>JABLUY010000063.1:0-154864 GCA_013306675.1 Thraustochytrium sp. TN22
GGGACCCCCGCGTGGTAGGCGGATACGAGTAAGCATAGAGGTGTGATTGGGATAGGGCTGCCTGTCAAGAGGCAATCAAGCACGATGTCGACCCAGGGCGAGGGCTCCGTGAGCCCGTGCCACGGCGGCCACGGCGGCCACGGCGACCGAGGCGGGCTGGGCTGGGCTGGCTGCCTTTGGGCTGCCGGCGCAGCTGGCACGCTCCAGAACAACTGAGAAGGCTCTAGCTAGATAGCTAGCTAGCCTCGCGGCATGGCAGCTCGGATGCGATGCCAGACGTTTGCGTTGCGTTGCCAAGGTTGGACAGTGTCGGGAAGCGTGCACGCGGGTCGTTCGCAACTTGAAGGCAGGCCAAGGCCCGGCAGTAGGTCGCCGAGGTTGCTGACGCGCTCGGCCACGGTGGCGGGTCAGTCAGTCAATCCAATGTAAAGTCTGTCTGTCTGTCTCCAGCAAGCTGGCGAGACAATCAGTCAGTCAATCCAATGTAAAGTCTGTCTGTCTGTCTCCAGCAAGCTGGCGAGACAATCAGCCGTCCCTCTTTCGGCGCGCGCGAGCCGAGATGGGAGCCGAAGGGGGAGGAGCACCGAGAGAGAGAGTTCGCGCAACCAATCAAGAAGCGAGCATGCATACCTGCGAAGTTTCGCCCCTTGAGGGGCGGCCAGTGGCCCACGGGACGCTCGAGCCGTGAGCCCGTGCGTTCGAAGGAAACGCAAGCTAAAACACCAAAGGAAGCAAAGCAGACCACCCCCCTCGGCTTCGCAGCTCACGCAGAAGATGGTCCCCGGTAGAGCCAGAGGTGAGCCATGCAACGCGAGGCGGCAACCGACGGCCCCGGCCTTGCCTGCAGTGTTGCACGCATGTTCTGAGAGAGAGTGGGCCGCCCGTTGACTCGCCCTGCAGAGCGCCGTAGGCGCCTTTTATGGGTGCAGCCCGCGTTGCCTGGCTGTTGGCGCTTTTGGGCTCGCTCGCTCGGCCGCGTCGGTCGCAAGCCAAGCCGAGCAAGCTACCTTATCACGTGTGCGCGGTTGCCGCTGGCCGGCCGAACCTGCATCCCTGTCTCTGTAGCTAGCTAGCAAACTCTCTAGAGCTCTCTACTAGAGAGCTCTACTAGCTAGAGAGAGAGAGAGGAGCTCGTGCTAAGTTAGAGTCGAAAACCCAATGTCTGCAAGGCCTGAGCCCGTCGCTCGCTCGCAGCTACCTTAGCGTCGGCTCAGGCTGTATGAATAGTCCGACGTCCTCAATATCATGCAATCTCGCTCGCCGGGGAGCGGCGGCTGGAGGTGAGGTAAACGAGAGTGCGCCGCGTCTTGGAGAGGATTGATCTTTACCCCTCGCTTGAGCTTGCTCGCTCGCTCGCTAGGCTAGCTAGCTCTTTCGCCGCCGCCGCCGCTGCGTTGGTGAGGCGGGCTGGCTCGCTGACGCGACCGAGGCTTGGTCGCGATTTCCGTGCTGCGTTGCAATGCGTTGCGAGCGTGAGAGGCTGCTAGGCGGCCCTCCGTGCCCGGACCGTCCGGATGTCGATCAGTAGCATCTCGCTTCCAGGTCGCCCCACACAGTGGTCGGGCACACAGCGCACAGGGCAGCCACACAGGGCAGGACTACTGCGGGTGCCCAGTGGCTGCAGCACGTGGCACCTCACACACAACAATGCTGGACCGCAAAGCTGCAGCTCACGGACGGACGCGAACTGCCTTCCGAGGCAAGTCCCAAGCGGGCCGGCGCCGTCACGGTCGCGTACATCGGCCAGCCGGCCCGGGCCTGCCGTGGCGGCCATGGCCAGTGCGTGCAGTGGCGGTGGCGGCAGGCTGCGGCCACCGCACAGCCGCACGGAGTCGAAGGCCGACCAACGCCCGCTGGAAGGCACGACGTCACGGTGCAGGCGTGCTGGCGGATGGCTTGCTTGGCTCATCAGGCGGCTGGCTGTCGCTACGGCGTGCGCCAACTTGGTCGCCCTTGGAGCCGACGCCACGGCGGCGTTGTGGTTGGTGGACGATTCAGAGCGAAGCGAGCGATGGCTTTGTCGCGCCCCAGCGAGGACATGCTGGGCGAGATCACCACCGGTTTTGCTTCTTCTTGCGACCACGAAGGCGCTGCGCGGCGGGGGACTGTCGAGGCGGCACGGAAGGCTTCGTGTCGAGGCGACTTGGAGATGACTTGCGATGCGTGATGAAGGAAGACGCAGCGAGCCACGCGAAGCGACGCATTGCGACGTTTTACGTGACACGAGACGAGACGCGAAGCGAAGCGACGCGACGAGACGTGGCGAGGCGACACGAGACGAGTCGAGACGAGACGAGACGAGACGAGACGAGGCAACGCGAGGCATCGATTCAGCTGTGCGCGGCGCCTCGCGGGCCGGCCGGACGCGAGCCGCGCGGCCCTGCTGCAGGTGCCTCCAGCACGATTGCTCCAAGCTCCGATCGTCGGCTCGGCCGGAATCGAAACGTCGCCTTTTTTCGGTGTGCGGCTCAAGTCTTACAGTTAGTTTGTTTGAGAAAGACACGGCTAAGAGCTCGTCGAGCTTTCGACGAGAGCTCGTCGAGCTTTCGACGTCGGCGAGAGCTTGCCGAGCTCTCGACCGTGACTGTGAGGCGCTGCGCGGCACTGTGCACTGCAGTGTTGCGTGCCACGTAGTGATCGTACCTGCAGCAGTGGCAGCATGAGAGCATGCACCTACTACTAGTAGGCCTAGCGAACGGGCACTGGGTGAGTAAAGACAGACGCCAGTGACAGTGCGAGTGGCCCTGTTCCGAGTCGAAGATCGGATGAGGTTGTGAACGCCGACCTGGAGAGAACGAACGAACGATCGCCGGCATCGGTAACAACGGGAACAAGCCTGACGGGGGGGACTCCGGGTCCTCGTGCTGGCTGGGCCAGCACGCCGCGTAGTGGGCCTCTCCCAGAGCTAGCCAGAGCGAGAGAGACGGGCGCAATCAACGCGACGGGCGCGATCAATCAGCCGCCGGCCGGCTTGCCCGGCCGGCTCGTTCGGTCTTTTGAGTTGAGAAAGCGCGAAATGCCGCGCAGCCTGATCAGGCAGGGCTGACTCGAACAGGTTCAACAGCCTGAGGCGTTCGGATTCGCTTGGCTGCTTGAAATGGGACGGGCTTCGCTCGAAGCTCGATGCTCGACGCTCGACGCCGCCCGAGACCTGGCCGCTCGCTCGTGCGTTGCTTGTGCTCAGAAAGACCTCTCCGAGTCGCAGAGTGTGGCTGAATTCGCTCAACGCTGCGCTTGCAAGGGCGCCGGCCCGGTTGTGGACTTGGACTCGAGTTTCTCTGCCAACTTCAAGGAATCATGCCTGCCCGGCTGCTTCGATACAAGCACGCGCCAACACGGCAGAACTTGAAGATAGTCTATACGTGGAGTAGGGGTATGATCTTCCGCCACTGGCGCTGTGGTCCCCTGGCGCCGGCCAGAGGGCCACGGAAGGTGCGGACCCTCGGCAAGGCCAGCCCGCGCCCTCTCTAGCATCAGAGGCCAGCGCAGGGGCAGTGGCAAAGCCTGGCAGCGATGCTTCCGCGGCCGGCCCCACTGCCCCAGAGCGTGCGTGCGCTCTGGATCTTGCCTCAGGCTGTGTTCAATCCGGCTGTTTGGTTGGACTCGAGGCTGCTCGCGGATCCTGGCTCCTTCTTTCCCGCGCGCGTACCCACCCAAGCCGCCTTGCCGATGTATCTTCGCCTCCGGCAAGATCAAAGTCCAAACCCGAGAGCCCCGAAGGAAAGCGAGCTCACCCGCGCGCGCCGCGCCGCCCCTCTCGCTCGGCGGACCCCGGCCCGCTCGGCGGCGCCGTCACTGCCGTAGCGGCCTTGCCCACCTGCGCCATGCGATCGGCATCGCTCATCGCCATGGCCATGGCCATGGTGGCCATGGCCATGCCGACCGTGGCAGAGGAGGCCGAGTTCTCCATGGAGGAGTTTGCGGCCGGCAGGCCGTACTACGGCGGCTGCGGCTTCAAGTGCCCGGCGCACTCCAAGAAGAAGAAGAACATGGAGTAAGTGAAGCCGCGTGTGAAGGCTGCAGGCGGGCGCGGCTGGGGCTGGCTGCCAGTGGGGAAAAGCGTTAGGTAGGATCCTGGCCGGCTGACAGACGAGGACCCGCGCAGGTGCTGCAACTCGATCTACGGCTGCAAGTGCGACGAGGGCTACCGCCGCAACGCGCACAAGGGCATCTGCGTCGAGCGCAAGCCGACGCCGGAGCCGACGCCGGAGCCGGGCAAGCCCAACTGCCTCAAGCGCAAGTGCGAGACGTACTGCTACGGCGACAAGGGGTACTCGAACGCCGGCGGCCGCATTACCGACCCGGACTACGAGGAGGACGAGGAGCCGGATGAAGATGACCAGGGCGACGCCGCCGACGATGGCGAGGTGGCGGACCGCTATGGCGTCATCATGCTCCAGGACGAGGAGGAGGAATCCTTCTCGCTGCGCGCCTCGATTCAGAACGCCCTGACCGAGGACAAGAAGGGCGGCTCCGGCTATGGTTCCGGTTACGGCTACGAGTGCCCGGGCTACATCTGCGAGCGCGGCACCAAGCCCAAGTACAAGCACAAGTGCCCGGCGAGCCAGAAGGACTGCAAGTGCTCCTGCAAGGACGGCGTGTACAAGGGCAAGTACACCGGCTGCGAGTGCCCGCCCATCACCGACCCTCCCGCCAAGCCCTGCGGTCACGAGATCAACTGCCCTGGCAAGCAGTACCCGAAGCGCAACAGCAACGGCGAATGCTACTGCAAGTGCGGTCGCGGCATGGAGAAGACCAAGGACGGCTGCAAGCCCAAGGAGTGCATCAAGAAGTGCCAGTGCCTCAAGCGCGAGGAGACTGAGGTCTATCACTAACTTAGAGGTGTTAGCAAGCAAGCAAGCATCGTGCCTGCACGCCTCCGCCGCCACTGGCCTGGCCCTCGTCGCTGCGCGCGCCTTGCGATACTTTTCGCGCGCGTCGCGACGCAACAAGATCTCCGCAACCAACTAACGTACAAAGAAGACAACGTCCCTATCTCTGACATGAGTTCAAGTTGCTGGCGGCGGGCGAGACGCCGCGCAGGTCCTTTGTTGCTGCGAAAATTTTCACCAGGGGTCCACCAGGGCGTGCGTGCTGTGCGACCCTGGCCAGCGGTGACGGCTGGCCGGCGGACTTGGACTCGGAGGGAGTCGGAAAAGGCGAAGAGGACGCAAACTTGAAGAGCTGCGCGAGAGAGAGTCGGAAGAGACACACCGCCGCCACCGCGCGAGGAGCCGAGGACCCACCTCCAGGCTGCAGCGCAGCAGCTGAGCCGCGTCTTGCGGCGAGCGGGGGGCCTTGTGTCACTTTTGGAGACATGGATCTTCCTTCACGCGTCCGCTGCGCGCAGCAACACACGCACGGCGTCGCACGCAAGCCCACGAGCACGCAAGGACGCCCTGCGAGTTACCGTCGTCGCCGCCGTGAGGCGAAGTTGCTTCCCGGCCTGTGCAGAGGCAGAGGCCAACTCCGAGCCTGGCTCGCCAGCCGCGCATCAAGCTCAACCCATCCGGAAGGCAGCCTAGGCCTAGCTAGCTAGCTAGGCCTGCCTGGCCTGGGCCTGGCAAGCGGCCCGAGGTCGTCCGCCACGCAGCCCGAGCCTAGCCTGAAACCTGCGCGGCTTTGGCAGGCAGCCCGCCGCCACCCGCTTGCTGCCGGCAAGCGACACGCGAACCTGGATCTTTGGGGACGCGCGACGGGTGTCCGAGGCCGAGGACCCGCGCGATCCTGGCCGGCGCCGCGCAGCACGGCCAGCCCGGGCCGCGCGCGCGTCCACACAGCCTGAGCAGGCAGCAAACCGCAAACAGCCCCGACCCGAGGCAAGGACCCGCCCGCGCCGGCGTGCCCGCCCGCCCGCTCGCTCCCTCGCTTGCTCGCTCGCTCGCTCGCTCGCTCGCGCGCGCGCCCGCCGCCCAGCACGATGCGCGCCTGGCTCGCATTGGCCATGGCCATGGCCATGGCCATGGCGATGCCGGCGACCGCCACGGAGGAGTTCTCGCTGCAGGAGGTCTGGGGCAGCTCGACGTGCGGCTTCAAGTGCCCGGCGCACTCCAAGAAGAAGAAGAACATGGAGTAAGTAGAGGAGCGGCCGCCTGCCTGGCGGCCGCCAGGCGGGCTGACGAGTCGGCCCAGCGGAGGTGCTCGAGCCGCCCAGCCCCGGCCGCAGGCGCTGGCTCGCGCTCTGGCCTTGTCCGGTAGGCAGAGGCTAGTGAGGGCGAGACCCGTAGGCAGAGGCTAGCTCTAGCTCTACTAGTGAGGCCGAGAGATGGGGATGATGACTAACTCATGTATCACTGCACAGGTGCTGCAACTCGATCTACGGCTGCAAGTGCGACGATGGCTACCGCCGCAACGCGCAAAAGGGCGTCTGCGTGGAGCGCAAGCCAACGCCTGAGCCGACGCCCGAGCCGGGCAAGCCCTCGTGCATTAAGCGCAAGTGCGAGACGTACTGCTACGGTGATAAGGGCTACGCGAACGCCGGCGGCCGCATTGCCGACGCCGAGTACGAGGAGGACTCCGAGGCGGACGACGACGACCAGGGTGATGCCGCCGAGGGCGCCGAAACCGACCGCTACGGTGTCATTCTTCTTCAGGACGCCGCTCTGCTCGAGGACGAGGAGAGCTCCTCCGTGTCGCTCCGCGCTTCCATCCAGAACGCGCTCACCGGCGGCTCCGAGTCCACGCTCTCCGAGGAGTGCCCGGGCTACATTTGCGAGCGCGGCACCAAGCCCAAGTATCCCAAGAAGTGCCCGGCCAGCCAGAAGGACTGCAAGTGCGTCTGCAAGGATGGTGTCTACAAGGGCAAGTATGCCGGCTGCGAGTGCCCGCCCGTCACTGATCCCCCCGTCAAGCGCTGCAGCAAGAAGGACATTGACTGCCCGGGCAAGCAGTACCCGAAGCGCAACAGCGACGGCGACTGCTACTGCAAGTGCGGCCGCGGCATGGAGAAGGCCGACGGCACCTGCGTGCCCAAGGAGTGCGTCAAGACGTGCACCTGCCTTGCGTACGAGACCGTCGCCTAAGACTTGGCCTCGCCACAATCAACCCACACAAGAGCAACGCGCTCCGGCGCCTTGCAAGAGCAACGCGCTCCAGCGCCTTGCGTCTCAAAGTCTCTGTCATAATGCAATGCAATGCAGCAGTTTTCTTTATGTCCGCTGACAAGGCCCAAGGCACCTGCATGCCCGAGGAGTGCGTCGTGTCCAGTGAGTGCGCCGTCGCCGGAGACTTGGCCTCACCACAATGATCAATCACAACTAACACGAGAGCAACGCCTCCTGCTGTCAATGAGCCACTGCCTAGGTCACAGGCGGTCAAATGCGTCCTCCGTTCTTCCAACACACCAACGGCATGCGCATTCCTACCTTCCGACTTGGCGAAACTGTGCTGTAATGCTGCACGCGCGCGATACAACAGAAGCCTTCTGCGGCGGCAAGCCGGGCAAGGCCATAAGGCAGGTCAGGTCTGCCGATGCCAGGCGGGCAAACGCGGCGTTCGCTCGCTGCTGCGCACGGCGCCGCCGCTCGCTCGCTGGCTAGCTGGAGAGATTGCTCAAGAGATCGCTCAAGACTTGGCCCGCCACGGCGAGCTGCATCCGCGCGTGCGGCGTTGGCACGATGAAGCGCGACGAGGCCGCCGCGGCGCCGTCCGCCGCCCGGGCGGGGCCCGCTGCCGCACTACGGTCGCGATCGACCTGGCGAAGGACAAAAGCCTGAGCCTGAGCCGCGGCCTGCCAGCCGCCTCAGTTCAAGTTGAAGCCAGAGCCTTGCCGCCTCTGCCAGAAGCTCGCGGCCCGCGGCGGCGCCTTGCTGGTGGTGGCTGCTGCTTGCTTGTTTGCATGCTTGTTTGCTTGCTTGAATGCTTGCTTGCTTGCCTGCTTGCTTGCTTGCTTGCTTGAGCGCCAACCGTGCCAGTGCTTGCAGCCTTGCAGTGTAAGGCGAAGAAGCGGCGGTCCAGCTCGCACGTGCGACACGAGGGCAGCAGAGGCGCAACGCAGGCGCGGGACGGGGGCGGCGGCGGCGGCGGCGGCGGCGGCAGCAGCAGCGGCGGCGGCGGCGGCGGCAGCGGCAGCGGCGGCGGCGACGACGACGACGACGGGGCGGCGGCGGCCGCCGAGACAGTTGGCGCCGCCATGGAGGGCGGTGCCAGGTTGCGGCGGCGCGGCGACAGCGAGAGCGGCAACGGGCCAACCACGGCAGAGTCCGTGGGCGTGATCTGGCTGCTGTCGCTGGCGCTCAAGCTCATGATGCTGCCGTCCTCGCAGGGTCCCGAGTTTGCACGGCAGACCGCTTGGACAGCGCGGACGCTGCACGTGCCGCTCGTGGGCTGGTACGAGCAGCTGCAGCAGCAAGGCGAGGGCGCCGCCGCGGCAGCCGCTCACGTGGGCACCGCGGCGCTGGCATGCGCGCCGGGCTTTGCGCTCTTCAAGGGCTTCGTTGGCCGGCTCGTGTGGCTCGTGGCGCCAGGCCTCGTGCCAACGCCCGGAGACCTGCTCGCGGCGGCCATCGGCAACAGCACGGGCAGCGCGGTAGCGGCCAACAGCAGACTTGGCAGCCTGGCTGGCAGCGGCGGTCTGTCCGGCGCGCCGCAAACCTGGGTCTTGATCCAGCGCGCCACGGTCATTATCACGGAGCAGCTGCTGCTGCTGGGCGTCCTGCTCTTTTGCACGACCTGGCCGTCCAAGACGACCACCGACATGGAGTGGTCACGCAACAAGGTGGTGGTCGTGGTAGCGCTCACGCTCTTCAACCCAGGAATGCTCCTCGTGGACCACATCAACCTCCACTACACCGGGTGCGCGGTGGGTCTGCTGCTCATTGCCGTGACCTGCCTGCGCCGCGGCGACGACCTGGGCGACCTGCTTGGAGCAGCGGCGCTCGTGGCGACCGTCATGTTCGATCATGCGCTCGCGCCGCCCATGGTGCCCCTCTTCCTCGTCTACCTTTTCCGGCACTACTGCTCCTTGCCTATCAACGCGCGCACCGCCGCGGCGTCCTCGATACTCGTGCGAGCGCGCACCACCTCGGCGTCCGAGGGCGGCCTCACGAGCGACTGCTGCACGAGCGACGGCGTGAGCGGCCATGCGGGTGACGACGACGAAGACGACGAAGACGACCACGACCACGACCACGACGACAATGACGGCGGCGGCGCTGAGGACGATGAGGACCTCCACGAAGGAGGCGGCGACGACGGCCAGGAGGAGGGAGGCGTGCGCGCGCTCTCGAGATTCTCTGGCCTGCGCTTGCGCGCTGCGCAGAACCCGCGGCGGCGGCGGCGGCGGCGGCGGCGCGCCGCGTCCTCTGAGGACGCTTCCGAGGACGCCTCCGCGTCCGGGTCGGACGGCGGCGGCGACGCCGTGCCGGCGCGGCCCAGCAGTGCGCATCGCATTCTGCAGGTGATGCGCGAGATGGCCGCCGCCGAGGGGCAGCGACCCGCACGTGGGCGCGACGGGAGTGCGGCCGGCGCCAGCGGCAGGAACGCCACCAGCAAACACCAGCGGTCGCAAAGCGATATCTCACAAGGGCTACGCATCCAGGCCGCGTACGAGCGGTTCAAGGCGGACCACAGCTTCAAAAAGCTGCTGGCGCGACCGCGCGCGCGGTCCACCGTGGAGGTCTCCTCCGTGGTGCGCACGGTGCGGCCGCGGCGGGTGCTGGCCCTGGCGGCCGTGCTGGCGGCCGTGCTGGCCGGCTACGCGGCGCCCTTTGCGGCGGCCGGCCTCGGACCCACGCAACTCGCGCGCCAGGTCTGGGCACGCCTCTCGGCACCCTGGGGCCTGCCAGGCGGCGTGTGCCGGCCCTACTGGGCGCCCAACGTGTGGGCGCTTTACAAGGGGCTGGACCGCCTCTTGTATGCGGCCAACCTGCACCTCGACGTCTTCGAGGCGCCGAGACCCGAGGCCGCCGTGGCGTGCTCGCTGAGCGAGCCGGGCCAGTGCCCCTTCCTCGTCCTGCCCGAGGTGCACCCGCTGGCCTGCGTGGCACTCATGGCGGCCGCCATGTGGCCCGCGCTTCGCGTGGTCTGGGACCTTCCGCATCAGGCCGTGCTCATGCCGGTGCTCGTCTACCTCATGACGTGCAGCTTCATGCTCGGTTACCACGTGCACGAGGTCAGCGTGCTGCTCATCATCCTGCCCCTCACCATCACGTCCTGCGACTCCACCATGGACGCGCGCCTCTACCTCCTCATGTCCTGGATCGCGCACATGTCGCTGCTGCCCGTGCTGCAGACCACGGACCTCAAGGCCATCAAGCCCGTCCTCCTGCTCCTGCACTGCTTCTCCTCCTTCATCGCGCTCGACCAGTACCACATGATGGCGCGTCGCGCTCGTCGCATTCGCGCCGAGCCCAACGGCGGCGGCGTTTGGCTGCGCTACGCGGACCGCGCCTACTTTGTCGGCCTCGCCGCCGTCTACCTGTGCTCCGAGGTGCTCACACCCATCGCCGCCTTTTTCGGCGCCGCACCGGGGCTCTTTGGAGACATGCCGCCCAGCCCGGACCTCTTTCTAGTCTCCGTCTACTGCGCCGCGGGCCTCGTGCATTCCTGGGCGCTCGCCTACCGCCAGGTCGTGCGCAAGGTCGCGCTCATCGAGAGCTACCGATCCTCGCCGAAGGCCTCCTCCTTCTCCTCCTCCACCTCCTGGTCGCCGGACCGCGGCCTCGTCGCTTGGCCGCCTTCCGGCTCCTCGCGCTTCGTCCTGTAACTGTAGGTAAAACGTAGGCCTAGTTGCGACCAGCGTTAACTTAACTTTGATCATGCGGCAGAGCACGAGCACAACTTCGAACAAAGCCAGACCGTTACGGTCAGGCGCCGCCGGGCCGCCCCGGCCGTGTCGTCGCCTCACGTCGACTTGGACTCGTGACCTGAAGGCTTGCGCAAGCCTTGTGGCGCTCTCAGCTCATCCTGAGACCGTGCGCAAGGTGGCGCTCTCATCTTCTCGCCCGTGTCGAGCGATCGATGAGCCATTGACGAGCCACCGCCGGAGAAAAGCCCCGCCTCCTCCTAGCCCGTCCCCGTAGCCGGGTTCGTCGCCTGGGCCGGCCTGGCCGCCTGGTTGCAGGGCCTCCGGCCACTCGGGCTTCGTCGCCTGGCTGACGTTTCCAGTAGCGAGAGCGTAGCAGTTGCGAGCGTTGGCCCGGGCAGCGGGCCTCAGGCCCTCAGCTGTCGAGCAAGCTAGGAGAACAATTCCCCACTGCACCGCACGCAGGCCATGCGCAGCCTGAGGCGGCAGGCCATGCAGGCTCGCGTCGACGTCGGCTCGCCTTGTCCGAGCTCGCTTCCCCCCCTCGCCGCACGCGGCACTGCCAGTGGCAGGCGCCCGCAGAGTCGCAGATGCAGTCAAAAGACTCGCCATCGAACAGATCGCTGACATGTTGATTGCGTACGGCAAAGCGTAGCCGTCGCCGACTCGCCGGCTCGCCGCACCGCGTCACCTTTTGACGAGCAAAAAAAACAAAGGACTCGGCGGAACTGGCCGCAAGGTACCATCACTGTCAGGCTGTGTTGCCGGTGCGGTTCCTGCGCCTGCGAGGAAGTAGGTTGTAGGTTATCAAGTTAGCACGTGGTAGACCGAGCGAGTCTTCCTGAATGGCAGAATAGCGGACTCGGAGGTCCATAGCGGCCGTCTCCCACATCGATGGCGAGTGAGCGACCGCGTGTGCAGGCAGCGCGGCGCGCAGCCTGCAGCCGCAGCGCGGCGTGAGTCACTGCAGCCAGAGGTGCTGCTGACGGCCGTGTCTCGGGAGCCAGGACGGGACAGGAGGTGCCCCGCGGCGCGAGCAAGCTACCTGCATTGCACTGCGCCAGCCAGGCCGCGAGCTGACAGCGCAGCGCACTGCGCAGCGCACAGCTGGCCTCCTCAGCTGGCCGGCCGTACTTTCTTTGATTACTCATCTTACACAGCCAGCGCCGCGCCGGCCGGGCCAGCCGCCAGTGGCCGGCCGGCCGGCGCGGCCACGCTGCCATGAAGCTTCTGACGGCGCGACCGGCCAGCTCAGGCTTGCGCGGCCAGCAGAGGCAGCAGAGAGAGAGAGATTCCCGCCGCGGCGCCAAGCCTGCTTTCTTTCTTGCGCGGCAATGCGCGCCGCGATCTTGGTGGCCTGCTCCGGCTCGACGGCGGCGACGGCGGCCAGCGCGCGCGCGCGCGTGTGCTGCGCCCCCTCGGCGGCACCGGAGCAACCTCCACGGGGGGCAGCGAGCACGAGTTCCGGGCGGCGCGTGCAAAATTGGCGCGGCGCGAGGGGGGGCGGGCCGCGGGCTGGCGGCCCGGAAGGGCGCGCGCGCGCCCATCGGGACCCCCCGGCGCCGAGAGGCGGCGCTTCCGGGCGCGTGCACACGCGCTGGGCTGGACTCGCCGCCTCCCTCCTCCAGCGCCCTCGGCCTCCCTCTCCCCCTCTGGGCGGGCGGCGGCGGCGCGCGCGCGAGGGCAACAGACCGATTGCTCGGGCGGCGCGCGCGGCAGCGGCGCGCGGCGGCTCGGCGGCGGGCGAGCGGCGGCCGGCGCGCGGCGGCTCGGCGGCCGGCGGCGCGAGCGGCGGCGAGCGGCCAGCGAGCGAGCGAGCGAGCGAGCGGGCGAGCGCGCAGGCGGGCGGCACCGACTGGAGCGAGCGCAGGATGATGGCGGCCAAGGCCGTGGTCGTCGCCGTGCTGGCGCTGGCGGCGGCCGCGGCAACGGATGCCGCGGTGGCCACGTTCGAGCCTGCGGGGCGGTACCAGTCTAACCGTGTGCAGGGTGATGCGTTGGTGATCATGCCGCTGCTGCAGGCCGACTGCGAGGTGGGTAACTTTACCGATGCGGTGAGTGACGACTACCTAGGCGGCATGTTCTACGCGAGTGGCCTCGATTCGTCGACGAAGTGCCCGTCAACCACCGTTGGCCTGAACACTTTCCCGCTTTCGAGCAACGGTGTCGTTTTTGATGCTGCCTATCAAGCGACGAACTATCCTGGCCTGATGTCGAACGGAAATGTCAGCACGCTCGGCCTGGAGTCAACGGACTTCACCATCGAGTTGTGGGTGACAGTGTCAGTTCCGCTGGTGTCTGGTGCATCGTACATTCTGTGGGAGTTTGGCGAGGAGGGGCCCACGACGGTGAACGCCGATACATGGGATTTTGATGATTACGGCTACCGCTTGCGGTATGTGAACACTGGCGGAGGCCAATTTCTCATCGAGTATCAACCGTTCGGACAGACCTCATTTGGAGTTACTACCCTTTCTTCCGGCAATACGTACTACATCACGATTCAGGTGGAACACGATACCCCAAGTTCTGGTAACATGCAGTGGACTTTGACTGTGTACACGCTCGGGAGTTCTACTGCCTCCTTTGCTAATTCCATTGTCGCCTACGGTAGCACCTTCTCGGTGACCACCACCGCAAAGGTTCACGTGGGCGCTTCACCTGCAGTTCAGTCCACTGCTAACACCCATCGCTCCTGGCCCGGTAGTGTCCTCTTCTTTGGACTCCACGACACCGCGTTGGGCAGTACTGACATCGCCAGTAACTTCGCCGCCGGTCTCCCGAACTCCCTGCCGGTGATGGCAACGACAACAACGACGGAGGAGTCGCTCCTTGAGGACGCCCAAAGCGCCGACTTTCTGGTCAAGGTTACTCCGTTGGTGTACGACTTCGATGAGGACACCTTCGGCGAGGACGCGCCCACGATCACGCTCGTTGACGTGGACACTGGTACTGGGTTGCTGGGCGCGTCGGTGTTCGTCGATGCCGTACTGGTGAACAACTCGCTCGTTTCGTCTGAGACGCCGGTCGATGTCGCGTCGAACATTACGTTTGCGGCGGACGCTGACAAGTACGGCGAGGGAACGATTCTGTACTTCGGTGCCAACGACGGGTATGGCGCTGCGCTTTCATCGGTCCCTGTTTCGATGGCGGTAACTGGCACGAACGACGCTCCGGAGGCGGTTTCGGGCGACTTTGGCCAGGATCTGCCTACGCTGGACTACTCGGGCTACACGTCGCAGAGTACGTACTCGGTGATCACCCTGACGGCCAGGGACATCGACTGCTTGGATGGCGGCGCGAGTCCAACGACCCCCTACCTGGACGACTCGTGCACTTCCTTCGGCTTCTCGAAGAAGTTCCGTTTGCACGGCTACAATTCGGATGGCAGCGTTGCGGATGGTCCATCGTCGCCGTTGGGCCGGCTCTACACTCCGATCACGCCTTCTGGATCCGAGAGTGTATGCAGCGGCGACCCGTCCGGTCGCTGGCTTACCGCGGGCTCCGCGTACGAGACGTCGGTGTCGGACTACGACAACGTGACGCTGACGCTCTGTTTCCAGGCGTGTCTGGGCACCACCGGGGATAACCCGTGCCCGGCCGATCTGCAGAACGCTTCGACGCTGGGAGATGCGACGTTCACCTGGTGGGTGGAGGACCTAGATGGCGAGGTATCGGACAGCTTGAATGTGAGCACGACGGTGACCTCGGTGCTGGACGCGAATGTGGAGGATGTCTTTGTTGTACTGGAGGACGAGGTCTCTGAGATCCAGCTGACGGGCTTGGACAACTACTGCATTCAGACGGGCGACTGCGCTGGTCGTACGCTGACATTCGTGGTGACGGAGCTGCCGCCGGTGAGCCAGGGCGTTCTGTACACGGACGCGAACGCGACCGACGAGCTGGAGGTTGGCGAGGAGACCTCTGGCCTGCTCTACTTCAAGCCGGCGGCCAACTACGCGAATGCCGAGCTGTGGCCCTTCTGTGGCAACGGACTGGACGACTTTAGCAAATGCGCGGACGAAGATGCGGGCTTTTCGGACATAGCAGCGCTGTGGCCGTGCACCGGCCCTCTGTGCGACGCGACCATTGCTGGCGACCAGTATTCGACAACCGACTTCTCTGGGGACGATCTTGGCCTCATCGATGGGTGCACCGCCGGCGCCGACCGGGGCTGTCCGGTCGTGCTCACGTACAAGGTCCTCTTGGAAGTAGGCGCCGAGTCTTACGAGAGCGTGCCGTCCACTGGCGACCGCGGTGCAGTCATTTTCGTGCGAAACGTCAACGACGCGCCAGAGCTCAACCTCCCGTTCGAGACCATGACGGACCTCAAGATCTCGACTTACTACAACATCAGTTCCGGCACCAACTATGTCAGCATTGATGACAGTGTGGACGGCGATTTGCGCTTCGTCGACGTTTTGATCCAGTGTACGGACAGCGAGGGTAAGGTGAGCATCAGCGGCATGTCGCCGAGCGACACCTTCGCATGGCTCTCAGGCTCTGGTGCTAGTGCTTCCGGCTTGACGAGCCTGAGTTTTAAATCCACGGTTCCCCAGGCGAACGAGGCGCTCAGCAGGCTCCAGTACGTCACCACCTCGAGCGGCGGCTCGGATGAGATTACCATCACGGTCTTCGATCAGTCTCGTAACGGCGATGGCACCGGTTTCTCAGTGCCTGTTGGCCAGGAGAATGCGTACTACGCCGTCTCCAAGTCGATCGCCCTCACTCTGGTGGTGGAGACGAACGAGAAATCGGTGCAGTTGACGCTCCCGACGTTGGCGATCTACGGCATTGTCGGTGGCGGCGTCCTCTGCTGCATTGGCTTCTGCGTCGGCCTCATCTGCGCCATCGGCTCGTGTGCGAAGCGTGGCAACCGCACTGCGCACTGGATCCTCCATAACGTGCTCTGTTCGAGGATTGAGCGCGCCGACGACGACGATCTGGACCAGGAGATGCGCTCGGCGGCGAAATCCTCCGAGGCTGCCATCCACGCCGAGCACCTGCGCATGCATCGCGTCGTCTGGTGCGCCAAGGTCATGCATATCATCTGCCCCTGCCTTGTCAAGTTTGACCCCTCGGACAACATTGTGCCCGACGAGGAGACCATGACCGTCGCGGTCACGGACCGCCTTAAGCAGGAGCGCGCCTCGCGCCACGTTCCCAAGGGCACGCGCGAGAAGTCCGTGCGCCTCATTGTCCCGCCCGAGGATCTCTTCAACTGGGAGCGCCACATGTACCACGACGAGGCCACCGGCCGCGACATTCCCTACTACTTCAACTCCAAGACGAACCAGTCCTCCTGGCACCGCCCCAAGGTTCGTGACCAAAGCGACCCGCCCGATGAGGTCTAAAAGGCCTCTAGCAAGAGCCCAAGACTGGCGCGATCCTCTTCCCCACTGTCTCACGACGAACGGCACTCGTAGGCCAGGCCATCCACCATTATCGCTTCTGCCGCCGCCGCCGCTGTTTCGTCACCACCATCTATCATTGTTGTTGTTGTGTCACGAAATCCCTGGAGAATGACGTTGAACTTGTCGGAGCTGCTGCGGCGTGGCGCGGCCCGGCGCGGCGCTTGCTGCATGATTCGCCGGGTCACCGTTACTGATTACTTGACTAGTCCTAGTCAGAGGTTATGCCGTAACTAGCAATGAATTGCCCGAAGAGTACTGTCCATTCACCAACGTTTACCATTGACGAGGGACTTATGTAGATGTTGCGCGCACCGTTGATGTCGCGGCCAAGCTGGAGGCCGCAGCGAGTGCAGTTGTAGATCTCGGCGGATCCGAGATCATCCTTGATGTTGCCGCACCAAGTGCATGTTTTGGATGTGTACTCTTCGGGCACGGCCAGCGTGGTTCTTGACTGACCGTGGTCCTTGATGAGTCTGTCGCGAAAGCGACAGTGTGAGAGCATTGCGAGAGCTCTCTTGGACTTCTTGTTGATGTGCCTGGACTTCAGTACGCTCTTGATGTCGATCGCGCCTACCCGATTTTGAAAGTTGTCGACCAGGAAACGTAAAGTCTTGTCGTGCGTGTCCTTGACTTTGTTCTTGATCTTGGCCCAGAGCATCTGTTCCTTGTGTTTGAAACTTGTGACTCGGCGCCTGGTTGCAGGGTCAGCATGCGTCGCGAGTCCCATGGCAGCTGCGCTACGAGTCGTGTCGATCTTGTTGAGCAGGCCGCCGATGCTGTACTGCTTGGCCGTGCCTTTGGCACGCGACCCCACCGTGCGGAGCAGGGGGTTGATGGCGCCGGCAAGCTTTGCGTCGTCAGAGTAAAAGGTTTGAAACGTGCGACCTCCTGGGTCAAGCGTGACGTCCTTGAAGGCGGGCCGATTTGCACGGCGAGGCTTCATGTAGGGAACAATCATGTACCACCGCCCGGGCTCCTCGTAGATCAGCTTGCAGTCCTTTTTTAGCGCCGGCAACTTGCGCCTGCGCCGCTTGCTTCCTTGGCGTTTGTAGCGAAGGGGACCAAAGCCCACCTCACGTTCGCCATCAGCGTCCTTGATAGGAAACTTGCGCTGGGGCCAGAGGTTGAAATGGTCATCGGTGCAACGCATCTTCTTGGAGAAGTGGCACTTCTGCATGGGGATCTCGATGAAGCCGCGCTTCTTCTTGCGGCTCTGGAAGTGCAGCTGGAACCGATGAATGTTCCTGTTCTTGAGATTGCTCATGCCGGACTTGTGTGCAGAGGCCAAGCGCCGCAAGGTGTCGCCACGTAGGTGGTATGGGATGCTCTCCAGTTCGTCGTCGAGCGCCCGTTGTGCAGGATCGCTGCGATCCAGCGCGGCACGACTGGGCCCTGCGAAGAATTTCTTCAATGCGGGATAAGTGGGCTTCACTTTGTTGGCGTTGACATGCTCGACCGCAAGGTTCCAAAGGGCGCGCAGGGCGTGATGAATCTTGGCGAGAATCATGCGTTGCCGCTTTGTCGGCAGTACCCGCACCTTCATGACTCGCAGGTCGCTTGGCGCGGCGGCTTCGGGCACCGTGCAAGCGGCAGCCAAAGACGGTGATGATGGAGACGAGGTCTTTGACGAGCTCTTCCTCGGGTCCGCCTACATCGACTTCGCCGTTTGAATGGACAACACGAATGGTGCCACGGTTGGAAGTTCCAATCCAGTCGATGAGATCGAAGGCGGAGCGACACAGTCGGTGGCGGTAGGCAACCACAATCTCGGCGAGGTCGCCTCGCATTGCGCATTCCAGAATGGAACGAAGGCCGCAACGGTGGTCGTCTTCTTGCGCTTTGCTCGAGACGCGCGCGTAGCAGATGCGTCGCTTGGGCACCGCTTTCGCTTCGACCGACCCGGAGTTTGCGACGCCGTGGCAGAACAAGACGTCGCGAAGGCGCAGTCTGCGGTGGCCGGAGGGAGTCCTTGTGGCGCTAATGTCGCCCACATTCGCGTACCTACGGATGGTGTTTGGGTGCACACCGAGGAGCTTGGCGGCGGCTCCGGTGGAGACGAAAGCGTCCTCGTCGACATGCTGCTGGTCATGCATTCGAGGCCGCTGCGTTGCGGGTCTGCCGACGCCAACGCGAGGATGTTGATGTCAGGTCGCGTCGGCTCGGGAAATGGCTGCGCATCCGTCGCCCTGCATGTGTACGTGAAAACAACCATTTTGGAGCAGCTGACCGCGTGTTCCGCACTGAGCTCCAAGTCGCTCAGGACCTTTGTCGTGCGATCATTTGCCGACACTGGCATTGGGTTGGTGGCTTCGTTAAGGCAGACGAGTCTACATGAGAGCTCAGGACCGTGACCTGCTTCCATGACACGCCAAGATGAATCTGTGGCCGCTGTGGCGCGTTTTCATGCACAGGGACGAGGACTGGGTACGACTCAAAGACAACCATGGCGCGGGTGAGCTGATCAATGAGCGTAGCTTGATCCATGTCGAGCACGTCGCAGCCTGAGCGGCCCGCCAAGACCTGTCGCCACTTATTCACGCACCCGCAGAGCAAACCCCTCCGATGGACGAAAAAAGTCGACAGGATCGCCGTGCGAGGATGCCTCCAGGAGGCGAACGGCGCGCGAGTAGATCTGGACGCAGCCGCGGATGACATCAGCTGCCGCAAGCTGGTCCGGCCCGCCCCTTCCCATCTTGACCCCGGGCGTCACATCGTTGCCTAGCAGCGCGGCAAGTAGGCGGAAGTCCTCGTGCGTGAACTCCTGCATGCCTGCTTGCTGGAGGACCTCTTCGTTAATCCGATATGCAGTGGGAAGCTGCGAGTTGCCCATGTACTTGAAGCCCAGCAGCACATTTTCCTTGTGCTTGGAGAGCACGTAGAGATCAGAGTCCAGGCCGACGACGAAGACTTCACTCTCAGGCTCGGCCTCCGCCAACAAGTCACGAGTCACCACGACCTGAGCATCCGCTTCGTAGAGTGCTCCGAGGAAGACAACCTCATCAGATGTCCACATCTCGACGGCGCGCCTGTGGAACTCACGCAGGCTGTGAATGCTCCAGCGAACACCCTGCGCCTTCTGAGGCTCTAAGATACCGGTCAAGAGGCTTCTCACGAGCTCGCTCGCTGCATTCTGCCCTTCTGCCGTTTGTTCCAGCGCCTTCCATCCTTGTTCCTCGAGCTTCGTCCACAGCACGCGCGCCCACGTGGTCGGTCGAAGCTCCATCGCACGCAGCACCAGGATGGGCCAGATGTCAGGCGTGAGCTGCTTATCCAGTTCCAGTCGGAGGTCTTCCGGCCAGGTCCAGTCTTCTTCGAACCAGGTCACCTGGAGCCGGCGTTCATTCTCAAGATGTCGCCCTGCTGCCTCGAGCCACGCATCCAGGACAGCCACACCACCAGCCTCAACGAATGACCCCTCGAGGAGCTCCCGCAGACGTCCCACGCCGCCCCCATCCGGAGCAGCACGGGCTGCACAAGCCATCTCGCGGACTTTGTCAACAACACTGCGAAACCTCGCCGCAGCGACGCTGCGCGTGACGGCCCTGGCAACAGCCCAACGCCCGAGAGCACGTTGCGAAGTACGAGTTCACGTCGCGGTTTCGTCCGCCTTGGGCGTCCACTTGCTGTTCGCGCCATCCATGACGATGTAGAGCTTGCCACAGCACTTCTTCAGCTGCTTGACCACGTCCATCAGACGCCTCACGACAGCAGGAGAGAAGCATCCAGGGCTCTGCCACTGCTCGCGCACGGCATCCGCGCTCTTGCACGCCGCAAAGGCGGCACCGAAGTCGAAGACGATGCGCACCTGATCGATCGGCTTTGTCGCGCGCGTCGACCAAACAACCCTCCCCTCCCTCGCCTCCGCCGCTGCCGCCTAAGCCCGCGAGGGCCCGCCTGATAGGCCTAGCGCGTTTGCCTCTCGCGCCTCGATCTTAGGCTCGCGCCCGCGACCGAGGCGGCGGTACCCGAGAACGCGACACCGACGTCGGTTTCTGTGCCCCGCCGTCGAGCATGGGAGCGAGGGAGCGAGCGAGCTCGGCCGAGGCGCGGCTGAGCGAGAATGAGGCACGGCCGCGCGCGCATCCACGCGGAGGCAAGCAAATCCAGAACATAGACAACGCACGGACTCTGCATCGGACCTGATGCTGCGCAGAATGCCGCGGTTCTACGCCTGCATGAGCGCCATCACAGTGGTGGCAGCGACTGTGAGCGCCTCGCTTTTGCAGGTCTCACAAGCGGAAGTAGATGCGCAGTCCTTCATGAGCGCTGCATACGCCTGTCTGACCTTCAACGAGCCATGCGAGAGCGAGGACTGCATCCTTGAGGCTCTCTTCCTGAGCGACCAGCCTGTATGCGAGCAGGGTCTCGAGGACCTCGCCGCACTCGCGAGTGACGACTCTAGCGAGGGCGACTCCATGGGCACCATCGCAATCATGGCAAATGCCCCCGTGCCCGAGGCACTCGTGCCTGGGATCTGCGCCAGCTTTCGCAACGACGCTTTTGCATCAGAGTGCGTGTTGCCCGCCCCGCTCGCTAGCATCGCCGCCACCCTCGAGAACGCAACTCAGAGCGTCGGGTGCGCGGCCCTGGGCGAGGAAATCTTCGCGCTCTATCAGGACAACGTGGGCGCCCTCACCGATGAGATCGCTGGGCTCGGCTTCAATCCTAGCCTTCATCTCCTCGGCGGAAACGCCAACATGACCCTGGACCAAGAGCTCGTGGTCGAAAGCGCGGTCGAGGCCGTCATCGCGCTGCTCAACGTCTCTGCAGATGACATCGGCGCCATCACCTTCGAGCTGGGCGAGCGCGGCCTCTCCTGGTCGGACTTTTTGGCCAGCAACCTCGGTTTCCAGGCCTCTGACGACTGGTCCGCCCTGGCGCAAGCTTGCGACCACCCGGGCGCCACGCCAGATGGTGACGAGGACTTCGCGTCTTGCTTTGGCCTCGCCAACGAGACCGCTGGCCGACTCATCGACGCCCTCTACGCGCCCTTCCCGCTTGACGACCAGTATGAGTTCCGCACCGCGGCGCTTTGGAACGCGGCCTGCGCGCTCGCACTCCAGAACCTCACTGACAACGCCGATCCTGTCATCGTCAACAGGCGCACCTGCTACGTGACTGCCCTCTTTCAGACCGATGCGGGTTACCTGCTCACAGGGACGGCTCCCGCCTCCATGGTCATGGACACCGTCATGTCCTTGGGCTCCGTCCTGGACAACTTCAAGGGCACCTGCGCCGAAGCCGGCGTCATTTTCGATGAGACTCCCGTCTGGAACGCGACCAACGTCACGGGCGGCTGGAGTGCGAACACTACCACCGCACCCGGATGGGATCCCGAGCCCGAGCCTGCGCCGCGCGAAGACGACGACTTTTATCCGCAGACCAGCGACAATGCGGAGGATTCATCCTCTTCATCTGCGCTCTTTGCGAGCCACCTGCTCGCGGTCTGTGTTGCACTTAGCACCGTCTTTTCGCTCTGACGGTGTGACGGTGGCGTTGACGAACGAACTCCTGCTCCGTCTGGCTCTTGCAAAGGTGCTGATGAAGAGACGCTGACGAAGCGCTGTGCTTCTAAAGCACGCTGATGACGAAAAGGAACGCGACAAATTGTCTGATCCAAAATCTTCTGAGAATCTTACACACTACTGCGCGAATCGATCTCTTCATTGTGATCGAAAGATCGCTCCATCGCTTGATCACAGATCAAATGATCGATTTTAAAATGATCGAAGGATCATTCGGACGATCACACTCTTCCTGTCTGTCTCTGAGGCTGCCGTCATGACGATGCGTCCTTGCTGCTGTCCATGGACTCATTGAAGATGCGCCGCGCGGCGCCCCTTGCTGTGCGCGGAGGTAACCGCTGTGCATGCCGCGCGTGGGTCAGCTGGTCGCGACCCTGCAGCGCGCGAAAGAAGGACTCGGACGATCTGCGTGCGTCTTCGGCATCAGCAGGCCTCCGTGCATCACCGGCCGCGTCCAATGTCGCGTCCGTGTCAAAGGAGCTGTTGGCGTTGTGCCGCTTGCGCCGTGCATACGCAGCCACCTCTGCCGAGGACCACGACGCGACCGAGCCAGCGGGGCTTGCCGGAGGCGCCCGGAACAGGCCAGAGCGATCCTTGGCGCCGCGCTTACCACCAAAGGCAGGTACCACCGGGGCTAGGCCCTCCTCGCTCCCAAATGGCGTCGCTGCCGTTGCTTCCGCCGCCGCCGCAAGACCCGTCGCAGACGTAGCTGGTGCCACTGTCTCCGGCGCGACCACAACCGTGGACGTATTCGGCGTGCAGAAGGCGGACGACGGCAACAGAGTGTTGTCGCTCTTCTTCCTCTTGTCTTTGGTTCCGCTCGCTCCCGTAGCGCCGGTGCAATTGGCTTGGGTAGAGCGGTTCTCCTTCTCACCGGCGTAGGCGTCCTCGGCGTCCACCGCTGCGCTCAGGTCGACATCGTCTGCGGGCTGCGCAGCCTGTGTAGCCTGCGCGGCCTGCGGAACCGCCGCTGGCTCTTCGTCGCCGCCGCTTGCCTCGTCCACGCGCTCCAGCTGCGCGTGAAACCACGAAGTGATAGCCTCAGACGGCACACGCTTCTCGCGGATCGTCTTGGAGCTGGCGTGGATGCTGCGCAGCCGCAGCCGGTCCACCTCCTTGCGCAGAGCGTGCACCTCCATCTGCATACGCGCGCGCTGGTCGATCTCCGCCACGTTCGCCTCGCGGAGCGCAGCGTTCTCGCGCTGCAGCTCCGTTAGTGCCTTGCGCAGGTGACGCACAGCGCCGCCCGCGCGCGCTGCGCTGCCGCCTGCAGCAACGAGCGCGTTGGACGGTTCCTGAGCGCTGTCGAAGTCTATCGCGGGGCTCGGTGGCGGCCCGCGCGCCTGGAACTGCTCCCGGAGCCACGCGTTCTCACGCTCCAGTCGTTCGTTGGCAGCCCGTGCATGTGCCAGGCCGGCGACCTCGGCTTCGCCTTGCGCCGCGTCTCGCTCCATCAGCCGCCCCACGCGCGGCGTGCGCACCAAGTCCTGAATCATGGCATCCAGATTCTCACGCACGCGGGACTGACCTCGACCGCCCGGCGACCCAGCGTCGCCAAACTGCTGCAAGAGCTTGCGCAGCGCGGGCTCCTCGGCGTCTTGCAGCGCCGCCACGCGCTCCTGTACCTGGGCAGCCACCTGCCGCGGCACCTCCTGCACGAGGCGCTCGTACTTTGAGCACGCCAGCTGCCGCGCCTCGCGCTCAACTTCGAGCTCGCCCTGGAGGCGCTCCAGCTTCTTGAGCAGGTTGCTGAGCTTGCTGTTGAACTCGCGCACCAGCCGCCGCTTCAGCGCCTGCGCGCTGCCCTGACGCATGGCCGCCTCGTGGTCCTCCGTCTGCATGCGCTGCGTCTCCAAGGCGCAGCGCAGCCGCTCGCGAAGGGAGTCCCGCTCCTCACTTGCCTTTTTGGCATCGCCGTGCAGGTCCTGGTACGAGTGCGACCAGAACTCAATCTCGCGCTTGCTCTCCGCCTGCAGCTTCAGGTGCTCCTTGTGCAGCGCCTCCAACGTGGCGGCCGTTTCGCGCAGGCGAGCCGCCAGCTTCTCCTTCTTCTCGCGCTCCGACTCCAGCGAAACCGCATACTCGGACCACTCCTTGATTTCCGCCTCGGAGGTCACCCGCAGCGCGCTCAGTTCGTCCTCTAGCGCGGCGATGCGCGTGTCGGCTTCGCGTTTCCCCGACTCCAGCGCCTGTGCCTGCCGCTCCAGCCGCGCGTTGAGCGCCTGCAGCGCCTTCACCTTGGACGGCGACGGCGACGCACGCGCACCGCCACTCTCGCCGCTCGCAGCCGAAATCGCCTCCAGCGCGTGCTGCAGCGAGTTCTTCTCCTCCGCCAGCGCTTTGGCCATCGCGCGGTGCGCTTGCACCTCACTCACCAGCTGCTGCACGGCGCCTTCGCTGCGCTGTACTCGTGCACGCAGGTCCCGCGCGCCGGCCGACTCAGCTTCCAGCGCGCACATGCGCGAGCGCATCTCCTCCAGCGACGTCTTCATGCGCGCGCGCCCAGACTGGCCGTCCACGATGCGCTGCCGCGCCTCTTCAAGCAGAGCGCGCGTCTCTTCCAGCTCCTTCTGCAAGGCTGCCGCCTCCTGGGCGACAGCGCCGCGGGTGCCAGGCCTGCGCTCGTCGTCGCCGCCGCCGTTTCCGTCGCCGTTGTCATCGCCATCGCCATTGCCACGCTCGGACCGGAGACCGCCGGACTCCTTGTTTTCCTCGTTTGTTTCGTCGCCCTCACGCTCGCCGCCCTCGAGCAACGACACGGACTGCGTGCGGACCGCCGCCTCGTTCACGAGCGTCTCGGTCAATTCCGAGGCGCGAGCCTCTGCCACGCTGGCCCGGACACGCAGCGCCTCGCAAACTCCGTCCCTTTCAATCACCTTCTGCTCTAGTGCAAGCTTGTCCTGCATCAGCTCGTGCACGCGCGCCTTGCTGCGCTCCAGTTCGTCCAGGAGACCGCCAGAGGAGTCCACGGAAGCATCCGCCAAGCTTGCATGCACCGCAGCTGGCTCCTCCTCCACCTCGCACTCACAGTGCGCCTCGGCAGTCCGCCGCGCCGCCTGCGCGTTGTCGTCTGGCCCCGGCTCCTCTTCTTGTGCCGCGCCTGTGCCTGTGCCGGGCTCTACTACGTCTTCGGCATCCTCGAGCCGGTCCTCCTCCTCCTCCTCCTCCTCCTCCCCCTGCACCTGAGACCGGATCCAGTCGAAGAGGTCCTCAATCTCGCCTTTCAGCGCAATCTGCGTATCCGCGTCAAGCGTCAGGATCGACGCAATGTACGCGTCGCGCTCTCGGCACTCCACGGCGCACCCAAGCAGTACTTGCGCCGCGTGCTCCTCCAAGGAGCGGTGCGAGCGTGGCGGTCGCCGCAAGCAGCCCTTGGGTACCCTAAGGAACTGCTCCGCCAGGGGCAGCACCTGCGACTGCAGATCCTGGCAGCTGCGGCCCAACAGCTGCGCCGCCACTGCGAGCAGCGCAGGCTCCGCGAGCCGCACGCTGCCATCCGGCCCGCTCACGCTCGCGCGCCGCGCCGCGCTCTTGAATGGAAACCCTTGCAGCCAGGCCTCCATGGCTCCGCGCTCTATATATACCCCGCGCACGACCGCCTCGCCGCGCGCCAAAGGCGCCGCCGCCGTCGCCGGTGGTTGGGCCGCGCGCTGTCGCGCGAGCCCTCCGCGCGCCTCCTCCTCCTCCTTTGTCGTCGTCGCCGCCGCCGCCGCCGCCGCCGCCGCCGCCGCCGCCGCTCCTTCCTCCGGGCGCTCCGCCGCAGCGCGCAGCGTCTTCCCGCCGCCGCTCGTTGCCGCCGGCGCTCGCCCGCCCGCCCGCCCGCCCCAGCGCGCGCGCGCGCTGCCCTCCGCCTTGCGCGATTGACTTCGATTTCGTGTTTGCCTCGACGAGGCGGTTGGCGCCGCGGCGAATCCCGGCGTCCATGGATGGGGTACTGTGCATCTTTTAATTTGCCCGCAGCATCCTTCCTATGGGGTATGCATGGGCATCATCCCTCGTAGAAACTTGTTGCGACCACCCTACCCCCCTGCCCTCAGCGAGGTCTTTCGATGAAGAGAAGAGACCCAACCGCGCCGCGCCGCGCCGCGCCGCCTGCGCTCTGCGCCCTGCGCGCGGCAGCGGCAGCTTGGCGGCGCTGGCGGCGGCGGCGGCGCGATGTGCTGCTAGGTGACGACGCGCGGCGCGACGACTCGCGGTGCTCGACCGGATGCTCTGATCCGTGCCTCGACGCCTGGCAAAGCGTGCCTGGACGCGGTGGTTAGGTGGGGCAAGTGTCTGCGTGGCACGTGCCAACGCCGCCGTTGGTTGCCTGCCCTGCTAGCGGCGCTCCAGCTGGAGCGAGCGGTGGCTTTCGCAAGCGAACGGCCTGGCGTGTAGCATGTCAGGTGTCCACGCTGGTGGTGGGTCCTTCATAACATCAGGCTGGCAGACAGTTGCCAAGTGACTCCCTCCTCTATGCGTGCGTTTGCTCGTTGCAAGTACATCTTGGCCACAGCATGGGCCAGCTCAGATCAGCAGCAGAAAATCAGAAACGTCTCCCTTAAATCAGGCCAAAGCAGCTCAGGCAGCAAGGGTCTTCTCCTTCGCGGGGGCACTAGCCTCCGTAGAAGTCGCCGCCTTGAGAGTGGAAGGTGTGGCGGAAGTGGCAGCCCTGTTGTCGTCAGACTCGGCAGCGCCGGGCTTGCGGGAGATGCAAGTCCACTCGAAGCTGTCGGGCAAGGTAATGAGGTTCTCTTCGGTCGCAGCGGAGTGGATCTGCGGGACGGTGTCATCAACGCGGCGCGGGAAGTGGATACAGTCAGCGTCGATCTGGCCGCGGACAGAGAACTTGGGCGGGTAGTAGACGCTGATTTTGCGGACGTTCTTGTGGCCGGCGCGGTACATCTCGACAAAGATCTGGTTGCGCTCCTTCCAGAGGAGAAACTGCTTGCTGACGAAGATGGCAAAGGCGTGATCGCGCAAGAAGTCGTTGCTGACAAAGGGCACGCCCAGCTTGAGCGCGGCGAGCTGCCAAAAGAGGTCATCGTTGCCGCTGTGAGTGTAAATGATCTCGCACGATGGGTCCGCAGTGAGGCGCTGCAAGGCGTCCTTGTCCTCTCGCGTCTTGCAATGGTGGCGCCTGTGCATGGTGTGCATGATGAGCAGCTTGCGCGTGCCCTCGCCGAGCGCATCCACGACCTGCTCGACCTGCGGGAAGGACCAGCCGCCCCCGGCATAGTTCTGCTTGTAATAGGCGATGTTGGCACCGTCGATGACGACGTCGATCTTGCCTTGAAGCCCATCCACCCTCTCCTCGAAAGTGGACAGCGTCTCGGCGGGCGTGTAGTTGCCCTTGTCAGGCAGATTGTTGATGCAGAGCCGCCGCATCTCTTCAATCATGAGCTGCGTCTTATCGGCGGACAGCTCGATCGACCTGAGCTTGTGCCCGCATTGCGAGCATGCACATGACTCCGAGTCCACCTTCACGCCGGTCGCGATGCTCCACGTCGCGGCGTCCAGCGCATAGCGCGCACGAATCGTGTTGGCCAGGTCGTCCTCGGGGCACGAGGTGTCCTCAAAGAACTCCCTGAGCATCGTGTCGAACTCGTCCAGGGCCCGCCTTGCGAGCGCCTCGTCTTGCCTATCGCGGGCGGCGCGCGCCGCCGTCAGAAACGCCCGCAAAAACAGCGACGAGGTCTCCTCCTGGGGGGGCACTTGGGTCGTGGACATATTGACGCGCCCCAGCGCCTCGTTCACGCCCCGCTTCAGAACTTTGAGCTGGTCCACATGTTCCGCGGTCGTCGCATGCTCCGCGAGGAAAGTGAGCAGCCCGATGAAGGTCCGCACGCGCGGCTTGATGCCCGCCTTCTCCTCCATCACCTGCACCAGTTCGACGCCGCGCTGCACGTCGCCCTTGAGCGAGAGCCACTTGATGATGTTGGACCACGCCGCCTCGTCTCCGTCGGCGGGAGGCCCAGTCTTGGACTGCAAGTGCTCCAGCATGAGCTCCATGAGGTCGTCGCGCTGGCTCATGGTCAGGAGGCGGATCACGCCAGGCCACAGATCATTGCGCTCAAGAATTACCTCGCGCTTCGCCTTGAACCACGCGCTGAACAGGTCCAGGTCGCCCAACCTTTGGATGCGCTGGTGCTCGATCGTCAGAAGCAGCTTCTCGTACTGCTCCTGGGACGTGTCGCGCAGCTTGAGCAGACGTTTGTACTTGGCCGGGTCCACGAACGCCTCAAGGCTCGCGTACTGGCTCAGCGGCTCCCCGCCGGGAGGCACATTCTGACTCGAGTAGTCCTCGTCCAGGATTCTTTTGACGCGGCGCGGCCGTGGCCGCGCCTCTCGCATCAGGTCCGCGGAGAATTCCTCCATCCGCTGCGAAGATTTCGGCTTGCGCGGCTTGGGCGAGGCCTCCCTCCTGGCGGCCTTCTGCCCTCGCCCCAGCTCTTTGCCGCGCGGCGACCCTGGCGACCGGCCCGGCGACGCCCGCCGCTTCCCGCCTCCGCTGCCGTCTGGCGACGCCGAGGCGGGCGGCGGCGGCGGCGGCGACGACGACGACGACGACGACGACGACGACATCGCCCTGGCCTGCCTCCACGCCCACGTCCCCGTCCACGCCGCGCCGGCCCGCGCCTCGCCGGCGCCGCGCAGCCGCAGCGCGCGCGCGAGCTCCTGCGCGTCCACCTGCTGCTGCAGCTGCTGGACCTGCTGCAGCTGCTGCAGCTGCAGGCCGCAGCCGCTGCGCGCGCGGGCGGCGGCCGCCGGCGCGGGGCGCTCGCGGGCCCCGGCTCGCGCTCGCGCCGCCCCTGCCCGCGCGAGCCGCGCGAGCATCAACCAAGCGCAGCGCGGCGGCGGGCGGCGCAGGCTTCGACTCTGCCTGCCGCCTGCGCCCGCGCGCGCCGCGCCATTCGTGCGGTTTCCCCGCTGGGGGGCGGCGCCGGAGTCCGCGCGGCGCGGCGCGGCGCCGGCGCCCGGCGCGCCGTGCCGGGAGCAGGCCCGCGCGGCAGGGCAGGATGCCCCGGTGGAGCCGGCGCGCGCCGTGTCTCGCCGGCGCGCGGGATTCGCCGGCGTCAACGTTCGCGAGCCCGCGCGGCGGCAGACCGCGATTGGCCGGTTGCGCGGCGTTGCGCGGGTGCTCGCGCGGGCGCTCGCGGCGGCGGCGGCGGCGGCGGCGCGGCGCGCGCGGCGCGCGAGCGCGAGCATGGACCCGGTGGTGTCCAGGTTCCAGCGCGACCTGAACTGCGCGGGGGATGAGGACAGGAGCACGAGGACGCGCGCGCTCAAGAAGCTGGAGGAGGCCGCCTTCGGACGCAGACCCGCGGAGGAGCTGGAGGAGGAGGGCGCCAGGGCGAAGCTGCTGGAGCAGGGGCTGCTGAAGGCGCTCGTGGACAGGTTTGCGGACCCGGCGGAGAAATGTAGGGAGCTGGCCGTGGGCATGCTCGCCAAGTTCGTGCGCGAGGACGGCGACGCGGCCTGCGGCAAGGAGCGCAGGCTGGGCGCGCCCGTCGTCGTGGCCATCGCGGCAGCGGCGCTCGAGGCCATGGAGCCGCGCCTGTGCGAGGTGCCCTTTCCGGAGCAGGCCGAGGAGATCCGCCTCGCGCTGCTGGAGCTGCTGGCCGCGCTCATCGCCCACCCTGACGCGCGCCCGGCGCTGGCGCGCGACCTGGGCAAGGTGGCCCGCGTCGTCTCGCGCGCCTCGGCCGACAGCTTCCCGGACAGCAAGAAGGAGGGCGCGCTCTGTGTGGCCCGGCTGTGCGAGGCCTTCCCCGACACGGTGCATCAGCAGTTCGAGACTCTGCTGGACGCCGTCGTGACCAACCTGACCCACCAGCACGCCAAGGTGCGCCAGGCGTGCCTGGACGCCGTCAAGGCGCTCGTGGTGGCCTGCGCCGGCCGTGCGGCCGCTGCCGAGGACGTGATGCGCGACAAGGTGGTACCCGCCATTCGCAACATCAACCACGACCGCGCCTCGGCCGTGCGCATTCGCGGCATGGAGCTCATCTGCGAGCTCCTACGCACCATGCCCAACTCCGAGGCGTACCGCAAGGACCTCGTGCCCATTCTGCTCTTCGGCCTGGCCGACCAGGCGCGCCAGATCCAGGAGATGACGCTCGAGGCGGTCGAGCGCCTCGGCGCCTCGCTGGCATCGGCGGACCAGGGCGCCGCGGCGGCCGTCGAGGCCGAGCCGGTGGCCCTCCCAGAGCCCTTCGCAACGCGTCCCGGCGCTGGCGCGCGCGCGCTCATCGTGCAGATCCTGCCGTCGGCGCTGCCCACCTTGCTGCAGGAGGCGCACGACTGGACTGCGCAGGAGCGCTTCCGCGCAGTGGCATTGCTTCGTTGCTTCGTGGTCTTTGCCGAGGGCGCCATGCAGCCCTTTCTGCGCGAAGTCTGCGAGACGCTCTACGCGGCGGCGCTAGATGACGAGCAGGGCGTGCGCGAGGTCGCCACGGATGCGGCGCGCCTTCTCGCGCACTACTGCGAGCCCTCGGCGCTGCTGGACCTCGTGCTGCCGGCCTGCCTGGGCCAACGCGCGGCGCCCGGTGCCGAAGAGGCAGCGAGTCGCCGCCTGGGGGCTCTGGCCTGCCTGTCGGGCGTCGTGGCGGGCCTGCCGCGCCGGCCTGCAGCGCCGTCCGCCTTGCAGACTGACCTGGCCCGCGTCGCTGCCACGCTGAACGACCCGTCGCTCGAGCATGCTGCGTCCGTAGAGACCGCCGTGCAGGCGCACGTGCTGCAGGCCGCCACCGCGCTGCTAGAGCGCGCGTACGCGGCGCAGACGCACGATGGCCTGTCCGAGCCGCTCGACCGCGTCACCGTGTGTCACATGCTACGCGCGCTCTTTGTGCTGCTCACGAGCCCGGGGGACGAGGCACTGACGCGGGGCGCCGAGGAGGCACTCGTACTGGCGGCGGCCTGCAGCGGCTTCATGGTCGAGGGCGAGGGCGAGGGCGAGGGCCTTGCCCCGAACGTGCCAGCCATGGTTGAGGCGTGCGCCGTGGCGCTCCTCCCTCTTGACCCTGCGTCGGCTGCAGGCTGGACCAAGTACGCGGCGGACCGGCGCGTTTTCGACCAGACTGTGAGGCGCGCTGGCGTCGAAGGACTGGCACGTCAGGACCAGCTGCAGCGCGTTGTGGACGTGCTTATCGCCACCACGCCCGCGGAGCGCGACGCAGATCTGCGCCTCGGCATGCTGTCCCTGCTCGAGGCCATGATCGGCTCATGCGCCGAGACCGAGAAGGAGAACCGCGGGCCGCTAGACCGGTTCGCGCCCGCGCTTGTGGACAAGGTCATCCTGCCAAACCTGGTCTGGCGCGCGGGGCGCGTGCCAGCGACGATTCGCAAGGTGAGCATCTTCTGCCTCAGCCGCCTGGCGGCCGTGACCAGCGCTGCGCAGGCGACCTGGTTCGCGCAGGAGCTGGAGGCCGTCTTCCCAACGCTCAAGGCTTGCCTGGACGACCTCGAGACCGACACGCGCCGCTTCGCCTGCATGGCGCTGCGAGACATCTTTGGGCTCCTCGCCGCCCACGGGCTCTCGCTCTCGCGCACTGTCGTGCTCGACGGCTACCACGACCTCATCAAGCGCCTCGACGACGCTGACGACCGCGTGCGCATCGTCGCCTGCGAAGCGCTTGCCAGAATGGTTTTGCTCGCCCCGGACGACGCGCTCCGCGGCACCGCAGCTGACTATATGGTGGACGCAGCGCTCATCCACATGGACGACGCCGAGGCGCCCGTGCGGGCCGCCGTCTTTGGCATCGTCGACGCTCTCGTGCACCGCCGCGTCGATCTGGCCAAGATTTCCTCCAAGGCCGCCGCGCATCGCACGCGCCATCGCAGCCCCGAGCTTTGCGATCGTCTTGTTGCTCTCTGCGAGGCGCAAACTCCATCGACCGTGTAGACAGACAGACAGACAGAAAAACAACAAACAGAGAAACGAACGAGCAAACAAACAAACACAAACTTAGCCAAACTCGCGCAAGGACGCACGATGCATGGATGCTCTGCACCCTTTTTTTTCAGTGGTGGTTAAAGCGAGCCAACCCGCGCGACGCGAGCTCGTCGTCGTGCTGGTCCTCCTCGGCGGCTAGAAGCGCCTTGAGTCGCGCGCGCCGCGCGCGCACCAGATTCTCGCTCTCAAATCGCAGCTCCTGCTCGCACGCAGCATCGAGGCGTGCATCGGCCTCGCGGTTCGTCGACCGCTGGTGCTTGGTCTCCCACTCTGCACGCGCCTCCGCGGACTGGCGGTCCCTGAGGTCGTCCAGCGCACGTGCCACAGCCATCTCCTTCTTGACCAGCTCGCGCACGTTGTCGTCGGCGCGCCGCGCGCGGGGCCGCGCCGCCGCGCTCATGCTCGCTAGCGGAATGCTCGCTCCCTCGCTCGCTTGCTTGCTCAGGACCTCGAACGCTTCTACACCGCCGCTCCCCACGCGCGCTGCGATCGCGTCGAGCTTGCGATTGCGTCTCGCCTCAGCGTCCGCGACTTGAAGCTGGTGATGGCTTGGCGCGACGGCCGCCCACTGCGTGCGCCACTCCGTCCCGCATACTCACAGCTTTCTCGCCTCGCTTGGGGCCAACTTGGGAAAAAGAGGCGCTCAACGGATAGTTGTCATCGGAGGTGGCGTTCCAAAGGGTGCGCGCGATCGATGATGAGGAATAGCGGTCGGTGCGTGGCGAGAGAGCGGGTCGACGAGACTCGCACGAGTGGTCGATAATCTCGAGCGCGCGCGGCGGCCGCGCGCGCGCCGCTCCTGGCGCGCCGGCCTGGCTGGCGAGCGCGCCGGCACAGCATGGGCGGCGCCGCCAGCCGCGGGAGCGGCGGCAGCGCGTACCAGCACCGCGCTGCGCGCGTGGCGGCCGAGGAGGACGCGGAGAATGACTGCAAGGTCGCGGCGTCGGCGCTGAGCGTCGCCGCGGCGCGGGACGGCGGCGTCGCCCCGACGAAGGGTCTGCCACAGCCGGCGCCGCGCATGGCGCAAAGCACGATGCTGCGCTTGAGTGACCCTTTGCGGCAGACGCGACGAAAGATCACGTCGCTGGCCGTGTACCGGCGTCTGACGGCGCGGCTGAGCGGCGCCGGCCAGAAGCGTTTCCGCACGGGCATGATCGCACTGCGGTTCCTGGCGACCAAGGGCAGCGGGTCCCGCAGTCCGAACACGCAGGAGGGGGCAGCTCATGACGAGCTGATTCTGCAGCAGCGGGACGCCAGACTGCGCCTTGGCATGCTGCACGTGCTGAGCTTTCTCGATTTCCAGGACCTCGCAAAGGCCGGCCTGGCGTGCTGGTCGTGGCAGCGGCTCGTGCGGAGACACCTCCGGGTCGTCCAAGAAGGCTTTCCGGAGGAGGAGAGCGCGTGGATCCGTGCACAGCTTGGCTACAATCATTCCTTCTTCTTGCGCTTCCTCGTGCAGCTATTGAGTGAGACGGTGTCCACCGCCTTCCAGACCGGGCCAGACGCCAAGGTCTCCGAGGAGACGATGGCGGCTTTGAGCGCCAAGGTGCGCAAGCACAACTATCACTATGCAACGTGCCCATCCGTGGCTATGGCGATGCTGAGCGGCGAGCCTGGCGCACATGAGGCCAGCGCAAGGCACGAGGTGGTCTTCCGCGCCAAGTACTCGCGCGAGGTGGCGGAGATTGGGGACCTCAGCGTGCTGGGACTCATCGTAGACGCGCTCCAGGTCTGCATGGCGAGCCTCCGCGCAGCCGTTGAGGAGGCGCGCGAGTCCTTGGGCGCGGCGGCCGAGGAGGAGGCTCGGCAACGCGCCCTGGCCTTCTTTGGAGACGAATCAAGCACGGACGCACGTTGCTGCACAGCGGCGGGCATCTACCGGGGCGACATTATTACCTCGTGCCAGCAGTATTTTGGCACGATGGAGGCGAAGGTGGATGCTGCAAACGCCAAGCTCTGCCGCGCGGTTCGAGACAGCCTGCAGAAGCTGGCAGCCCACATGCCCGGACCGGACCCGCTGCACAATCTGCTCGCGCCAGTGCCTCCGCTGCACGTCAGGAGCGCCGCCGCTGGCTCGCTCAAGGCGGTGGTGGCCGCGGCCGCCGTGTCCGCGAGCGCCGAGGAGCGGCGCATGCCGGCGATTGCCTGGCTCTCGGACGCGTCTTTGCAGAGCACGGACGTGAAGACCTTTTTGCTGACGAACTGTGCGCAGCTTGGCGCTGCCATGGTAAAGCAGTGCCTCGTGGTGCACGTCCGCAACGACCTGCTTACGGAGGACTTTTGGCAGCCAGGGTGCTGGCCAAGGTCAAGAGCCTCATCACAACGTGCACGCCGTCTACAAGCATCGTGCAAGAGTCGTACTGCGCGCTCCTCGGCCTCTCGTCGACGACGACTGGTCTGCCGACGAAAAAGCTGGACCTGACCGGCCCGGAGACCGCCCTTCTGGCCGTGGAGACGCTGATCGATGAGTACTTGGACTACTTTCTCGATCGGCGCTTCTCCGTCGCCGGGGTCGCGAGCCCAGCGCCCGCGCCGCACTTCCCGCGCACGCCTGAGGAGGTCACGGCGCGGCCTCAAGGCTGGCTTCTGGACGAGCTGTGCTCGGTGTACGAAACCTTTTTGCAGCGCAGCGACCCTGAGGTTTGCCTCACGGACCAGTGCAGGCTGCAAATCCACCGGCTGGCTTTGCGTCGCTACGTGCACCATACACTCATGAAAGAGCACGCGCGGCACAGTCTAAGCCACGCACCGCACGGACACATCCTTGTGCCCGTTGAGAAGCGCAACGCGCTGGCCACCGCGCTGGTGCCCATGCTCCTGGCGTCTGTGGAGCGTGACCTGGGGCCATCCGCGCAACCGGACGACCTGGAGCGACGCATTTTCGACGAGCACGCGAATCTGCTCAAGGTGCTGAGTGCGCTCGCGTTGCAGGAGCTTGTGCAGCTGATCGAGCTCAAGCGTCGCGATATTCAAGCGTACGAGAAGCAGAGTATTCGCGCAGACTGAACATTGGCTGGCTCTGGCGGCACCAAAGTTTCACCTTTTCCCTTTTTTTTTTTTTGGTGTGGGTGGCAAAGCGCCTTGAGCAAGAACTTGGAAAGAGGAGAGAGAGAGAGAGAGGGAGTGTCCTGGAGTGAAAGAAATCGAGATCGAGATCGAAGTCGAGTTAGGTCATCAGAGAGCAGCATGCATGGCTGCCCCTTGGGCTTGGCAGGCTTCGTTGGTGCGTCTACACGCAGAGTTTTGGAAACTAGCGTGAGTAGGGCAGGGCGGTCAGACCTGCAGGCCCGGAAGCACGAGCGGGCTCTGCTGCACAGCGGACTTGAGGTAGAGGTAGCAGAACTCGCCCATGACGGCAACGTGGAGAAGCTGCGCGAAGAGCACGAAGAGGCCAACCCAGCCCCCGGTGATCCCGATCGAGTGCTTGTCCGTCAGCTCGTGATACGAGCTGGCCCAAAAGACGGTGAGGAAGAGGCGCGAGAGGCCAATGGAGAAGACAAAGTGCGACACCCAGGGCTCGACGGCGCGGCTCGCCTTTTGCAGCAGGTAAAACTGCGGCAGAATGGCGACGACCTCGAGATAGAGAGCAAAGGTCCAGGCGATGTCGGTGAAGACGTTGCGGTTGAGCGAGGGATGCAGCAAAATGGCCAGGACGAGGCACGGCAGGATGAGGACGATGGGCCCCGCCTGCGCTGGGATGCTGTTGATCTTGCCGAAGCCATCCTCGTTGGCGTTATAGGTGTTCTTGTACGTGACGACGGTGACGAAGATGAGCAGGCCAACGATGAGGAGCGACGCGATCTCAACGGCCTGGTACAACCAGTCGCCGGACTTGTCATAAGGAAGGTAGCCCTCGTAGAAGAGGATGGAGCTGAGGCGCGCCAGGAAGACCAGTGCATACAGTTCGAGCGTCTTGAGCGAGACGCCTGCGCAGGAACGGTCACTGCGGAACTTGACCAGCAGCACCACGAAGCCGAACATGCGCGTCATGGCGCCCAGCGTCAGCAGAAAGCTGAAGTCGCCGTCGCTGAGCAAGTGATACACGAACATGATGCACGCGAACCCGGTAATGTACAGCACGATGTTGAGCCGGTTCTTGTTCACCCACTCCTTCCTCTTGACCGGGTTCTGCATCATCTCCGTGAACTCTCTGAGCGACATCCTGCCTCGCTGTCGCTGCCTCCTCCTCCTCCTCCTCCTCCTCCCCGCCGGGCTTGGTCGCCGGTCTGCGGCTCGGCCTTCTCCGAGCTGTTTTTCAAAATAATGCTCCGCAGGATCCCGTCCTCGGGCGAGCCAGCGCCGCGCAGCCCGCTCCCGCCGTCGCCGCGCGGGCGGGCGAGCGAGCAAGCGAGCGAGCGAGCGAGTGAGCGAGCGAGCGAGCGAGGAGCGGCCCTCGCGCGACCGTGATCGAGGTCCGCCGCGCCTCCTGCGCCGCCGACGCCGCCGCCGCCGCCTCCTCCTCCTCCTCCTCCTCCTCCACCTTGGCAAGCAACGGCGGCCGGCCCGGCGCGCGGCGGGCGATCCTTGCGCGCGGCGGCGCGCGCGGGTCCCGTGCGGCGGCGCGGCGCGGCGGGGCGAGCGGGCGCGCGCCGGGTGGCGCGCGATTATCGACCCGGCGCCTCGCGGCGGCGGCGGCGCGGCGCGGCGGCGGCCCTGCGCAACGCAATACGGGCGCGTTCCGCGCGGTGCCGCGACGCGCGCGAGCAGGCGGCGCGGCGCGGCGGGCGAGGCCGCCTCGCGCCCAGATCGCGTTCGTTCGCTCGCTCCGGGCGCGCGGTGGCGGCGGCGGCGGCGGCGGCGGGCGCGGGCGGCGGCGGGCGCGGGCGGGCGGGCGGCGTTCGGGCGGCGCGCGCTGCGCAGGGCAGGTGCCGAGCAGGCTGGCTGGCAGCGCGCGGGTGGGCGGGCGGCGCGGCAGTTTGAAAAGCGGCGGCGGCGGCGGCAGCAGGCGAACTCTCGGCGCTCTCCTCTCGTCTCGTCTCGTTTCGTCTCGTCTCGTCTCGTCTCGTCTCGTCGCGCTCCGCCTCGTCGCGGGCGCGGGCGCGGGCGGTGTCTGTCGCTCGGGCGGGGAAGCGCGCGGCGCGGGCGCCGCTGCGTGCGCGCGCGGGCGCTCTGCGCGGGGGCTAGGGCACGCACGGCCCGCGCGCTCAGGCCGGCAGGCGGCGGCGGCTCGAGAACGGGGACGAGGCAGAGAGCGCCGCGGTTGTCGTCCGGTCTTGTGTCGTTCTCCCGGGAGTCCTCCTCGTGTCGTCAAGGACGTCTTGTCGAAGACTTTGACAAGGACGTCAACGTCGACGTCGTGGTGGTCCTCTTGGCCGTGCCGTCGGTGAGAAGCAGAAACACAACAACAAGGCACGATGGACGAGGAAATCATTATGCTGGAGGAGGGCTGGGCGGAGATCGACAAGTCGATCGAGAAGCTGGTGCGCATCCTGGGGCAGGAGAATCCGCAGGAAAGCTTGTCGCGCGAGGAGTACGCGCACGTGTACACCAAGTGCTACAGAATGTGCACGCAGCGCAGTCCGCACAACTTTAGCCAGGAGCTGTACTCGCGGCACGGCGACCGCATCAAGAACTATTTGGAGGACGTGGTGATGCCGGTTCTTCGCGAGAAGCGGGACGAGTTTCTGCTCAAGGAGCTAGTGGTGCGTTGGAAGCACCATGAAACGATGGACAAGTGGATGCGGCGGTTCTTCATGTACCTTGACCGGTACCACGTCAAGCATCACAGCCTGCCGGAGCTGCACGAGGCGTCGCTGAAGCTCTTTCGTACGATCGTCTTTGACGAGGTGCAGCCGGCTTTCGTGGCGGCCATTCTAGCGCAAATCAATAAGGAGCGCGAGGGCGAGGTGGTGGACCGATCGCTTCTGAAGCAGTGCGTGGCCATCTTTGGCGAGATGAAGCCGCAGCTGGCCGTGTACACGCAGGCGCTGGAGGAGCCTCTGCTGGAGGATACACGCGAGGTGTACCGGCAAAAGGCACAGGAGTGGATCGAGCAGGACACCTTGCCCGTGTACTTGCGCAAGGCGGAGGCGGCGCTGGACGCCGAGGGCGATCGCGTGGATCAGTACCTGGAGTCGCAGACCAAGAAGAAGTTGCAGGGCGTGGTGATGGACGAGCTGCTGGCCCAGCACGAGACGGCGCTTCTGGAGAAGGAGGGCTCGGGCTGCCGCGCGCTGCTGCGCGATGACAAGAGGGAGGACCTGGCGCGCCTCTTCAAGCTGTACCAGCGGGTGGAGAACGGCGGCCTGGACCCCATCGCGGCCATTGTCAAGGAGCACGTGACCAAGCAGGGCGTGGAGATCGTAAAGAAGCGTGAAACGGCGCTGGCCGCGGCGCAATCCCAAAAGGATAAGGACGCGGAGGACCCTGCCTTTGTGCAGAGCCTGCTGGATCTGCACGAAAAGTACCAGGGCCTGGTCAAGACGGAGTTCGAGGCGGACAGCCTCTTTCAAAAGGCGCTCAAGGAGGCTTTTGAGACCTTTGTGAACCAGGACGTGGGCAAGCGCTCCAACGCGGAGCTGCTGGCCAATTTCTGCGATCGCATCCTCAAGACGGGCGGCGTGAAGCTGTCCGACACCGAGATGGAGAACTTGCTGGAGCGCACTGTGCAGCTCTTCAGCTATCTGTCCGAGAAAGACACCTTCGCGGACGTGTACAGAAACCAGCTGGCCAAGCGCCTTCTTATGAACAGGTCGGCCTCGGACGACGCCGAGCACTCCATCATTAGCAAGCTGCGCCTGCGCTGCGGCGCGCAGTTCACGTCCAAGATGGAGGGCATGGTCAAGGACCTGCTCACGGGCAACGACTTCAAGAAGGCCTTCAAGGACCTCGTGCGCGCCGAGCCCGCCAAACTCGCCGAGGCCGCGCGGGGCGCCGCCTCCACCAAGGCCCCGACGCTTTCCGCCAACGCCCCGGCCGACCTCGTCGTCGTGGACGGCGTCGAGTTTTCCGTCGAGGTGCTCACCACCGGTCACTGGCCCTCGTACAAGATGGTCAATGTCGCCCTCCCGCCGGAGCTTGAGATGTGCATGGCCGTCTACAAGGCCTTTTACGACGAGAAGACCTCGCAACGCTGCCTCAAGTGGGTCCACTCTCTCGGAAATTGCTCTGTGCGCGCTCAGTTCAAGCGCACCTACGACCTCCAGGTCACCACGCTCCAGGCCTGTGCCCTCCTCAAGTTCAACTCCGTCGCCGAGGGCGAATATGTCTCCTTTGTCGACATGGAGACCTTTCTCAACGTCGAGGAAGAGGTCGCCAAGCGCATCATGCATTCGCTCTCCTGCGCCAAGCACCGCGTGCTCGACAAGGAACCCAAGTCCAAGGGCATCTCGCGCACCGACAAGTTCAAGTTCAACGCCAGCTTCCAGTCGCCCATGCGTAAGCTTCGCCTCCCAATGGCCTCTTTGGACGAGTCCTCCAACCCCAAGCGGGTTCAGGAGGACCGCTCCATTGCCATCGAGGCCGCTATTGTGCGCATCATGAAGGCGCGCAAGCGCCTTTCCCACTCCGAGCTTGTCGCCGAGGTGCTTTCTCAGCTTCACTTCTTCTCCCCGGCACCGCGCGTCGTCAAGCGAAGGATTGAGCATCTCATCGAGCGCGAGTACCTCGAGCGCGACGAGTCCCAGGCCAACTTTTACAAGTACCTCGCCTGAAGAGGCAAAGAGAGACCAAGAAAACCACCGCCACACTCTCCACGACGATTTCGACCCCCGCTCCCCTGCTTGCTTTTGTCTGAAAACCTACCATGGTATGGTATCACCACCACTCCTCTCGCTTTCTGCTGATGTCTCCCATTCGTTGACACGTGTAAGCACGTGCGCGCATTCTCTCCTCCCTGACCGTGCGTCCTCCGACGCCTGGTCAGGCATGGCCTTGGCGAGCCTTGGCGGCGCATTTACTGTGAAAATTCACCTGGCTGATGGAACCGAGTTTTGTTGTTGGAACCAGGCATGTTGCCGTTCGGCAGACAGGCGAACAGTGGCAGCCCTGGACCAGTTGCGCGCAATTGCGTGCAGGTGGTAGCTGCGACTTCCATACCATGGTTCTCGCATGATCGGCCTTTCGCTTGGAGGCGGCGACTCGCACGGAGAGAATTCGTCATTCGTCCGGTGCGGCGTTGGGCACAGGTACTGTGCGGTGGCGTGCTGCGCGGAATCTCCATGTGCCATTGACTGCGCTGCACTGCACTGCACTGGCACAGGGCCGGGCCGCTCGCTGTACAGGCCTCAGTCACAGTTGCACCACGCGCTCCACCACCCTGCACCGGATCTGTGCGGACCTACTGTACGCTGGTATCGCACTGTGCTCCAGCTTCTTCACTGTCAACTTGAAGTTGTCAGTCAAGTTGGCAGCCGTCGCACAGTCAGGCTCGCTTTTTCTCAGTCGGCGATGAGGTGCCCGGCAAGGGCAAAACCGACGCCGCTGGCAGCGGCGGCGTCGCGCAGCGCGGCGCAGCTGGCGGGGGCGGCCCTGCCGCACATGAGCGGCGCCATGAAGGCGCCGCTCCCCCGTGCAGCCAGCTGGGCGGAATTATCCGCTTCGTCCGTGAGGGTGCCGATGCAGGGCTCCGCGAAGGAAGAGGCGGTGCTGCAGCGCGTGGCGACCGAAGAAGCGCCGCGATTGAGCGCATGGCAGTCGCCCGGCACGATGACAAGGCTGTCAACATGGCAGACGGTCCGGAGGCTCAGCTCGCAGGACAGTTCCTTCTCTGCGGCCGCGCCGATCAGCAAGGTGCGGCTCTTCTTTCGCGCGCTAAGGCCTGCACTCTTCTTCAGCCTGGAGATCATGGCGTGGTCCATCCTCTTTGTTGGCATGGTCCCGGTCTCGTCTCTTTGGCTCAATTACATCACGGTGGACAATGATAATTGGAGCGTCGACACGGAAGCACATGCCGCAGCCGTGCTGCACAGCGCGGCTTTCATGCAACACAAGCCGATCTACGTGGCAGTCCTAGAGTGTGCGGCCGTACGGCATTATCCAGTTATGTGGATGCCCACGCTTATAGCTTTCGCACTGCAGATAGAGGACACGCGTCGACGCAGAATCCTGCGCGCCTTTTTCTTGGCGCTCGCGCTCCTCTATGCCTATTTTCTCTACGTCGAGCTCGCGTTCAGATTGGACGGATTCGTGCTCACGCAAGCCTACTACATCGTGTGCCTCCTCGGGTTCAAGTATCTTCTCCCATGGAAGAGTTCTGTTTGGCGCATTATGCTCGCCATGCTAGTCGTGCTCGGCGTCGCGCAGACAGTAATCTCCCTCCTACAGTCTTTTGGCACGCGCGGCGACATCGAGAGGCTGTGCGTCTCCATCTTTATCCTTCCGTTGGCTAGGGAGATCTCCATTGCCTCCCTTCGATACGTGATGCGCATCTTCATGGCGGAATCCGGCAACCCTGTGGAGTCGGTCGTGCGCGTGCCGCGAGCACTCTGCATCTGCCTTTCACTCTTTGTTAACACGGCAGTCTCCATCTTCATGCGCCTCATGACGCAGTCCATCGCCTCGCCGGGCCTGCTAATCATCTCCGTCATCTCCCAGAGCGCGCTGGAGATCGCTCTGCGCCTCACCATGCACCAACGTGACAAAGCACTGCTGCGTTGGATGCAGCGCTGCACTGGACGTGTCGCGCCCGAGCGGCTTGCGCAGCAAAGACGCGGCTCCAGCTTCCGTCTGCGCCGGTTTCACGTCTTGAATACGGTGCCGATCCGATCGGTCTCGCTCGTCAAATACGTGGCGCCCGATGCGTCCAGGCTCACGGCGCTCTTCGTAGTGTGCGAGATGGCCTGTGAGTACATGAGCATCTTCACCGCTCTCATGCTCACGTCCTTCATGTACCCGCTTCGCTTTGCGTTTCCCTTCCAAGTCTATTCAGACGCTTTGGACGCCAGTGGAGAATTTGACCCTCGATGGGTCGTCTTTGCCGGCATCACTATGCTCGTCTTTGAACTGACCGTCGACACAATCTGCTGTAGTTTCGAGGTGGTTCGCATCAAGATGTCACTCGCAGAGGCCTGGCTCAGCGAAAGGGGGTTCCGGCGTGTCGCCATCTTTGCGGTCAGCGTTTCGTTTGCCACATGCGGCACGCTCAATGCCGTCTTCAGCATGGCGCACTACGATGTGTCATCCTGCTTTGGGGCCAACCTCTGCTACTGCGCTGTAGGCGGCGTCAATGACCTGCTAGTCGAGTACTGCATGGAGCAGTACCCGCTCACAGATGGTCAGCCTGGAGGTGTCCAAGCGGTCTTTGTGCTCCCAGAGGACGCCCAGCACGTCGAGGACTTTGCTTTCTCCGCCATCGAACGCGAGTGGGTGTATCCACATCACCCGAACGTGTCCATGGCGGGCTACTTCACGGACTTTGGTCGCAACACCTACGGCGCGCTTTCTGACCAGGACCTCGCCAGTCGAGTCTACGACCTCGTCGACGTGCGAGCTGAGCATCTGGGCCATAACTTCGTGGCCACTCGCCCGGGCACAGCCGTATTCGTCCTTTTAGAGCCCACCGCTGCTCTCGAGCCTGGCGCCCGGGCCGTGGTCGGCGACCTTTGTGGTGAACTCCCACCCATCGTGGTGCTCACCGCGGCGAACCAGAATCTTTTCCACGCTGAAGTCCTGCGCCTGCTCTCCACATCCATTGGCCCGCCCTGGCGGCCATGCACGTCTTCCGGCTGACAACCATGTTGTGCCCAGAGGCAAGGAAAGCATGCTCCACGAGGCGTTGCTGACGGGTGGAGGCACTGACAGTGAGCGAATGCCTTGGCGGTACCTCGCGCTGCACTTTCGGTCGGCTACATTTCCCGTTCTGTCACTGGTCTGCAATTGATTTGCAGTCTGGGAAGGGAGCTTTTGATGACTAATTTGAGTTCGAAACGGTGCAGCTCGTTGCCATGGCCACCGTGTCGAAGTGCCCCATTGTGCGTGTGGTGGTCGGCACCGCCCTGACGTTTTCTCTCCTTTGCAAGCAATGTGCAGCAGCACATCCATCGTTGATAGCAGATCAAATAGGTGGCAGTGCGCAAAGCGCGTAGTTTGCGTGCGGAAACCTCTCGCATGCCAGAGTTCTGGAGTATTTCTTCCGCCTTTGCTGCATGCAGGTAGGCTGGCGTACGCTCATCTCACAAGCAGAGATGGCTCGCGGCGTGCGGCGCGTGGCGCGTGACCTCCGAGTCTGGGACGCCGCCGCGGCGCCAGCGCAGGCCTGGCTACGGCCTCACAGTCAGGCTGCAGCGGCGAGAGTGCCCGGCTCTTGACAGGGATCTTATGTTAGTTCGACGAGAACTTGAAGTTCCTCGTCTCGGAGACGTCCTGCAAAGACCCAAGTCGAGCTGCGGCACGGTGGCGCTGCGCGACGCTGCGCTGCGCGCGGCGGCAGCATGGTGGAGGCGGTGCGACTGGGCGGGCTGGCGCAGCTGGAGCTGGGCGTGCCGCTGGGCGTGGGCACGCTGCAGTGGGGCACAACGCCGCTGGACGAGCCCCTGAACAGCGGCGGACGGCTGCCGGAGGCCACGGCACGCGACGTGCTGGCCACGCTCGTGCGCGGCGGCGTGCGGTTCTTCGACACGGCCGAGGGCTACGGCGGCGGCACCTCGGAGGCCCGCCTGGGCCGCCTGGCGGCGCAGCTGGCGGCGCGGCAGCCGCAGCCGCAGGAGCAAGAGCTCGAGCAAGAGCAAGAGCAAGAGCAAGAGCAAGAGCAAGAGCAAGAGCAAGAACAGGAGCACCGCAAGGGCGAGGCCGCGCTCGGTGTGGCGCCGCTAGTGCTGGGCACCAAGTTCCTGCCCACGCTCTGGCGCTGGACGCATGCGTCCTTCGAGGCGGCGCTGCGCGCTTCGCTGCAACGCCTCGGTCGCGAGCGCTGTGACGTGTACTTCTTGCATTCGCCCGTGCACCCGCGCGGTATCGAGTTCTGGGTTGAGGCGGCGGCCATCTGCAAGCGCAAGGGCCTCCTGCTGTCCATGGGCCTCTCTAACTGCAACGCGGATCAGGTGCGCCGCGCCGTGGCGGCCGGTAAGCACTTTGGCGTGCCCATCACCTGCAACCAGATCATGTTCTCGCTGCTTGATTACAAGAGCCAGGTCTTGCAGGACACGCTGCGTTCCTGCCGCGAGCTCGGCGTCTCCGTGATCGCCTATTCGCCCATTGGCCAGGGCATCCTCACCGACAAGATGACCGCGGAACGCTTCGCCACCAACCGTGTCGCGCGCATGACGCGCCTCAGCTGGGATGGCCTCGCTCCGCTGCGCGCTGAGCTGCACACCATCGCGCAGGCCCGGGGTAAGACCATGGCGCAGGTGGCCATGAACTGGTGCATCTGCCACGACACCATCCCCTTGGTCGGGTGTCGCAGCGTCGCGCAGGCGCAAGACTCGCTCGGCTGCCTTGGCTGGCGCCTTGATCCCGACGAGGTGCGCCGCCTCGACGACGTCGCGCTCGCGCGCTCCACGCTCGAGAGCCCGCCTTGGCGCCGTGCAATCTTTGTATTTCTCGCCGGCGTCCTCATGATCGCCTACCGCTTCTCCAGACTCTACGAGCGCCTCTTTGGCCGTCCCGCCGCGTCCACGTCCAAGGTCCACCGGCCCCTCGCCACCAACGCCCAGGTCGGCGGCACCAACGCCAAGGTCGAGCCCGAGTCCGATGCCACGGCCAAGGCGGCCTCCAACGCCAAGGACAAGGCCGCTTGAAGGCTGCTCTAACCAATACGATCAACGAGGGCTGCAACGTAACGTTCATGCAAGTACAGTGCGTCCGCGCGCCGCTCTTCGCGCGCATCGGCTTGCGTCCTTCGTGCCAGTGGCGCCCTCTCTCTGCGCGTGCAGAAGTCCGTCCACTGGCCACGGCACTGCGTGCTTGCTTGCAAAGCGCAGTCAACAGTCTGCGCACGGAATCAGAAGCACTCTCTCCTCCTGAGAGAGACGAGACCTGCGAAGCGCGATGTCCCTCGGGGCGCTGGCCGGCGCGGCGGCGGCCGGCGCGGCGCTGGGCGCCTCGCTCACCGCGCTGGCGCTGCGGCAGCTTGCGACGCGGCCTGGCGCATCACCAGAGCACGGGCATGGCGAGCCCGCAACCAAGCACGGCAAGGCGCAGCAGCAGGTGCAGCAGCCGCAGGAGCCGCAGCTGCACGAAGGCGAGGCGGTCACGGAGCAGCGGCAGCCGCATGTGCACGGCGTGACAGCGCCCTTTGGCCTGCCCAGGCCGGCGACCGTGGAGCGCGACCTGCATGGGTTCGCGGTTGGCTACGACCGGCGGCTGCGGCTGGCGACCTGGGCGTACGAGCGGCTGACACCAGCGAGCGTGGAGGGCGAGGCCAAGCGCAAGACGAACTTTGACGAGGACGGCGCCCTGGCACCCGCGTACCGTGCGCGCGTCGCGGATTATCGCGGCAGCGGCATGGACCGCGGCCACCTCGTGCCGGCGGCTGACCTGCGCAACAGCCAGCGCGGCATGGACGACTCCTTTCTGCTGAGCAACATCGCGCCGCAGGATCCCAAGCTTAACCGCGGCTACTGGAAGCGCCTCGAGGATTGGGTGCGCGGGCTGACGCTTGTCTTCGACGAGGTGCACGTCATCACAGGACCGCTCTTCGCTCCTTCGCCCACCAGCGACGGCGGCTGGGAGACCTCGTATCGTGTCATCGGCCACCCGCACAGCGGCGAGAGCGCGGCTGACCGGAAGGCTGCTGATGCCTGCGATGGCTCCGTCGCGACGCTCCATCTCGCACCCACGCTCCCTGTCCCAACGCACTTTTACAAGGTGGTGCTTGCGCGTAAGAGCGCCGTGCTCTGGCCCTTTTTGGCCGCCTTCGTCGTGCCAAACAAGCCCATTGAGGAGGACGCGCCGCTCATGTCCTTTCTGGCGCCCGTCGGGCTCGTGGAGAGCCTCTCGGGCCATCATTTCTTCCCACGCTTGTTGCACCGCAGCGAAGTTGGCCCAGGCCCCGCTCAGCCCCGCGACCTCTGTGCCGAGATCTCGTGCGAGTTTGTCACTCGCGCGACGCGCAAGGCGCTGGCGGCCAGATCCCAGAGCGCGCGCTTCTGACCTCTCTCTGGCAGCGCTCGAGGCTCACGCGAAGTTAACTTTGTTTTGGTGCTCATCGTTCCACCGCAAGTCCTTGATGCCAACTTGGTCGCCCGGGTGGCACCATTGGCAAGCTTCGTCCCCGGCCATGTCCCGGCCATCGGCGTTACAAAGTCCTTGGGAACCACGGCTGTGACGGCTCGTCACAGCTTATCATGAGCAGCTAACATAAGATTATCTTGCATACCAGCAAGCGTTGTTGCCGCCATCGACGATCGAGGACTTTGAGAACGTTAGGCCAACCATGGACGGGCATGAACGGTGAAAGAAACCCTGGCCACTGGCACTCAGGCTGGCAGGCCTGGCCAGAGTGACTCGGATGAGCGAGCAAACGACCAACAGCGCTGGCACTTCAACTCGCGTGAAGCGCGAGCGGAAGCGGCGGCGCCCCACGGCGGTACCACGGCGACGCCACGGCGGTCCCGCCGGCAGGGCGGCGGCGTGTGGTGCGGTGGGCAGCCGCCATCATCAGGGCTTGGGACACGAGTTCAACGCCATGGCAACGCTCGTCTCCCGCTGGGCACCACCACCGCGGGCGCGAGGCGGCTACAAGCTGGCGGGCGCCCTGATCGCGACGCTCGCAGCGCTGGGCGGGACGCTGCTGTGGCGCGAGATGGGTCTTGTCGCCGGCCTGCGTCTTGGGAACGCGTTGGACCTGGAGGGCTCAACCAAACAAGACGGCGTCCAGCGCGTCCAGAACGAGATGGAGCCCCATGCTCAAGATCTAGCATGCTGGACGCCGCGACGTGAACGCCTAGACAAGGATGGATTTGTACGAGCGGGCTGGCTCCCGGACCTAGACGTCATCTTGCTTGAAATGATGTGGCTCAATGAAACGACACTCTACGTGCTGGGCTTCGACCCCGCGCTGGTACGAGTCGATCGCAAGACCGGCAAGATCATCCCATGGGATAAGAAGCATGACAAGGAGCTCCCCATCACGCGCAAAAAAGAAGTGGAGGACGCGCCCGCCGCCGACTTCGAGGTGGGCGCGATCGCAGATATTGAAGACTACGTCCAGAGCTTCTTCTTGCCCGGCCCAGCAACCTGTCCGCGATTGAAGTGCTCTCCTGTCCCGGCCAACGTCGGGCACGGCAACGGGCCAACACGGAGACTGCTCTGTCACGTGGCGCCTGGCGCCTCTCTGCAGCGAGCCGCCGAGACGACAGGCTCTCGCCGGCGATTGCAAGGCCAAGGCAAGAACGCGCCGTCCGAGCCACCCGGAGCGCCACGCTCGCTTTTGCCTCCTGCACACGTTCGCGCGCTGCGGACGTCGATATGGAAGCACTCCCTGAGGCGCGTGCGGCCGGAGCGACCCATGGCGCCTGGCCCAAGGCTGTCGGTGGTAAACCCGGTCCACAACTACAACGTGCACGCGAGGGAGCTTGTGAACCACATGTACAAGATCGAAGTGGCGCACCTGTACCTGGGCATCTGCGAGGATGAGGACAGTGAGACCTTTGTCAAGTACCTAGATGCCCTGCGGGACTACGTGGACTCCGGCTTCGTCTCGCTCATCCCCATTGGCAAGCTTGCGGTTCCAGACGCCAGATTTCGACAGAGGGACTTTTCGACCGTAAGCACGTGCCAAGCCATCGTGAACCAGCTGGGGCTGTACGATGCCAAATGGCAGGGCGACGACCTCATCTTCGTGTCTGACCTGGACGAGATGCTCGTTCCCATGACCGACGACATCCGTCTTCCGGTGGCATTGGAGCGTGCCCTCTCGCTCGTGCCGTACGCGCTCGAGGACCTGTGCTATTTGTCGATACAGCAAGATCAGGCAGTGCGGCATCCGGACCGCAAGAGTGACACCACCCCCGCGGAGGAGGGCAATCTGGCCTACCGTTTCCCGAATCGGTGCGCGTGCAGCCGCCTTGAGCCCAAGGACCGCGGAACGGATACATATGGCGATGCGTGCGGGGCCCAGACGTACATGAAGTCGATCGCCAATGTGCGCACGACCTTCTTTGCGGGTGTGCATTGGCATGGAGCTTGTACAGCGCGCAACAACTACGCGTGGAGTCTCAGACATGCCAAGAACAGTCTTGACAACCCGCCGATTCAGTACTGGCTCGATCAGGACGTTTTGCGCGCTCTTCACTTCCCCAACCTCTGGTCCATCCGAGTTGGCCTGACCTGCGGCGCCGGTCGCTCAAATCCACGCATGATACCTGCGGAGTATACCACGAACAAGTTCACCGACGCTTGAGTGCGAGCGCGGCCTGCGCTTGCGACTGGCTACCGGGGTCGTTCAAGGCGCCTGCCTGTCTGCGCTGCCTGTCGGGCTCGTGGAAAGCTTTTCGCGCGCGAGGCTTAGCCCGCGGCCTCTCCCGATCTCCGTAGTGGTAGTAGTATACTATAGCTCGAGCGTCCACCGGTCCGAGTCCACCTCTTGTCTTTGTCGAGCGTCCGAGACCTTGTGCACAGCCTCTCAAGACCGCCGCTTCGCCCATCAAGCGGACGGCGCCGGGACCTGGACCATGTCCTCACCGCCAGGGAGCGCGTGCTCCACTGGCAGACCTCGGCCAGGCAACCAGGCAGCCAGCCTGGGAGATCTTTGCGTGGCCAAAGAAGCCCTGGGCCATTGTACCAGTACCGAGTCACCCCCCGCGGCGCGTACCACCACTGGCACCGCCGTACCGACGGTACCGTACCTTGCGTGACTCGAAGTCGGGCCCAAACTCGGACTCGAGTCGTACTGGTACTAGTAGCACACGCGCACGGGGGCAATTCAGCACGCGCACATGAACCGAATGACAAAGAGAGCGGGCAGAGCGGCCTGCCCGGGCCAGAGATGAATGAGCTCGACAATGAATGAGCTCGACAAGGTATGAGCTCGACAATGAATGAGCTTGACAATGACACCCACTGTGAAGAGTGAACGCGCACGAGCTGAGCTGGCCGGCCCGGGCCTTCGAGAGTCTCGCATTGTACGCACTGCAGTGATGACTGCACGCGCCTCGGTCCCCGTGGCGCGGCCGAGCCCGTGCCCGCCCCTCACCCTCGAGCTCGCGCTCGCACAGGCCGGCAAAGCGGGGGCGTGCAGCGGGGACAGCGCGGCGCGCGGCGGGGCGCGGCGGCGCGCGGCGGCTGGCCGGCGGCGCGGCGCTCGCGGCGGCGGCGGCGCGCTGGCCTCGGCCTCGGCAGGCTCAGGATGGCCGTCAAGGTGGCGCCGTGGAGCACGTCGACGGGCACGGGGAGCTTGGAAGCGACGGGCGCGCGCTCAACGCGACGCGCGCAGACGCAGCGTGGCTTCAAGCTGGCCAAGTGCATGATTGTGGCCATGCTGACGCTCGCGGCGCTCGGCGGCACGCTGCTGCGGCACGAGATGAACCTGCTGAGCACGTCCGACCAGCAGGGCGAGGAGGCCTCCGGGTACATCAGCGTGCCCGTACAGCACGCGTTTCAGCTCGCGCAGGAAGAGACAGAGCCGCCCTCGCAGGGGTGCTGGACGCCGCGACGAGAGCGCCTTGACGAAAATGGCTTCGTGCGAGCGGGCTGGCTCCCGGACCTCGACATCATCCTGCTCGAGATGATGTGGCTCAACGAAACGACACTCTACGCGCTGGGCTTCGATACCGCACTGGCACGAGTCGATCGCAAGACCGGCAAACTTGTCCCATGGAGCACGGAGCTGGGCACGGTGGCCCCGTACAAGAGTCGACAGGCGAAGGCGGAAGCGAAGGACTTCCCCGCCGACTTCGATGTGGGTGTTCTTACCTCCCTCGACGACTATGTGAGGAGCTTCTTCATGCCCGGCCCTGCTAGCTGTCCACGACTGCAGTGCTTTGAAGTCCCCAGCAATACCGGGCATGGCGCAAGCGTGATGCGAAAACTGCTCTGCCACGTAACAACCCATCGGGCCGACCATCGGAAAAGCTCGCGGCGCAAGCACCAGCTGGGCGGGCCGGCCCCAAGAGTGCCGCCGTCTCTCCTGCCTCCCGCAAATGTTCGCGCGCTGCGGACGTCGATATGGAAGCACTCGCAGAGGCGTGTGCGGCCAGAACGACCCATGGCGCCCGGCCCGAAACTCTCAGTGGTGAACCCGGTCCACAACTACAACCTGCACACAAGGGAGCTCGTGGACCACATGTACAAGATCGAAGTGGCGCACCTATACTTGGGCATTTGTGAAGACGAGGGTAGCGAGACCTTTGTCCAGTACATGGACGACCTGCGGGACTACGTGGACCTCGGCTTCGTCTCACTCATCCCCATCGGCAAACTTGCGGTTCCAGACGCCAGATTTCGACAGACGGACTTTCCGACCGTATACGCGTGCCAAGCCATCGTGAACCAGCTAGGGCTGTACGATGCCAAGTGGCAGGGCGACGACCTCATCTTCGTGTCAGACCTGGACGAGATGCTCGTGCCCATGATCGACGACATTCGTCTTCCGGTAGCATTGGACCGTGCCCTCTCGCTCATGCCGTACGCGCTCGAGGACCTGTGCTATTTGTCGATACAGAACGATCAGGCCGTGCGGCATCCGGACCGCAAGAGTGACACCACCCCCGCGGAGAAAGGCAACCTGGCGTACCGTTTCCCGAATCGGTGTCAGTGCACCCGCACTGAGCCCGAGGACCGCGAGACTGATACAGTTGGCGATGCGTGCGGGTCCCAGACGTACATGAAGTCGATCGCCAACGTGCGGACCACCTTCTTTGCGGGTGTACACTGGCATGGAGCTTGTACGGCGCGCAACAACTACGCATGGAGCCTCGGGCGCGGCAAGAATCGCCTCGACGACCCGCCAATCCACTACTGGCTCGACCCAGACATCGTGCGTGCTCTTCACTTCGTCAACCTCTGGTCCATCCGAGTCGGCCTGACCTGCAGACTGGGAAAGGACCCGCAGTTTGTTCCAGCGGAGTTTGCCACAAGCAAGTTTACCAAGGTTCAAGCGACGCCCGCAGATTCCTCAGGCCTTGGCGGGCCTGCGCCTGCCAGCATTCTTCAGAAGTAAGCAAGATTGTGTGTGTGTGTGTTTTGCGGCGCTTCGGAGTCAGCCTTTCGTTTTCTTTTCTACACGACTCGGGAGTCGAAGTGCCAAGCTCAATCCATGTCCTCCAGGCCTGCGAGGTCGTCGCCGGGCGCTGGGGCTGGCGCCGGCGCCTGCGCTGGCGCCACGGCGGCCTGCTTGGGCTGCTGTGCTGCCGCCGCCTCCTCCTCCTGCACTTCGCCCTCGCCCTCGAGGTTGGCGATGAAGGTATCGAGAAGCGCGAGCGCCTTATCAATGATGCTGGTCTCCACCATGCGCACGTAGAGCGCCATGCGCGCGCGATCAGACGGGAGGCGGTCCGCGATGAAGAGCGCCAGGTCGGCCTTGCGGTTGCCGCCGCCATACATGGAAGCCTTGCGGTCCTCGAGGGCGCGGCGCAACTCCACCAGGACGCCGCGGTTCCAGGTGGCCGTGGTCGGAACGCCGAGCCCGCGCTGCACGTGAAGCGCAACGAGCAGGCTCACCGGGACCGGATCCTTTGGCTTGAGCAGAAAAGGCGCGCGGTTCGGGTCGCAGCCGGGCAGCACGTCAGCGAGCTCGCGGACCACCTTGTCGAAGTGCGGCGCACGCGGGTCCATGGGCGCCCAGAGCTGCACGCACTCATACATCTCGTTGCTGGGCGGTCGCGGGACGAATCCGTAGAGCTGCAACAGGCGCGTGCTGGATGTGGGCGTGTAGTTGATAAAGATCTGGTCGCCCGCCTTGTAGTTCCGGTTTGCGCGCAGCTGCACGGACCGCGAGGAGAGCACGTAGGTGTGCGTGACCGGGCCCTCAAAGTCTGTGTTGAACATGTCGGCGAAGGGCACCATAGCGCGGAAGGTGGAGCCGTCCCGGCGCTGGAACTCCATGGCGCGGCTCCAAACGATGCCCAGCGCCCACTTGAACTCCTTGTAGGTGAAGCCGTCATTCAGGGGGAAAAGGTCCGGGAACTTGAGCAGGACGTCGGCCACGATGCGGCCGAAATCCTCGCGCACCTGGCTCTTGAGCTGCGTCGCGATGCCATACGAGTCCGTGCCGCGCACGAGTTCCAGCTCGTCCTCGGTCCAGAACATGCTCTGGTTCAAGGGGGCGGGCCCAGCCTCCACCTCGGGAAGCAGCGCCAGGTACTCCACAAAGGCCGGCGCGAGGTGCGCATGGTTCGTCGGCCGCCGCGCCCACATGAGGAAGATAGCCAGCAGGCTGGTCTCATCCAGCACCTTGTCCGCCTCGCGCAGCGCCCCTCGCAGCGCCGCGTGCTCGCGGCCGCTCACCAGCTTGCCCTCGGGTTCTACCAGGTTCTGCCGCGTCACCAGGCAGCCGAGCGGCGCCTCCACCAGCAGCTCGCCGGCCGCCACGTCCTGCACGGCGCGCACGCCACGCCCGGTCTTCTCGCCCTCGAAGTCGCAGAGCTCCACCAGGTCGCTGCGCAGCGACCCGCCGGCCTCCACCACGAGCCGGCCCCACGCCGCCGAGGACGCGGCTGCCGCATCCTGGTCGCCCATGCTCGCCAACCTCACTGCCAGCTCGCACCGTGCCTTTCCTGTCTGCCGCGCGTCGGCTGCTCTGGAAGACTAGTACGCCGCGAGCGCCTTGGACCGCGACCGCGCTGCGCCGCCCGTCGCGAGCCGTGAGCGCCAGTCATCAGGATGTTGAGGACCCACGTGTGCGCAAAAGCGAGCCCGCGGCCCTCACGTGCCACTGCACGGTGACTGTCACGGTCGTGACTCATCATGCTCACACTCAGCTCAGGTTCGCCACAGCTCGAGCCTGGCAATCCAAAGTGCCAGCCCAAGGCCTGCTCGCTGCCACGGTGAGTGCCAACGCGGGCCAGGTCGGGCGGCATGGCCTATAGACCTTGCTCCATCATCCGTGATTGATTGATGTGAGGCCCAAAGTCCCAAGCTGGCCGGGAAGGGCGACCCCGCCCTGAAACAGAGAGCCCGAGTGAAACGAACGAAGCCTGACTGCAAGCGAGATCGCGCGCTACCAGGGAGCGACCAAGGGAAAGAATCGAACGTGACCGAATGAGCGAATCGATAAGAAAAAAATAAAAGTGAGTTGCCTTGTCTCGTGATCATGTACGCGAGAGCCAGAGGCCGCCGCGCTGCTGACTGTGAGCGTGCGGCGCATGCATGTCCGCTTCGACGTCATGGTCAGCGTGATCGCAGGCGGACGCGGCGGTGGCAGCGTGGTTGGCGACTTCGTGTTGGTGGCGGTCGAAGAGGCGGCGCGCGACGCCGAGGTAGTCCGGGAGCGGGAGGTGCGCGGCGACGGGTTCGGCGCCAATGGAGGCAGAGCCAGACTGCTGGAAGCGCTCGATGGCCTGCTGCATCATGACATTCATGTCGCGCTCATTCGTAATGGTGGAGTGCGCCGGGAGCGCGTAGTTGTGGCCGGGCAACACAATGGTGCCTCCGGGCAGCGCCGAGAGACGCGCGAGGGATTTGAGCATATCGGACACGTTGGACTCCGGCAGGTCGGTGCGGCCGCAGCTCATGATGAAGAGCGTGTCGCCTGTAAAGAGCGCGCCGGGCCCGTCGGGCCGCTTGGCCAGCAGGAAGCAGACACTGCCGGGCGTGTGGCCGGGCGTGGCGAGCACGTTGAGGGAGACGCGGTCGTTGAGCGGGACCAGGTCGCCCTCGTCGAGCGCCGTGATGCGGTCCAGCGGGATGTGAGCCTGCTTGGCGACGGCCTTGGCGTCCTCGCGGCCCACGTAGCACGGGATACCTCGCTCCACGAAATCGGCGATCCCCGGCAGCACGACGTCCTCGCGCGTGCCGGTCATGGCGCGCGGCACGCGGCCGCCGGTGTGGTCGAAGTGGCGATGCGTCCACGCCGCGCCCTTGACGCGCACCTTGAGGTCCTGCTCGCACACGCGCAGCACGCCCTCCACGTCCCAGCACGGGTCCACCAAGAGGGCCTCGCCTCGCTGCTCGTCGCAGACCACGTACATATAATTCGCCATTTGGTACGCAAACTGGTGCACGCGGTTGCCCCTGATGTCGCGCGCCACCTCGCGACCGCTCAGCAGCTGCTGCACGCTCACGCCCTCCGGCACCACGTCCGCCACCTCCTCCACGCGCACCATGGTGCCCGCCGGTCCCGCGCCGAGGCCGCGAGCCCAGGCTCGCAGGGAAAAGCCGGCTGGCGGCGCCCAGGGGCTCTCGGCTGGCCGGGCGAGCGCCGCGCCGCACCTCCGCGCCGCGCAGCTGCCGATCGCGCTCTGGCTGCCCGCCGCGAGCCGTCGTTCTGCGGCCCCGCTCCGATCTCGCCTCGCCTCGCCGCGCCGCGCCTCTCTCCCTGAACTTGAAGGGACCCGGACCTGGGGCCGCGTTGCGCACGCCGCGGCGCGCGTTGCGGCGGCGGGGCGGCGGGCGCGTTGCGGCGGCGCAGCAGGACTGGAACGGGCGGCGGCGCGCGGCGGCGCGGCGCGGCGGCGCGGCGCGGCGGCGCGCGGCGGCGAGGAGGGCGCGAGCATGGACGGCGTGTCCTTCGTGCGCGCGTCCGGCGGCAGGGGCGGCGATGGCGGCGATGGCGGCGGCGCGAGGGAGGCCGCGCTGCGCGAGGCCGCGCGCGAGGAGCTCGCGTACAAGGAGAGGAAGCGAGAGCGAGAGCGCAGGAAGCAGGAGCTGCTGGGCGAGCTGGCGACGCGGGAGATGGCGGCCAAGGCCAGGCTGGACGCTGGGCGCCGCGGAGGCGCCGACGACGGCGGCACCGTTCTTGGAGAAGTCGCCGCCTCCTCGTCCTCCTCCGGCAGCGATGACGATGCGGCGAGCCGCGACAAGAAGAGGAGGAGAAAGGAGCACAGCAGCAGAGACAAGAAGGAGAGAAAGGACAAGAAGAGCAAGAAGAGCAAGAAGGAGAAGAAGGAGAAGAAGAGCAAGAAGGAGAAGAAGAGCAAGAAGAGCAGACGCAGTCGCGACGGACCAGCGAGCGGGGACGAGACCCAGGATGAGGCCGAGGCAGCGGCGCGCCGTGCGCGTCTTGCTGAGGCCCGCCGCGCCGCAGGACTGGACTGGTTCGCTGCTGCGCCGGCCCAGGCACCGGCTCAGCCACCGGCTCAGGCTCAGGCTCAGGCCCAGGCGCCTGTTGTGGCGGCTCCCCAGGCCACACAAACGAGCCCTGCGCCGGCAGCGCGAACTGCGGCGTCTGCGGCGACGGCAGCGAGCGGCGATCCAAACAAACTTGTGGCCCGCGCGATGCGCGCCAAGCTCAAGGGGGACATGGCGCTGCACGACACCTTGCAGGCTCAGGCTGCGGCACTGCGCGCGGCCGCGCAGGCGCCGCGTGCCCTCACGCCAGCTCGAGATGGCCCAGTAAATGGGCTTGCCAGACACGAGGAGAGCGGCGACGCAGTGCTTGCTCCGCTTGGAGCGGACGGCCGGTACCTGCGGTCGCTGGACGCGACGGAGGAGCACATGCTGACAAATGCCGACGGACGCAAGCGCAAGCGCGGCCTCTATCGCGAGAAGGAGCAGGAGGTCCGCGAGAAGGACATGAGCGTGGCGGAGCTGGCGCGGCGCGAGCGGGAAGAAGTGGACATGGATACGGCGTTCGCGCAGAACCTGCTCAAGCCCGGGCGGCGCGGCGCGCTGTCAGCAAAACAGCTAGCAGAGGGCCTTGGGGGCGGCGACGACGAGCTGGAGACGGCCGCGGAAGCGCAGAGCGCGGCCATGTTCCAGTCGCGGCGGTCGCACATGACGGATGCGCGCGCCGCCGAGGTGGACCGGCAGGACGCCATCAACGCGCACGTGCGCGCGGAGCGCGCGGAGCGTGCGTGTCCGTTCTCGTTCGAGTCGCCTCTCTTCAAGAAGCACCTCGTAGTGGCCGTGGGCGAGTTCGCCTACCTGATGCTCCCGGTGCACGAGATCGCGCCGGGCCATGTTCGCATCGTGCCGCTAGACGCGGTGCCGGCCATGACCTCGGCGTCGGAGGGGCTCCGTGCTGAGGTGGACCGCTTCAAGGCTCGACTCGAGCGCATGTACGGCCGCGGCGACGACCCGCAGTCGCTCGTGTACATGGAGACGGTGCTCCGGCCGGACCGCGCCGGCTGGCACACATGCATCGAGTGCGTCCCGGTGGACGAGAGCGAAGCGGAGATGGTTCCCATCTTCTTCAAAAAGGCGCTCGACGAAGCCGGCGACGAGTGGTCAGCCGCCGCGCACAAAGCCATCGACACGGGCGGCCGGCCCATCACGCAGGCCATCCCGCCCAACTTTGCCTACTTTCATGTTGGCTGGGGCGGCGGCGGCTACCCACCTGGCGGCCTGGCGCACCGCATCGAGGAGACGCACATGTACAAGCCGGAGTTCGGGCCCGATGTCTTGCGCGGGCTTCGGGGCGAGGCGGGCGTGAGGTTCGGGCGCGAGCGCAGCTCAGAGGCGGCCGAGCGGCGCCGCGTGGCGGCCTTCAAGGAGCGTTGGGCAACTCTGGGTAACTTGGACGCTGCGGAGTGAATCAGCGACCTGTGTGAGCCACGCTTGGAATCCATGCATGCCGCGGGCATGGCTGGCGCCAGGTTTTGATTGATTTTATTGACTGTAAAGTTTAGCCATGCCGCACGGAAGCGTTTGCTACGTCTGGGCGTGATGTTGGTCGCTTCGATCCACGCCGCGCTGGGCGCGAGGCACTGGACCACGCGCTCGCCGATGCGCTTGTCGGCCTCCACTGCAAGGAGTGCTGGGAAATGGAACGTGAGAACACGGATGCTGGCTGGTGCTGGTATGGAATAAATGAAATAAATTAGGGCGCGAGCCACGGCGAGCGTGGCTGTTGCTAGATTCTAACTTTCGCCGCGCAGAGGTTTCCACTACGTCTGGGCGTGCGGATGGCGCGTCACTCCACGCTGGCTCAGAGCGAGTCCTTCTTGCTGAGCGCGAGGCGCTGGACGACGCGCTCGCCGGTGCGCGCGGCGGCCTCGAAGCGCTTCTGCTTCATGATGGCGTCCTTGAGTGCGCGCGAGGCGCCCACGGAGACGCCAGCTGCCTTGAAGTCGCCGTCCGTGAGCTTGTACAGGAGGCCAAGGTTGACGACCTGCGCCTCCTTGAGCGCGCTGATGGTCTCCGTGGAGAAGTCCGCCAGGCCCACATCGCGCATGGCGTCCGACACGAAGTCGTCGATGCCTACGGCGGAGGTCGCCTCTACCGTGAGCGGGCGCACCAACGCCAGCTGCTTCTGCTGCTGCGTCGTCAGCGCGCCGCCGCGCACCGCGCCGCGCCGCGCCGCAGAGAACCCGAATCGCAGCATCCTGCTCTCCGCCGGCGAATGCCACTGCGAGCCGCCTGTGTTTTCCTCCCTCGCTGCGGGGTCTGAGATCAGCCAAGCAACGCGCTGCGACGAGCCTCGGCTGGAACGAGCGCACGGGGGCGGCTTTGCTGCTGGCGAGGCGAGCTTGCGGGTTTGCCGCTGGCGCGCCGGTTGCGCTTGCCCAGGCTGGCTGGCTGGCTGGCCGGCAGGCTACTAGCTCTCGGCGGGCGACCGACCGACCGATCGACCGACCAACCGGTTGGTAGCTGGCGATTGGACCCGCACAACGTTCTGCTCTCGCCTCTGTCCTCTCTCGTTCAATGCTCCCATCTCTGCGCAACGAGGCTGAGTCTGCGCCCGCCGCCGGCGCAACTCGCACCTAGGCGGCCAGGCCACTGGCACGGCACGGCACCGGCCGGCCGCCGGCGTCAACGACGCGCTGGCTGGTGGCTGGCGGCGGCGGCTAAAGGTTTGCTCAGCATAGCTCCGTGTGACTAGCTCTAGCTAGCTCTAGAGAGTTGGCGAATCTGGCTGCAGAATCGAAGACGTCCAGAAAAGGCATCTGCGCCTTTTGGTTGATGTGAGTCGAGACGGAGGCACGCACGTAACTCATGGGTTGCTCAAAGTCTTGCGCCGGACTTGGTTGGCCGCAGTGGCTGGCCGGCCTGCAGACCGCGCAGGTGCGGCGGCGGCGATGCCGCGTCGCATCACGCCGCTTCGCATCGTTCCATCGCATCTCCGAGAGTCGAGTCTTCGTTGCACTGACATGTGATTCGTTCTAAAAGTCAGGCAAGCGAGCCTGGTGGGCTGAGCGGTGCCGATTCCCACGACAGACAGACAGCGACACGGAGTCAGAGTGCGTTACAGCTTCACTGTCTTTGTCAAGCTGGCCTCGGAGTGGACCAGCGCGGACTTTCTTAGTAGCTGAGAGGAGAGTGGCTGGTGGGTCATCCGACTCGATCCTCGCAGTGCGAGCCGGTCGGTCGGCTAGAAGTGAATAACCAAGTAGGCGCCGCCACCTGGTACCAGCGGCAGGAGCTGCACGCACAACCCGCACTGAAGAAATGGAGCGTCCGAGATGATGTGTGCGAACCGGCCGAAACCATGCGCATCTCCGAGTCTCGCTTGCCGCCACCGAAGGAATGCACAAATGAAAGGGGCGGGGCGGGGCGGGCTCAAAGCGCGACAGGACAAGGCTTGTACGGGCTCAGATCGCACACCTTTTGAGACCGCGTGTGCTCTGGTCACCAAAGATGCAGCGTTTCAGAAGGACTCGAGTGCCAGCATGCAAAGACACGAGTCCTCAGCTCACAGCACGACACGACGACTTACAGAGCGCTCCAGAGCGTGAATGGGGCCGTGCTCCTCTGCAGTTTCATTTATGCGCAGGCAGGCAGGCAAGGCAGGCAGGCAGGCAAGCAGGACGCAGGCAGGCAGGCACCCCGCTGCCCTGCACGCAGGCGCCTGGAAGTCGAGCTCCCAAACTGCTTTTCCATCGCTTAACGTTACTCCAGCAGTGCTTTATTAAAAATGCACAGCGCGCAGCACGCAGAGTTCGCGCTCCCAAACTGCATTTCCATCGCTTGCTCCTTTTCAACTTACTTGCCCAGCAGTGCTTCGGATGCACTGTAGCGCGCTTGCTGCTGCGCTCTGCTTGTGCCGACGCCGGCACCGACACGTGCTTGAGCGTCCAGTAGCCATCATGATCACGCGCGGCCGCGGCGACGACGTCCCGCCGACCGTGACCTCGACCTCTGGTCCCTCAACTGGGCTGCTGCACGCTCCACCAACTTGAAGAAGTTCAAGTTGAAGAGGTGGACGCGCGGCCCGGGCCGCTCAGCAGCGGTTAGGCCGTATCTTGCGCGCGCAGCGGACCCGGCGGCAGATGGGGCTTGGGAGCGGCGACGCGCCGGGTCCGGTACGCACAAACCACCCGGCGTCGCGAGCCGCAGATCGTCGCGGCGCGCGGCAGAAGGGCATTGCGACCTCACGCGCGGCGGCGGCGGCGGCGGCGGCGGCGGCGGCGGCGGCAGCAACGGCGTGGAAGGCACTGCAGCAGGCCCGGCGCTGATTTTGAGCGCAGCCTTTGTCGCGAGGTTCGAAGGCGCGCGTCCGGGACCGGGAGCGCCAGGGCTGGGCCAGCGAGGAGGAGGGCGAGTCCAAGCTCCGCACGCGCGGCGTGCAGCTGTACGAGGGAGGCGGCGCGCGGGATACCGGGGAGGCTAGCGAGCAGAGAGGGAGCAGGCCACTAGGGACCTGCGCTCGAAAGCGAGGTTGAGGATACCAGCGAAGGGCAGGGAGTTCTGAGGAAGCAAGGAGAGGATGGCGACCGGCTTCGCGACGGTGAAGGAGGTGCTGTCGGGCGACACGCTCGTGCTGATTGGGCAGCCGCAGAATGGGCCACCGCCCGAGCTGCGGCTGACGCTGGCGTCGCTGGCGGCGCCGCGCATGGCGCAAAAGGACAAGGGGCCGGACGAGCCTTTCGCGTGGCAGTCCCGCGAGTTCCTGCGGCGGATGTGCGTGGGCAAGAGCGTGTCGTTCCAGGTGGAGTACTCGGTGGCGAGCATCAACCGGCAGTTTGGCGCCGTTCGGCTGATGAACGAGACCAAGGACAACCTGTGCGTGGTGGTGGCGCGCGCCGGGTGGGGCCGCGTGAAGCGCGAGGCTGCTGGGTCGAAGGAGCGAAGCGCGGACTACGAGCAGATGGTGCGCGCGAACGAGCAGGCGGAGAAGGAGGGCCTGGGCGTGTTCTGCCCGGACCCGTCCGTAGTGGAGGCGTCGGTACGCAAGGTGAGCTTCGAGCCGGACTCGCCGGAGACGCTGCTGGACAAGATCAAGGGCGAGCCGCAGCGTGCGATCGTGGAGTACGTGCGCGACGGCGCGGCCTTCAAGGTGGTGCTTGTGGATTCCATGGTATACCTGAACCTTAACCTCGCCGGCGTGCAGTGCCCGCGGGTGAACGGCGCTGGTGGGGACAAGAGCGAGAAGGAGGCCGGGCAGCCGTTTGGACCGGAGGCCAAGTACTTTACGGAGATGCGCCTGCTGAACCGCGATGTGCACGTGGTGGTGAACGGACTGGACGACCGTTTGAAGACGTTCTACGGGCGTATCGAACACCCGGCAGGCGACATTGGCGTGGAGCTTCTCAAGAACGGGCTGGGCCGCGTGCTGGACTGGTCGATGCAGTACACGGACATGCAACACGCAACGACGCTCCGCGCGGCGGCGCGGGACGCCAAGGGCGCGCGGCTGCGCATCTGGAAGGACTACGTGGCACCCAAGGTGACTGGCGCGCAGACGTTCGAGGGCGTGGTCGCGGAAGTCCTGAGCGGCGACACCTTGTACGTGCGCGTGGGCTCGGCCGTGGATCAGGTGGAGGCGCCGTGGAAGTGCAAGGAGGAGCGCGTGACGCTCTCGTCGATCCGAGCGCCGCGGCTGGGCATGCGCATGCGCGAGGACTCGGGCGAGCCGCTGGCGGCCGAGGCGCGCGAGCTGCTGCGGTCCAAGACGCTGGGCAAGCGGTGCCAAGTGATGATCGAGTACGAGCGCGCGCCCTCGGACAGCCACGTTGGCATGCAGCCGCGCAAGTTCGGGTCGGTCTTTGTGCAGACCAAGAAGGGCCAGCTGAATGCGGCGCTCGTGGTGGTGGAGGAGGGCCTGGCCGAGGTGCTGCGGCACCGCGCGGACGACGAGCGATCGCAGTTCTACGACGAGCTGGCCGTGGCGCAGGAGGGCGCCAAGGAGAAGCAGCTGGGCCTTTTTGGCCTGGAGACGGCGAACGGCGCCACCGCGGGCTTCAACGGCGCGGAGGGCAAGAAGGGCAAGAAGAAGCCGCCGGCGCGCGCCATGGTGCCGTCGCGGCCTCTGGACCTGACGGCCAGCAAGGAGCGCGCACGCGCGCACCTGACGGTGCTGCAGGAGACGAGCTCGCCCGGGCTGGACGCCGGCTCGCACCGCGCCATTGTGGAGTACGTGCACAGCGGCTCCCGCTTTCGCGTCGTGCTTCCGGGTGCGAACTGTATACTGAACCTGGCTCTGGCTGGCATCACCTCGCCGCAGCGCGCGCGCGCCGCCATGCACGGCCGCCCGGCCACGGCCGCCGAGCCCTGGGCGCATGAGTCGTACGCGTATGCGCGCGCCATGGCGCTGCAGCGCGATGTCATCGTGGACGTGGAGTCCATGGACAAGGCCGGCACGGCCATCGGGCAGCTTTGGCTCAAGCGCGGCCAGGACAAGTTCAACCTTGGCGTGCACATGCTCCAAATGGGCCTCGCCACGGTGCACGAGACCTCTGTGCGCTACACGCCCATCGGCGAGGAGCTCAAGCGCGAGCTCGCCGCCGCGCAGTCCCGCCGTGTGCGCATGTGGGCCAACTACGTGCCGGAGGCCGCCGCCGCCGAGGGCGGCCCGGCCATGGCCTGGGGCCCCGGGTCCGCTGCCGCCGCCGCGGGGGGCGCGGCGGCCGCCGGCGCTTCCAAGCCGCTCGAGGTGCAGACCGTGACCGTGTCGGAGATTGTGGATGGGAGCAACTTCTTCGCGCAGAACCAGGCACCCGCGGCCCAGCAGAAGCTCGCCGACATCACCAAGGCCATGGCGGACCTTGGCCGCGAGCACGGCCTCCAGCCCAGCGCCGCCAACAACGGCATCGACGAGCCTCGCCGCAACCAGATGATCGCGGCCCTCTTTGATGACGGCTCCGGCATGGCCTGGTACCGCGCCCGCATCCTCGGCGTTCTGCGCAGCGGCTCGCAGCCCCGCCTCAGCATCCGCTACGTGGACTTCGGCAACGAGGGCACGGTCGAGATGGACAGCGTCCGCCCGCTGCCCGATGGCCCGCTCTGCGCCGGCCCGCCCCTTGCGCACGAATGCACGCTCGCTTTCGTCAAGGCGCCGGGCCTGGACCGCGACTTTGGCCGCGACGCCGCCATGCTCCTTAGCGATCTCGTCTTTGGCAAGCCCGTTACGGCCAAGTTGCACCCGGCCTTCAACGACCTCGGCCGTCAGCTCGTCTCGCTGTACGTCAAGTCCGACGCCGACCCCGACGGTCTCTGCGTCGCCGAGGTGCTCCTCCGCGAGGGCCTCGGCTACTGCGATCGCCGCGACGCGCGCTTCGCGCGCTCCAAGGAGGAGACCGACCTCCTCGCCTCCCTCGAGGCCACCGAGCAGCAGGCCCACCGCAACCACATCAACATCTGGCGCTATGGCGACCCTCGTGACGAGGAGGAGATGTGAGTCGCAAGTTTCGAGCCGCTACCTACCTACTGCTGCCGCCACTTCATGAGACAACAAGAGACGTTTGATTGGTCAACTGCATCCCTTGCGCGTTTCTTAAAATGGGCTTGAGAGGGTGCCCTCGGCCCGGGACGTAATACGTGCCGCATGCGAAACAGCGTGACCTGTCCTACGCGGCGAGCCCTGATGCTTGCTTCCGAGCCACGCACACAAAGCTACACACGTGCGCGACTCTTCTCCTTTCTCACTCGTCTTTTTGGGTGCACGCCTCGCGCATCAGACGATGTTGTCATCGTCCGGGTCAGTCCGGGCCGAGGCCGCCTGTGCCGCATCAGGCTTGGGCGAAGACACCATCTGCGTCTCGTTGGTAGGGTCGCGTGGCTGCGCCGGGCCATCTCGCAGAAATAGAATGTGGAAAAGGATGGGCCAGTCGGGTCGAAAGGTGTTGTGCAGCTCCTTGTACATCCAGCTGACCAAAACAAAGTTGATAAAGGTCAGCACGATAAATGGAATGCGAATCCCAAGCGTCGCCGCATCGGACGAGTTGCGCATGATGAAGTCGATGTCGCCGATGATGAGGAAGCCCTCCACGTAAAAGGCGAGAATGAGCGAGTTGCGCGTCACGTCCAGCTCGCGCTTGGCCACACCGACGAGGGTCTGGTAGCCAAGCAGCGCCGAGACCGTGGTAAGCGCGAAGAAGTCTAGCCGAAAAGGGATCTTGGGCACGACGTGGCCCAGCATAAGAAACTCCAAGACCACCTCGGCGAGGAACATGAAGAGCGCGTTCCAGCCGATGACGCTCGCCGCGCGCGTAATGTTGCGGCTCGTGATGTTCGCGTGCGGGTGGCGGCTTCCCTGCAGCACGTGCGTCACCGCCGTCACGGCCGCCGGCACCACATCGGCCAGCCCCGTCGGCAGCACCTCGCGCAGCTCGTGTTCCAGCTCGCGCTCCAGCCGCCCCATGTTGCCGCCGCCCACGCGGGACAGCCGCCCGCTGCTCTTCATCGCCTGCGCTGTTCAGCAGCACGGGCCGCGACCTCCGCGCGAGCCGACCCGACGCCCAGCCTCTGCGAGCCCGATCGACTCTGCTCGTACCGCCGCAGCCCAGGCTCCGCCCGCCTGCCAGCGTGAGGTCCTGCGCGCGCGCCGCCCTGGCGACCGCCGCCTCCGGCGCGTGCACCCACAGACGCCGAGTCGGCGTCGGCCGACAGGAGGGCCGCTCCGGCCGCCACTCGGCCCTGCGCCGCGTGTGCGCAGCGCGCCCCCGGTGCGCAGCGGTGTGCGACGCCAGGTTGGACTCGGGCAGACCGCCTTAACTGCCACTGCAGAGCTGGTGGGGAGTGCACGCAGGGAAGGTAAGGCGGGTCGCGGAGGGCTGCGGGGCGCGTGGTTGGCATCTTGCCACCTCGGGCGACGGGGTTCCCTGCAGCGACGTGCAGTTAGCACTGGCCCACATGGATGTTCTGTGGAGTCGAAGCAGGCTGATGGACTGTGTGGTGGCGAGGGGAAACGGCCTGGGTGGAGGGGGGAAAGCAGGAGAAGACTCGAGGGGGGAGGCGTGATGGCGGGAATAGGACAGTGGAGGCAGGGGGACTGCGGGAGGCGGGAGAGCGGGACGGCGGCCGCGGCGCCAGCCAGTAGCCTCGAGCGGGTGGCGCTCGATCGATCGCGCCCGGGCGCGGCCGAGCAGAGCAGCAAAGAGCACGCGGGCAGGCAGAGCGGCGTCGCGAGCGGTAGGCAGGAGAGCAGCAGCGCAGCGAGGTTCCAGAGCCCCACCCGGCAGCAGCAAGATGATCGTGTACACGGACATCGCCTCGGGCGACCAGGTGCTTAGCGACTCCTACGAGCAGGTGCCGCTCAAGTACAACGACGCCGTCGTTGAGGGCCTGACGGTCGTGCAGAGCAAGTCGATCAACAAGGAGGTCGGCAGCGTTGACATTGGCGCCAACGCCTCGGAGGAGGAGGGCGACGCCGGCACTGATGATGCCGCCAAGATGGTGAACCAGCTCGTGGACAGCGAGACCGGCTTCGGCTACCAGGGCCCCATCGACCTCAAGAAGGCCGAGTTCGTCGTCATGTACAAGAAGTGGTGCAAGGACACCCGCGAGAAGATCATCGAGAAGGGCGACAAGCCGGGCCCCTTTGTGCAGTCCGCCAAGGCCTTCCTTGATGGTACGTTTCCCCCCGAAAGAGAAGAGAGCGAAGGAGCGAGAAGGGAGCGAGTAGGCCAAAGGAGCGAGACGAGAGGCTTGGCGGGCGGGCGTGCCTCTCAGGGAAATGGGGGAGGCGGAGGAGGAGGAGGAGAAGCAGCAGAAGTAGATGCAGAAGATGGACTAACGCGACGATCGCAATTTGCGCAGTGCTCAACGGCGAGTTCAAGAACCTGGAGTTCTACCAGACCTCGAGCTTCACCAGCCCGGTCGTCGCCTGGTGGGATGACGAGGCCAACACCGCTGGCTCCCCCAAGTTCATCTACTTCACCCACGCCATGGTTGCCGAGAAGTACTAAGTGCTTTGCACTCCCACTTCTGAAGTGTAGTAGACTCCGAAGTCAATTTCCTTGCCTGTTGCCAGATCTTGTCTCTTGCTACTAGCTAGCTAGCTAGCTAGCTCCAAGTAGACCTTGGCCTTTTTCTGCGCTGCACGTCGTGAGCGCATGTCCTCTCTCTCGTGAAGGCTTGCTGCATCTCAGCCGCACAAGGTACGTAGCCCGGTGTTCAAAATAATGCTGGCGCTCCAAAGGTCATCTACGCAAAGGAATGACGGCTCTATGCGCAGAGGGGCGTCGTTCGCGGGCCAAGCGGCTGGCAGCCCGCTGCGCATGGCGGCTCGCGCATCCCGCCGGCCCAGGATGTCCACCGCTGTAGACCTAGCCCAATCTTCAGGCCGGATAATGTCTTTGGCACTTTCCTTGCCAGCAACGTTAATTAATTCAACTTCGCAGTGACCCATCAGCATAACTTGAAGGTGGGGTTGATACCGTGACTGCCACTGGCAGTGTGCCAGCGGGTTGGTACCGGCACCTGCACGAGTTCCGGACCGGCGGTGACAAACCATCCTCAGAGCCGAGGCAGCCTGAGCAAAAGCTGAACGTGCCGGCCGCGCGGGTCGAGACGGCGCTTGTGCTCAAGCGCCCAAGCTCAGGCGCGGGCGCATTGCATTGGACGTTGAGTTGGGTTGCCTGCCCGCACGATGGGGATGACGGAGCTCGCAATCGCGGCGCCCGCCCTGCGCGGCGAGAGCATGTTCCCGGGCAGCATTGTGGTGTACGCCGCACTGACGACACTGGCGGCGCCCGTGTTGCTGCCGAGCGGGCTGACGGCCTTGGCTGCCGTTCAAATGTCCAAGTCGGACCGCGCGTCGCATACGGCGCTTCTGGTCTTTGCCGCCCGGGTCACCTGGCACATTCTCGGGGACCGCAAGGATGAGGCCGCGATGCGGCTCGCGCGGCACGTGCGCGGCGTGAACGTGGCGGCGATGCGCGTGTACTTCAGCACGACGCGCGGCATTGAGCGCGCGTCGGGCTTTCGGCACGCAGCCATCCACGCCAATGCAGACCGTGGGCTGCGGTCTGTGGTGGCGCTTCGCGCTGGCCTCATCGACCAGGCCGTGGAGTCAGCGATGGAAGTTGGCGAGATGCACCAGCTCGTGGTCCTCGGCGCCGGCTTCGACGTGACGAGCTATCGGCCGAGTGTACTGCGCGAGGCGCGCGAGGACGGCCTGCGCTGCTTCGAGGTGGACAAGGCCGAGACTCAGGCCAAGAAGAGCGCCGCCGTGGTGCGCGCCGGCCTTCAGCACGAGCACGTGAGCTTCGTGGGCTGCGAGCTCGGCAAGGAGGACTGGCTCGCGCGCGCGCGCGAGGCCGGCCTCACGGCCGACCGCACATTTGTGCTCTGGGAGGGCGTCACCTACTACATTACACGCGAGGTGGCGCTCGAGACGCTCGCGTCCTTCGCGGTAGCCTTCGCCCCAGGATCGCAGGTCGTCTTCGATCTGCCCTTTACTCAGCGCGTCTCGCCCAGGATGATGAAGTACTTCCGGGAACTGGGCGAGCCATGGATTTTTGAGCTGCCCTGCGAAGGCACCCGTGAGGCCTGCACCGAGGCCGTTCGGGCCTTTCTTGCCGAGGCCGGCCTGCGCCTTGTTTCGGCGCGCTTCATCGAGCGCGCCGACGCCGACGTTGGCGCCTTTTTCGCGGGCTGCGTCCTTGCCGAGGTGCCGCCGTGATCCCTACCAAGCAATCCGTGTTTGTTCACAAATCTAGCCTTGATGTTTTCGTCAATCTCTCTGGTCATGGTTGCGTCTGCTTGCTTGCTCGCGTTTTTTTGTGGTACCATTGGTATGGAAATTTACAAGAGGTCGTCCTGGACGGAGTTCGCGCTGTCGCCGCGCTTTGGCGCCTCGCGCGTAGATGCTTCAAGGCTTCTCTCCTACGTTTGCGCGTGTGTGGTGCCGCGCAGGCCCGCCCAGACCAGCAGGCGCCCGAGGAGGGATTTGCTGCGGCGCGACGCGGCCTCGACCTCCTCCACGAGGCCCGGGGGCGGTGCGGCCGAGAGGCGTCGCGACAAGCTGCGAGGCCGGCCACCGTGGCTGGCGCTACCGCTCGGAGTGTTGTCCGTGGCGAGGTCTTGGGGATGGCCCTGCGCGAAGCAGTCCTGCGCGCGGTCTTGGGCGAGGTCCCGCGCGGTCTCGTGCTCCTGGTCCTGATCCAGCGCAAGCAGCGGCGCTCGGCGCTGCCTGTCGCCTGCGGGCCGCCTGCTGCCCAGAAAGGAGGGCCGCCGGATGTTGGTCTTGACGGTGAAGGTGGTGCGGCCCTTGGCGTCGCCGGCCTTGTTGCGCTTCTCCTTCGGACTGCTCCAGCACTCCATCCTGCGTCGGCGGGCCTGTCCTCGCTCGCGAGTTGCGCTTCCAGGTTTGCTCGCCGCCCTGGCCGGCCCGCCTGAGCGCGCGCGCGCTCTTGCCGTGGCGGCCGACGCGGCGTCCGAGTCCTGTCTCGACCCGAAGCAGTCCCTGTTGCGGCTGTTGCGTTGCGCACGCGCGTTCTCCGCCGCCGTTGCGGACGGAGACCTTGGCACCCGGCCGCCGCGCAGTGACTTTGCTTAGCCCGAGTCGCTCCCTGAGCTCGTGTAGGCTTGCGTCTCGCGCAGCTTGCGTGCGTGGCTTGCGTAGCTTGCGTGTTTGCTCCGGCACACGGCGGCGCGGCGCGCGAGGCCGTGATTCCACTCACGTTCCTCGTCCCGTTCCGTGTTGCGCCGCTGCTTTGTTCTCCGGCCTGTTCAACTGCCAGCGCGCGGCGCGCGCGCGCGCGCGCGGCTCCAGAGGTGACAGTGAGGACTCGAGTCGAGGAGTCTGAGGAGACGAGGGAGGCAGCGAGGACTCGAGTCTGAGGAGACGGGGGAGGCGGCGGTGGCCGGGCGGTGGCGGAAGCCTGGGAGAACTTGAACTCGAGTCGCTGCCTGCAGCGCCTTTGACTTGAGCAGTCAATGCTTGATCCCGAGGACCGAGTGCGATACCTTGACTCAAGGCGTCGCAGCGTCGCGCAGCATCGCGCAGCATCGCGCAGCGGCGCACTGTTTCTCACGCTAACTTAGGTTTTAGTAGTCAACAACAAGCAAGCAGGCACCCACAAGTGCCACTTCTAACGGCCGTGGTGATGGGCAGCATCATCCTCGTCGTCATCGGACTCGTACTCGGAGTCCGTGTCGGCGTCCTCGTGCCCAAAGGGCAAGATCTCGAAGCGATATTGGCGGCCGCCCTGGGAGACCCGGACCTCAATCACCGGCATGTCGTCGTCGTCGCCGCCGCCGCCCTCCTCTTCCACGTGGTGCGCAGCGGCGTTTGCGAGGGCACGGTTGGCGGCCGCACCCGACGTCGACGCTGGTGCCGCTCCTCTTGGGGCGGGTGCGGCCGCAGCAGTGGTCGGTGGGCCGTTGGGGTTGGCCGCAGGCGGCGTCGCCGGCTTGCTCGAGCTTCCGCGGCGACCGATGCTCTCGATAGCAACACGGATGATGGAGCGGCCGGCCTTGAGGGTCACGTCGAAGGCCTGCTGACCCACACTCGAGGCGCGACGGCGGCGGTCAGCGGTCTGCTGGCCCGCCCGTCGCTGCTGTTGCTCCTGCTGGTGCTGATCTTGCTGCTGCGCGTCGGGCTTGTGCGCTGGGCGCTCGCGACGGCGGCGCACAGCACGTTGAGGCGCGCCCAGGAGCGAGCGCAGCAGGCTCCTGCGGCGCTGCTCGCGCTCCTGCTCGAGCTCGTCGAGCGCCGCGAGCCGCTGCGCCTGGTGCTCGTCCAGCCGCGGCAAGCTGTCGCGCTTGAGCTGGTGCAGCGTGCGGCTCTTGTGCCCGCTCGACCTCCGCAGCTCTGGACTCGGGTTCGTCGTCCACTCCTCCTGCGCCGCAAACGACATCGCGCCGTCGCGCCGCCGCGCCGCCGCGCCGCCGCCCCGCCGCGCTTCGCCCGCTGCGCTGCACGCGCCACTGCAGTGCCGTGCCGCTCCGCGTGCACCTGCCCTTGCTCGACGTGCCCTGCGTGCCGCGGCGCTCAGGGAGCTCAGATCCGCCGCCGCGCTGCGGCCCGCGCAGCCGGTCTGCAGCCGCCGCGCCGCCGCGCCGCCGGTCTGCGCCGCCGCGCCGCGCCGCGCTCCGCGACGCCGCCCCGCGCGCCGCGTGCGCTGCAGAGGGGCGAGCCAGGGCGGCTGGACTGGACTCGGCGTGCGGCGCGTGCCGCTTGGTAAGGTTAAAACCCAACTGGGGCTGCCAGTGCTCAGCTGCGCAGCTGCAGTGCCTTCAAGTTCAACTTGAAGTTCAAGTTCAAGCTGAGGGCACTTTGTGTTTCTGGCTGCCAATGGGCGGCGCTTGTCGGCACTTGCGGGCCTGGCTGGCTGGTGTGTTGTCCGAGTCCGAGTCTGGCTGCGCGCTCCAGTCGCGCCGGTGGCCGGCCGCCTGCCCGCCACCCGGCCGGGCCCGGGCCCGGGCTCAGGCTGGCCGCTGGCCACAAGTTGTCTGTCTGTCTGTCTGTCTGGCACTGCAGAAGCTTCCGTCGAGGTCGCGGGTGGCGGCGCGGCCGAGCCGAGCGCGCACCGGCCCCGGCTGCAGCGGTAGCCGCGGCTGGCGCCCTCGCGCGTGCGACGCCGGTGCAGTGCAGCGGACGGACGGCTGGGCCAGTAGTAAGTTATTTTTGTAAAAGTAAACTGTAAGCGCCAAAGCTCGGCAGTGGCAGTGGCTGGCTGGTGGCCAGCAGTGAAGTTGAAGTGGACCCTGGGCGTGCTCAGCTTGTGAACAATGAAGAGAGCGCGATGACTGACAGACAGTGACAGCGAGCCAAGGCGAGAATCCTCGCTTCGGCTGTCCTGTCCTGTCCTGTCCTGGCCTGGCCAGCGAGCGAGGCACGAGCGCGGCGAGCAGTGAATGAAGAGGCGCCGCGACGCGGCTCGTGCCAGCCTCACCTGGCTGCCGTGAGAGGACGCTGAGACGCCGTGAAGGGAAGCAAGCTGCCCTGACACGCGACAGTCCCACGGTGGAGGCGTCCCAGGCAGTTCCATGGGTTCCAGCGTTCTTCTGATTCTACCGAGCGCCGCCGGGACCCCAGGCCGGCCAACCAGGGCCTGCCTGACTGCGGACAAGATGGCGGAGAGCAGGTCGTCGCTCCCCTTTTCTTGTTCGTCGCAGCACTTGTTCGTCGCAGCATTACAAGGAGGATTCGGAAGCGAGTATTGTCATTATGCGAGCTTGCGGCGACCGTGGGCGCGGTCGCGGTCGCGCTCAGCCTTGACGCCAACATTGGCGCCGTTGCCAGCCTCGTAGTCCCTGTCCTTCTCCTTGGCCTCGGCGACTGACCTGGCGAACTCCCTGGCCTCCCGGGAGCCAAAGGTGAGGTGGGCAAAGCGACAGTCGGTGCCGAAGCGACAGGTGCCGGCGTTGTATTGCTTGCAGATCTCGGTGGGATTGTTGGAGCGGCGGGCGCGCTTGGTGGGGCGATTGGCCGCCGTGCCCTCGGTGGGCGCCGCACTCGTGACCCCCTGGTCCTCGGCGGGCCCGCGCGGGGCGTCGGTTTGCGTGCGGGACGAGATGCGCGCAATGGCGGAGACCGTATTGGTCATCTCGTCGATCCGGGCCGTGACTTGGCTGGGGAAGCTCGCGAAACGCTGCGGGTGGAGGACGTAGCGCCACGCGGGGACAAGCACCTTCTCGCGCACGAGCGCCTCCAAGGGTTCCAGCAGGAGCGCCTGCTGGCCCAGCGGCCGCAGGCCGCTCATGACGCACTCTCGCAGCGTGGGCAGCACCCAGGCGGCATCCTCGGCGCCCAGGTCAGCAGCGGCAGCGGTGAGCACGCGGATTGCAGCGGCCACGGCGCTCAGAATGGTCGCTTGACCCGCGATCTTGGGCGCGCCCTTGGAGGACACGAAGCTCCCGATCGTGAAGACCTCAGGCGCCGTCTCGTCGCGCGCATGAAGCGCGCTGCGGATCGCGTTGCTGGTCTCCTTGGAGATGACGCGGCCGCGCAGGAGCTCTGCCAGGGCGGCGCACATCGCCGGGTAGTCCTTGTCATCGCCGTGGTCGCTGGCCGCGGCCGCGGCGGCAGCGGCAGCGGACACGGCGGCGGCCGACCCGGTCCCTGAGGCGCTGGGCGACTCGCCCTCGCCTTCGCGCGGCGCTGGCGGGTTATGCTGCGGCGTGAGAATGCCCGCGTGGAGGAGCTCCGCAAAGCGCGCCGCGTGCGGGTCCTTGGCCGCGTCAGTGTGCAGTGGCCCGAGCGCCGAGTCGTCGAGCGCCGGCAGGAACTTGTGCTGCTCGCCGACCCCGGGCGGCAGCCCGAGGAGGCCGGGCTGCTCATTGCGCGCCTCAAGGCTCCACGGGCCCTGCACGGCGCTTGCCGCTGCGCTCGCGATCACGGCGCGGGCTGGGTCGTTCGGCCCGAGCTTGGCCAGCAGTTCGCCCACCGTGAGCGAGTTCATCCTGGCGCTCGGCTCGGCGGTTTGCCGCGCGGCGGCTCCCCTGCGCTTGCTTGCTTGCTCGTAGCCGAGCGAGCGATGCCAGATGCTCGGCCGCGCCGCCCGCCGCCTGCCGAGCCGAGCCGAGCCGAGCAGCACGCTCGCTCGTACGCACGGCGCCGCGCGAGGCCCGCACACAGCCTCCGAGGGGTGGGGTGGGGTGGGAGCGCTCGCCCGCGCCGCGCCGCGTCGCGCTCTGTCGCCCTCCGTCAACGTCTGCGCGCGCGAAAGGCTCTGCTAGGCCAGCCGCCGGGCTGTTGCGCGCCGAGGTCGCTGCGCGGCCGAGCCTAACGACGGCGCTGGGGAGCCCAACGACCGCTGCGTGGGGTCGGTGCCGCCGGCGCCAGCGCAACCAGCCTGCTCCTTGCCGCGCAGCCGGGTCCGAGTCGAGTCGCATGGACGGGACGAGTCGCACGGACGAGTTGGCCTGGACTCGGGTCAGACGCCAGCTGCTCAGGCTGTCGAGCGAGGTGATGGACAGGCTCAAATCAACGCCTTTTGGGTGGTAGCAATCGCACGAGTGCATCAGAGCCCGAGTCGGGCCCCGAACGAGCGCGCGAGCGAGCGGACGCTTGGTGGCGGCGCAAGGTGCTAAGATAGCTAGGTTCGTGGGTTCTGGTGCATCCGAGCGAAGATGCAAGAAGAAGGGCTCCCAAGGACGGCATCTACGCCTCGTGGACGGATTGCACGTAGAAGCGCCATGGAGCTTGGCCCGAAGTCCTTGGACACGGAGCGATGATACCAAGAGCGAGACCATGACCAAGAGGGACGCTTTGGTGCAGTGCGAGGCCTATGCGCATGCCCTCTAGCTATAGATGCGCTTGGCGTTGGCGATACTAGCTAGAGAAGAAGTTGCTTCTGCGCGCAAGTATGGGCGCAAGTGACATGAGGTTGCGCGGTAGCTAGGAATGACAAGATGGGCATGGTCTAGCGCGCAACATCTTTTGTCCTTGCGGATCGCATCATGGTGTGCTGTGCCGCTTGGCGGAAAGTCAATACCGCTGCACGGAGGGGCAAGATGTGACGACGACTAGCTGGATTGTCCAGGTCAGGTTTCTCTCTACGAGTCGCGCGTGGAGCACAAGGTAAGACCATGGCCAGAGGACGAGTTTGCCTGGACCGGATTTCCCTTCTGGCGAGGCACGCCTACGGATTTCACGCGCGATGTACTGGCAGGGTTGAATTTCCGAAGCCAAGCGATCAATTTTGCGAACCCCGCGCGCTCTTTCGCCCATGCCTGAACTCCATTCGCCGATCATTGCTGGAAGAATGATGTTCAAAGCGAGCCACGTGCCCAGCACAAGTTGCCCGCCGTTCCCGTGTTTTCTGGGCAAGATCTTGGAAGGTGCAAGCCTTACCAAGCCCTGTAGACTCGGAGGGCTTTAGCGGGCGGTCGCAGTCAGTTGCGGCCAACCGATGAGACTCTGCTCACGTGTACGTTTGAAAAGTAAAGGTTCGCTCCAGGCTTCCAAGACTCATGGCTTGCATAATTCAAGCCGCGGTAGCGTGATGAGCATCAGGTAGGTACGATGAGCTGAGCATTCGCTCTCAGTTGCTTGGTCACGAATCGCCTGGGCCGCTTGTAAGACGACGCCCGGAATCGTCCCTCTCTTGCGCGAGCGAGAGGCCGAAGAGCTAGCTTGAGCGAGCCTGTGCTAGGCTAGGGGTATCGTCTGCCAGCAGCCGCCAGGTGGCTACAGCTTTTACAGGATTTCGATTCAAACCAATGCTCCGAGACGGGGGAGGTGCCCCCTCTGATCGATCATCGAGGACCACACGTTGCGCCAGCCTGTCCAGACGGTGCTCGGGCGGCTCTGGCGCTCCTCCAGGCTCCTCCGAGCCGCTCCCGATCGCATTTTCTCTAGCTCGTGCCATCACGCCATCAGCGCGCCGCCTGTCTGTTCGCACGACAGCGTGACTCGGACAACCTGCCGCCATGGCCGCCGCAACACAACCCCTCATTCACCCGCTGAAAGTCCTCTGCCGTCCAAGCAGATGCCTACTTTCTTGCGCAGGTCCACTGTCAAGCACTTGCGTAGTGGGCCATGCCGCCATGGCCATGTGGTGGAATCAGGTCTGACGCGCGAGTGCGCGCTCGCTCTGTCCAGTGGCTGGCCGAGAGCGTGCAAGGCGCCCAGGCGCGCGCCCAGGCACAGCCTGAGACGGCTGCAGCCTGTCAGAGAGCGGCGGCGCAGAGCGCGGCGCAGCTTACTAAAACTGCGCCCCACAGGGACACGGCCGGCCGCCGCCGGAATGATATTACCACAGAAGCGCAGCGGCCCGCCACCCGAGCCTCCGTGACGGAAGATTTGGCGAGCTGACTGCCAGTGACAGACGCGGCACGCGGCACGCGGCGCCGATGCCACCCACCGCACTGGCCTGCACTGCCGCCAGTGCCGCCAGTCTGCCAGGGCACTGCACGCGAAAAGGCGCGCAGCCGCAGCGCCGGCCAGGCTTGGCCAAGTTGGCCTGGTCAGCTTCACGTCACGTGCCGCGTGCGTCGTGCGTGGGGTACGCGCAGCGGACTCGGAGGTGAGCCAAGCCTGCCAAGGCATGATGTCGGCCTGGGCCCTGGTTGACATGCACGTCTGCTCACGCCAGGCCGGCGGCGCGGCGCCAAGCCAGATCGTAGCGCACGCCAGCCAGGGGGAGCAACCTCGCGGCCCTGGCGCCTCAACAACTCGATTTCGGCCCTGGAGCCGCTCCAGGACGCGCGCTGAGCGCTCTCAAGCGGCTCAGCCACACGTCGCTCTGCGACGCCGGGCAGGATCTTTTGCAGTCGCCACGCGCGGAATCCGGATGCTGGCCGCGCTGGTTAGCATCGGGCCAGGCTGGTGCGAGACTCGGAGAGCGCGGCGTCGCGAGCCAGGCTGACGGCTTGAAGCCTTGAACGCCGCATCGCTATCCGCGCGGCCGCGCCTGGCCTGGACTTCCAGTTCGGTGTCCGAGTCTTGCCATGCCATGGCATGATCGATGGGATCCGGGGACCGGCCAAGCGGCACTTGACCACGGCCCCTCGCGGCCGGACGCGGCGAGCCATCACGAAGCGCCTCAGTGCGCTCGCTCAGGGTGGGCTTGATCGCTGGCGCTTGAACGCTCTCCTTGTGGCGCGGCCGAGCGAGCGCGAGCGAGCTCAGCAGCATGTGCTGGCCCGGGCGCGTGCCGCAAAAGGAGTATCTAGTTGTGAGGGCCCGTGCTCGAGCCACACGAACAGACAGACAGCCGGCTCGCGCTGCAGGAGCCTCGCTGTCAGGCTGCATTGCGGCTATGCAGTGCACTTGACAGTGAGTCTGAGGCGGCTCGAGGGGGGTACGCAAGTGGCTTGGCCCGGCGGCGAAGCCTGGAGAGAGCTGGCGGAGCCGGCCGCGACGGCAAGCCACTAGGCGTGGGGAGACAAACGCAGCCTGGACCCGCTGGAGAGGCGCGTCGCCGTCCGAGTCCTGCCACTGCCACTGCCAGTGGGCTTTTCCTTCCAGTCATCTTAGTACTCCGGCAGGCCGCGAGGCCACGGTCCGCAGGCAAAACCGGAACTCAGACGGCGGCAGTCGAGCAAGCGAAGCAGTGCGGCTGGGGCAAGGAGGATGCGCACGATCTCGATGGCCTCCGTGGCCATCGCGGTGCTGGCGCTGGTCGCTCCCGTGCTGGGCGGGATGCGCCCCCGGCCGGGTGACATGATGTTGACGTGCGGGCCGATTGACATGGTGGTGATGTTGGACGGGTCCTGCTCCGTGGAAACCTTCGAAAGTGCCAAGTCGCTGGCCAAGGTGCTCGTTGGTCAGCTCGACATCGGCCGAAGCAAGGATCATGTGACGGCCTTCAACTTCGGTGACAAGGTCTATGACTCCAAGCCTCTCACCTCCATTAAGAACCTGGACGCCTTCAAGGACTTCATCGACGACATGACGAATGGCGAGGAGTGGTCCACCAACCTCGCGTACGCTGCGTCCTTCGCCCAGAAATTGTTCGACCGGAAAGGCCGCAGCGAGGCCAAGAAGCTGCTTCTGATTTTGTCAGACGGCTACATGAATGTCCCGATTCCGACGAGAAAGTACGTCTTCAAGGTGTGCCCGAACATCCCGCACAGGCTCTACGCCACCCCAGAGGCGCTACAGACCTGCTACGAGGACATCCTCATCGACATGGCCGTGGATGACGACATTGTCATTATCTACATCCCGCTGGACGAGGACCACAGCGAGTTCCCGGAGTCCGCGGAGGTCTACCCCTACATCACGTCGCCGGTGGACATGAGCGAGATTGGCGCTGCCACGTGCCCGGAGCCCACGTTGGCGCCTACCATGATGCCTGTCGCTGGTGACTGCTACCTGGAACGCACGCGCTTTAGCGGCCCAAAGTCCAAACTTGAGGACCTGACCCTGGCGCAATGCGACTCAGCCTGCCAGATGGACGATTCTTGCGAGGGCTTCAGCTACCAGGCCGCGAGCCAGAAGTGCTTTCTCTACAGTGACATCTCGGGAAGCTCTGTTAGGGCTGCCTTCGTGTCGGGCTACAAGGCAGACTGTGTCGCGACCGCGCCGCCTGCGGGAGGGGAAGGTGAGGAAGAGGTCCCCACCCCGGCGCCCACCGCGGATCCCACCGCAGAGCCTACTTCGTGCTTCAGCCCCGGCGTTAGGTTCGTCGACGATGACGTTCTCATGGAGTTCGCCTGCACGTCGACCTGCGAGTGCGCCATTGACTGCTACAACGAGCCGCTCTGCGAGTATTGGTCCTTCAACAGCAAGAAGAAGCAGTGCTTCCTCTTCGACCATCCGCCTCAAGTGAACAGCAATGGCAAGTGGGCCAGCGGCACCACGACCTGTGTGCCAGACATCTGCATCATGACGGACGCGCCCACGGAGTACCCGACCGAATCTCCAACCGAGTATCCCACGGAGTACCCGACCATGATGCCTGTGCTTGGCGGTTGCTATTTGGAGGACTACAAGTACACCGGCGATCGAGTAACGGGGATCGGTCCGAACGGCGAGAACATTGCTACTCTGGACTCTGCTGAGGCCTGCCATTCTCTTTGCGCTCTCACCGACGGCTGCGAGTACTGGACCTATTTCGGAAAGGCCGATGCGTGCCTGCTCTTCAAGACCCCCGGCGACGGCGCTGAGACCGTCGCTAACAAGTTGGCCGTCTCCGGGCCCAAGACTGACTGCGTCCCCACGGATCCGCCGATCCCTAACGAGGGTGAGGAGAGCACTCCCGCGCCCACGGAGTACCCGACCGAGTTCCCTACTGAGTTCCCTACTGAGTTCCCGACCGCCGCACCCACCTGTGCTGCTGATGGTCTCAAGTACAAGACTCAGGGCCCCAAGCTGATCTGGAATGACGACATCCCGGCCTGGACCTGCGACTCCAAGTGCGAGTGCGCTGCGCGCTGCGCTGACGAGCCTGCTTGTGTTGCGTGGACGTACCAACAGCAGACGTACAACGGCGACTGCTATCTCTTTCATACCGAACCCGTCGAGAACCCGAGCACCTTCCCGGCGTTCTCGCGCGGCCTCACCGGATGCTTGCCGACCGACTGCCCTACGCTCCCGGAGGGTGAAGAAGGCACGGAGAGTCCGACCGAATACCCCACGGAGTACCCGACGACCGCGTCTCCCACGGAGTACCCGACCGAATACCCCACGACGGCGTCTCCCACGGAGTATCCCACCGAATACCCCACGACCGCGTCTCCCACGGAGCACCCGACCACGTGCTATGACGAGGGCTGGAAGTACAAGGGATCGAACTCCGTTGTAGCTCCCGACGGCAAGCCGGCCTGGACGTGCGAGACGCAGTGCTCGTGCGTGGACATGTGCGAGGCGTACGAGGGCTGCGTGGGCTGGTCTTTCCAGCTCAAACAGTGGGGCGAGGGTAACTGCTACCTGTACGTCGAAACACCAGTGGAGAACAACAACAGTCCCTTCGACAACTGGTCTCGCGGCCCGGTTGGCTGCAGGCCAGACTCCTGCCCGATTCCAACTTCCGCGCCGACGGACACGCCCGCCGTCAACCCGGAGGACTCCGGCGAGGACGTTTGCGCCGCGGTCGGCAAGAAGTGGCAATACACAGACGACAACCTCTCCGGGTTCAAGCAGTTCGTGGACATCTCGTACGAGGCTTGCGTCCAGAAGTGCCACGACCACGACAAATGCGAGGTCTTCAACTACTATTACTATCCCAACGGATCCTACGCGAGCAAGTGCTTCCTCTACAAGAACGGCCAATACGAGACCGACGGACCCGTCGATGGGCCTGCCGAAACCTGGCAGACCGTTGTCTGTGGCAGCGCCACCTGCCCGGTTGAGGCTCTTTAAGAAGGCGTTGTCATCGCCGATGCTCCCATCCATATCTAGCTAGCTAGACCAGGCCCACAAAAGATCCAAAGTCACTTCACTGTCAGTGCGTCGTCCACTCCGCCGACTGTGATGGCGTCTTGATAAGAGCGGTCCATGACAAGCGCGGCCTCTGCGCTCGCCAGGTCCGCACTTCTGTTGCGCTGGAGGCCTCCCACATTCAGCATGAGGGCTGTTGCAGCACCTCCCTGCCTTGGATTCTTCTTCGCGTGTCTTGTGCGTCGTCGTGCTCTGAGACACCCTTGTGTCGTCCGCGTCGTGCTCTGAGACACCCTTGCGGTCGTCCAATCTTGCGCACCGACAAGAAGATGCGCTCAAGTGTGTGGCCTGGGCCTGAACACACCTCAGATCGCAGTTGGTACTAGTGCCAGTGAAGGTACTTCAATGTAGTGTGCCGGTCCCCGCAGCCGCGTGGTACCCCACACTTGCAAGTCACGGTTTCGTCCCATCGGACCCATCCGATTCGACTTGCCTTGCTGGGCAGACCTAGTGCCTCACAGTCAGGCACTGGCAGTGCGCGCTGCGAATCACCGCGACCGCAGCGCAGCGGCATGACAGGGCAGGCATGGTGGTAGGTTTGCCCAGGCTCGGGAGAGAAAAAGGCGAAAGATGAGGTCTCTTGTACTCATGCCACTGCACTCCAGCGCAGAAGCATGGCAGGAATTAGCTTCCAGCTAGGCCTTGAGTCGAGCACTGAGCCGTGCCACTGGAAGTGCCTTTCGGAGACCGAGTGATGACTCCCCATAATGGAAATCCGCGAATGGCGGACCATACAGGCTTTCCCCGGCTCTCTGGAGTTGCAGAGTCTGTCAGCCGTGGTGATGGCGGTCTCGGAACCACTAAAGCCTGGCTCCTGGCAGGCAGCAGGCTGCAAGTGCTCGCAGGCCTGAAACCCAAAGGCCGCAGGCCTGAAACCCAGGGACGAGGCCCTTCTCCATGGTGGCTCGTCCGTCGATCGATGCCACGGCGACGGCCAGTTCGGCGCCGCCTTTTCGGGTGGCTGGAATCTGCGACGCGGTCTCGCTACGTCGCCAAGCTGAATGGAGCGCATGGATAAAAGCTTCCTAGATGCTGCCTCCAAGTCTGTCGCCGCATCCGGATCTCGCTCGTGCGTAGACGCTTGCGCGCGCCCATGCGCGCAGGCTCCTCGCTAAAGATCGGGCAAGCGCCTGCAATCCTGCTGCGCAAGCCTGAAGGGCACCTCGGTTCGGGATCGTGCCGAAGCCAGAACCCCTGAAATTACGCCGCAGCCATCGTGGCCCCGTGGTGATTGCAGCGGCGGCCCGGGCCAGCGGCGGGCCGACGGCAGGCTCCTACGGCGGCATCTCGCGCTGGTCCGAGTCCGGCCCAGTACGTACGTACAGCAAGTGCTCATCATGGTGCGGCTGGGCTCGTCCGCGTCCACGTCTGAAAGGGAAGCAACAATGGCAAAAGCTCGAGTCGACGCGGATACGGCGTCCGCGCTGCGCTGCGTGCTACTTGCCGACCTGGCTCTCATCATCAGCAACGTCGCGTGCTCAGCGCCGACCTCAGGAGCGAGCACGTATGTGGTTCAGTGGCGTGGCGGGGCGGGTAGCCGGTCGAAGACCCCCCGGCCCCCGACCTCCAGCACCCTGCCGAGAGCCTGGCTCACAGTCAAGCAGCTCGCTGCCAGGCGGCTGCCGAAGCCAAATCGCTTGCCACGCGCCAGCTTCACGAGCTTCTGTGCTCTGGAGCTCCGGGTCCGTCCAGCCTCGTGTCACGGCGTGTTTTCGAGCTGCATCTTGCCACTGCCTGTCGTGCTTAAAGTACGAGCGAGCGATGGTGGAAGCGCCAACCCGGAGCGGACTCGGGTACGCCGGTCGGCGGGCGCCCGCGGCCGGGCAGCCAGGCAGCCAGCAGCCAGCGCTCCAGCCTGCCTCAGGCGCCCGCATCGGCACCGTGCGCCCGTGACGCTCCGGACAACACCCCGGGCCCCACAGTGAGGCCGGGCCGTCACGGCCTGTGCGCCTGGCTCGCAGCGCCGCGTGCCGCCGCGCCGCGCTGGACGACCTTTTCTTCTTCTGCGGGGTGGTATTTACGCGCTGCTTTGCCACGGCGCCGCCCGGGCCGGTCACGGTGGGGCGGCTGCACTGCACGTCGTTGATGTGAGCGCCGCGCTCGAGGCCGCTCGAGCCAGCCTGCCTGTGTGTGTCACGCCTGAGCTCTTGCGTTCAGCGGAGCCGCCAGCGGCGTGCGCTCGGCTGCGCGTGCTTTACTAGCCTGAGGGAGTCACCTGGTCAGCTGCGGCACCGGGCCTCGCGCGGGCCGCGAGCGGCCGCCAGCCATGCTGAGCCCAAGGACTTTGCGCTCTCTGAGTCGTGGCTCGCAGCCGCGCAGCGAGTCAGGCTAAGCCGTGGACCTTCCGTGTCGCGTGCCTCGCGGGGAGCCTGAGGTGAGCGGTGCCGGAAGCGATCCGAGCATGCGCTTGACTTGACTCGATGAGTCGATGCGAGAGTCGGCCGGCGCGCGCGGGCTGCTTGGGCAAGCTGGAGTCCGATGGCGGCATTTACCGAACTTGCTGTGGTCCTAGCTCGTAGTCGCCTTCACGCCAGCCAACCAAATTACTTTCACAGCAGACAGCTCGCGGCAAAGCGGCGCTTAGGCTAAGCCCTCTGCAAGTAGGTTGCGGCTGCACTGATCGATCAATCGATCGCGACGTTGCGACGCAGCGTGGCGCAGCGCAGCGCTATCGAGGTCAGGCCTCCCGCTTCGTTGGAAGCATTGACTGCAAGCCAGGCGAACTATCGACCCTCATGGTTCTCCACAGTGGTAATAGCTGGTTGAGCTGAAACATGCGAGCTTGAACAGCAGAAGACGATGAAGATCGCGACCTTCGTGACGAGGCTCGCTGGACACCACTCGAATGGGCGCGCGGACGAGTCGTCGCTTGCTAGCTTGTAGGAGCGCGGGCCGCCATGCTGGCTGGCTTCGTAATCAGCGGGAGCACGGAGACGAGGCGTTCGAGCCGCGCCGTGAGTTGAGTCGAGCGGTGCTGCAAGAGGAGCCAGGGTCGGGGGGCTACCAAAGTAGCCTTGCGCACGACTCAAAATGGTGGTACCCGTACTCACACTCATGCGCGTGGCTTCCTTTCACGTCTAGCTAGCTAGTAGCAGGACGCCTACTACGTCCGGGTCGGGGCATCCTTGCCCCGAAACCTGCCAGCTAGTGGGGGCGCATGGCAGCGCAAGGGCGAGCCGGTCGGGGTTGCAGTGACATGCAGGCAGGACGGCGCCAAAGGATCCCTTCTCGCGGCTCTTGAGCTATGGAAAGGCCGGCCGTAGGTCTGGTCTAGGTCGCCCTCCCCCCCCTCAGTGCCCAGGCTGCAGTAGTTTGGCCCCTCCCCGGTCGCCTCCCGCGCGCGGCTGCGGGTAGTAGTGCGGGGCGCACCCGTTCCTGGATTGCTGCAAGGGCCGCGGCACCGTGACGAGCGGCTTGAGGTTTTGCTACCCCGGCGCAGGCGCCGCTCGCTCAGCGTCCGCTTGCGCATCAAATCCCCAACCCGGTGGGTCTGGTGAGCAAAGCTTTCTCTTGCTGGAGCTAGCTGGAGCTAGCTAGCGAGCTAGCTCTAGCGAGTGGAGGAGGAGTCCAGGCGAGGGCGAGACCCGAGGATGGCGCGTGGTGGCGTCCTGCTCGCCGTAGCGGCGGCCGCTGTGGCCGCCGTCTTCGTGCCGGTGAATGCCACGCTCGAGTGCGGCCCGATCGACATGGTCATGATGCTCGACGGGTCTGGGTCCGTGGAGACCTTCACGCAGGCCCAAGAGATCGCCAAGGCGTTCGCCGCGACCCTGGACATCGGCACTAACACGGACCATGTGACGGCCTTCAACTTTGGCGGCGACGTGGAGACGAGCAAGCCGCTAGGCAAGATCAAGACACAGGCCGCCTTTGAGTCCTATATCGACACAATGAAGCACAACGAGGAGTGGTCGACCAACCTGATCTACGCCACCAACTGGGCCGATACGCTCTTTGAAAAGAACGGCCGCGCCGCGGCCAAGTGGGTCCTCGTCATTATCTCCGATGGCTACCTGAATGTGCCCATCCCGAGCAAGAAGTACGTGTACAACCTGTGCGCCGGGATCGCGGACTCCAAGGCGACCGCCACGCAGGAGAACATGCAGATGTGCCTTGACGGCCTCCTCGCGGAGCTCGCCGAGCAGGATGACAACCCGGTCACCATCGTGTACGTGCCGCTTGACAGCAGCCCGTACGAGTGGCCGTCCACCTCGGAAGCCTATCCGTACGTGGAGACGCCCTCCGACCTGACGAGCGCCGAGACGGCGGCGTCCAGCTCGGAGGAGCTCATCTGCCCGCCCACCGTGCCGACCGAGGAGCCTACTGTGGCGCCCTCTGCCGAACCGACGGCCGCGCCCACGCTGAGCCCGGTCACACTGCCGGACGACTGCATCGAGGAGAACATCCAGTACAAGGGCACCAAGATCAGCACCTCGAAGGTCTCCGGCGGCGCTGAGGAGTGCATGTCGCTCTGCCAGTCGACCACTGGCTGCGTCGGGTGGACCTTTCACGGCAAGAGCGACCAGTGCTACCTGTACTCCAAGGTGACACAGGCCAAGACGAAGAGCTCGAGCGCCGAGTGGGTCTCTGGCCCGGTTGTCTGCACGTCCGCGCCCACGGCCGAGCCTACGGTCGCGGTCACCGATGCGCCGACCGACGCGCCGGTCACAGTGTCCATGGACTGCATTGAGGAGGACGTCCAATACAAGGGTGACAAGATCTCTACCACGACCGTCGACGATGTGGAGGCTTGCATGGCGCTCTGCCAGGCAACTCCCGCCTGCGTGGGCTGGACTTTTCATGGCAAGAGCGCGAACAAGTGCTTCCTGTACGCTGAGGTGACGCAGGCCAAGACCAAGAACGCGAATGCCGAGTGGGTGTCCGGCCCGGCCTCGTGCACAGCGTCGCCCACGCCCTCGCCAATCAACCAGGAGGGCGGCGAACCCACATCCTCGCCGACGGAGTTGCCCACGGCGTACCCGACGGCAGACCCCACGGCGTACCCGACGGCAGACCCCACGGTATACCCTACGGACGCACCAACGACCTGCTACGACGAAGGCTACAAGTACAAGATTACTGCCAGCAAGCTCATCAAGAACGGCAACCTCAACGCCTGGACCTGCAGCGGTGCCTGCGAGTGTGCAACGCGCTGCTCCGAGCTCGAGGAGTGTGTCGCCTGGACCTTCAACAAGCAGACCTACAACGGAGACTGCTACCTCTTCAAGTCTGAGCCTGTCGAGCAAAACACGCCGTACGCCAAGTGGACCCGTGGCCCATCCGGCTGCGTGCCTGAGGAGTGCACGCCGTCGCCCACGATTGCGCCCACCTCGATCACTCCTCCGGAGGGTGGCGAAGACACGGAGTCGCCCACCGAGTACCCGACGGAATACCCCACGGAGTACCCGACCGAGTACCCGACGGAATTCCCCACCGAGTACCCCACGGAATTCCCCACGGAGTACCCGACCAAGTACCCCACGAACCACCCCACCGAATACCCGACTGCCTACCCGACTGCCGACCCGACCGCTTACCCGACTGACATGCCCACCGAGTACCCAACCAACTACCCCACCGCCGCCCCAACCTGCTTTGTCGATGGCTACAAGTACAAGATTACCGAGAGCAAGCTCATCAAGAACGGCAACATTAACGCTTGGACCTGCGATGACGAGTGCGAGTGTGCTCAGCGCTGCATCGACACGGCTGGCTGCATTGCCTGGACCTTTAACATGCAGACCTACAACGGTGACTGCTTCCTTTTCAAGTCCGAGCCGGTTGAAAACGACACGCCGTTCACCAAGTGGTCTCGCGGTCTCGTCGGCTGCCAGCCGGACACCTGCACGCCTGCGCCCACGGTCTCGCCCACCTCGATAACTCCTCCGGAGGGCGGCGAAGACACGGAGTCGCCCACTGAGTACCCGACGGAATACCCCACGGAGTACCCGACGGAATACCCCACGGAGTACCCGACCGACTTCCCCACGGAGTACCCGACCGAGTTCCCCACGGAGTACCCGACGGAATACCCCACGGAGTACCCGACGGAGTTCCCCACGGAGTACCCGACCGAGTTCCCCACGGAGTACCCGACCGAATTCCCCACGGAGTACCCGACGGAATACCCCACGGAGTACCCGACCGAGTTCCCCACGGAGTACCCGACCGAGTTCCCCACGGAGTACCCGACCGAGTTCCCCACGGAGTACCCGACGGAATACCCCACGGAGTACCCGACCGAGTTCCCCACGGAGTACCCGACCGAGTTCCCCACGGAGTACCCGACCGAGTTCCCCACGGAGTACCCGACGGAATACCCCACGGAGTACCCGACCGAGTTCCCCACGGAGTACCCGACCGAGTTCCCCACGGAGTACCCGACCGAGTTCCCCACGGAGTACCCGACGGAATACCCCACGGAGTACCCGACGGAGTTCCCCACGGAGTACCCGACCGAGTTCCCCACGGAGTACCCGACCGAGTTCCCCACGGAGTACCCGACGGAATACCCCACGGAGTTCCCGACCGAGTTCCCCACGGAGTACCCGACCGAATACCCCACGGAGTACCCGACCGAGTTCCCCACGGAGTACCCGACGGAATACCCCACGGAGTACCCGACGGAATACCCCACGGAATACCCCACGGAGTACCCGACGGAATACCCCACGGAGTACCCGACGGAATACCCGACGGAGTTCCCCACGGAGTACCCGACCGAGTTCCCCACGGAGTACCCGACCANNNGCAGTACCCGACGGAGTTCCCCACGGAGTACCCGACCGAGTTCCCCACGGAGTACCCGACCAAATACCCCACTGAGTACCCGACGGAGTTCCCCACGGAGTACCCGACCAAATACCCCACGGATGCTCCGATTTCGCAGTGCACCGAGCGCCAGCTGGACATCATGTGGGTGATTGACAACAGTGGCTCGATTGGTGCGTCCAGCATCCAGACCCTTCAGAATGTGCTGCCGGACTTTCTCGACGCATACACGCTGACTCCGGACATGACTCGGTTTGCCGGTCTCAGCTATAATGGGAAGATCCTCGGAACCAAGGGCACGATTAGTGCAACCAAGCCACTCGGCAATGGTCCCGACACCTCGGCCATCGCGCCGTTCTACTTCACGTCTGACGCAGATCAGGCGGTGAACGAGCAGAAGTGGGAGTCCTTCGCTGCGGCGCAGAGCAGCCCCTCGGGGAAATACACAAACACGCCGCAGGCCCTGCAGGGCGCGGAGTACATGATGTCGCAGGCTTTTGCAGCTGGCGGTCCTCGCGACATCAGCACAGGCGTCATCCGTGTGGTGGTTCTGATTACGGATGGCAATCCGAACAAAAAGGACGGCACGTATTGCCCGAGCGTTTCAGGCAGCGCAGATGAGTACATCGTGTGCTCCGAGTACTGGGCGCGGGAGCTCATCAACACGGACCAGGCCTATCTGGTGGTGGTCAAGGTCGGCGCCAGCGAATTTAAGGAGGCCTTTATGACAACGTGCATCGCAGAGGGTTCCGGAAAGCCGTCCGAGCAGCCGGACTCCGTCCAGTTCGTCGAGGCAGACTCGTACGAGACTCTCCAATCCACTTTCTCGCAGATCGTCGAGGCCACATGCACGGATTACCAGACGCCGTATCCGGTCACCTACAGTTGCTAAGCTGCAGCCTCGAACACATAATTGAATCTTCTCTGGGTTCTTTTCCCCGCCTGGGAGCCAGCGGATGCTCTGTGGCCCCTTGCCGACAGGATCGAAGGTCGTTGCGCGACCCCGAAACTTGGAGCGACTTTCCTCGCCGCTCAAGGGGCGGCAGTTTGCAAGACCTGACTCCAGATCCACGTCCATCGCGAATCCTGCCGAGGCTTGCGCACTCTGCCCCTCCCCTCCGCCCCCATTCAGGCTTCCCCTTCGAGACAAGGCTTGGGTAGTTGAGCTGGCAGGCGCAAGAACACAGCTGCGCAACGACGTGCAGTGCATTGGAGCCAGCAGCAATAACTTGACAGCCAGCCCTGCCAGTGCTAGTGCATGCAAAAGGTCCGTCGCACGCAGTTTTGGCACGCGTGCATTTTATCCGTGAGGCCCTGCTCGCTGCCGGCGCGCCATGAGTGCTGCGCTCGCAAGCTCACGTGGACGCGCTAAAGTAGGCCGGCACGCGCAGGCAGCGCAGAGGCAGGCGGCCGCTCAGCTTGCCGCCGCTTGCCGCCGCTTACTTGCGGCCACTGGCAGCCGCCGCCGGGATCGTGCGCCGCCACCACTGGCATTCGACTCGAGGACAACGTGTGCAGGTCGGACGCAGACTTCCTTGCCCTCGACCAAAGGTGGCGCACGCCCCGCATTGCCAGCCACGCCACCCCCGCTAGTCTTGACAAGGTACGTGCTTCGCAGCCTCGGGCGCCGTCACGACGCGCGCAGGCTGCAGGCAGCAGGCTGCGTCGCTTGCGAAGCGCACGGCGGTAGCGGCGCTGCGACAGGATGGTGGATGGATGGAACGAACGATCGAAGGATCCCTCACTGCGCAACGACGCGCTTGCTCCGAGTCGTGAGGCGGGCCGCGAGTGGCTGTTCAGTGGCAGCATGCGAGCCTCGAGTGGGGAGCGAATGTCGATCTGAGCACTCGCCGGCCGCCGGCCAGCGCGCGCTGGCAGGGCTGCAGTGCTGGCTGGGTGCGCTGCGGCTGAGCAGAGCGGGCCGCACGCGCTCATGTCCGTCGCAACTGCATGCCATCACTGCACTGCATTGCTGCAAGCCAGCCAATCGGACGGAGGCTGTGTGCGTGTCGCAGGATCGCGACATCGCACTGTCCTTGGCGCGATGCGAGTAGTTAGCGGCGGGCCGCGCCGCTCCGAAAGGGCCGGCCGGCCACCCACAACCAGCCGCTGCCCGCTGCATTCGTGCGACGGCGCCTGCGCTTCAGCCTGCAGTGCAGTGGCTCCGCGCGCGAGCCGCGAGCGGCCTGGAGGTACGGTACCATTGCGAAGCGCAACTGGAAGCGCGGCGTCTTCTTAGACTCGAGCCGCCGTCGAGCGACAAGACTCGTGTTCCTTGAGCCGCCGCCGCGCTTCGCACGAGCGCGGCCCGCCAGCACGGCCCGGGCTCCGGACGAATCACGGATGGCCACGACTCGACTGCAGTGCTGCCCCTGGGACGGCGACTCGGACGGCGTGGCGACTGGCCGCCAGCGGCTTGCGGTGCAGTGCAGACGCGGCCGAGTCCTCGGCAGCCACGGCAGGCCCGGGGATCGGCCGCGCCGTGACTCGGTTGCTGCCGCAATTTCGCTCGCGTACCCTGTCGCACGCTCGCTTTGAGCCACGGAGCCAGCAACTACGTCGGTAACGAACACCCGCGTCTCCCCGGGCTCGCCCGGGCTGCCAGTCTGAACACGACGAGCACGTCCGCCACCGTGTCATTGCCAAAGATGTTGGAGTTGAACGCGGCGGCTGTGCAGGCCCGGCCTGCGCATCGCGCGCTCACGCGCGTTGATCAGGTTGGCTGGCGCCCGATCGGGCGGCCGGTTGACTGGCCGACCGAGCGCAGCGCTGGGCTGCCGGCCCGCGCCGGCCCGTCACGGCAGCGCGCTGGCAGCGGCCCACTTGAGGGCCAGCGACGCGTGCAGGAAATGGCTCGTGCTGCAAGATTGCAGGATCTTGGAGGTAAGCGAGCGCCCACTCGGGCTGTGAGATCACTCTTGCGGCCTGCCTGGCCCTGCCACTGACGGCCACGAGGGGAACTCCCTCCCCTTCCGCCCACGGTGCCACAGAACTTGACCATGACCGTCTCAGGGGCCGGCACTGCACTGCACTGCACGGGCAGCTCCAAGTCAGGCTGCCAGCAGGGACGGGTCTGTGGCCGTGTTCAAGTTGAAGTTGCCAGGGTTGGCGCCAGCCGAGGTCACGCTGAGGCGATCATGCGAAAGGAGACAAAGCGCGCGACCGATTGCATGTGCGGCGCTGGTGGCTGCACGAGCGGCCGCTGAGGGCCAGCGGGCCAGCCAGCACGGGCCGTGCTCCCGGCTCCCCGCTTGGGCCGATCCGCCGAAGCATCGCGCGCGTGACAGATGCCAGTGAGCCGAGAGGGACGTGAATCGGAGACCAGCAGAAAGGTTGTTCCAAATGGCGCGCACTTCTTCCATGCGCAACCAGTTGTCCTAGCCTTAGCTAGATCTGGCTAGAGAGGGGCTAGACTGTCTCGCTGGCGGAGAGGGAGCCCAAGCAAGGATCGCGCGGGAGGCTCGGGGCCGGCGGGGAGCGATCGCGAGCCAAGAAAGTAAGTCACTGTCAGTGAGGTGAGTCGGTAGGGCGACGACGGCGGCGGCAGACCTCAAACGCAGAGGGGTGGCTGGCCGACAGCTTCTTGCGCCTGGCTTCTCTCCTGCGCGCCCTTGTGAGGACTACCAGTAAATTGCGAGCATGGCGCGGCTCGCTGCGATGATGGCGGCGGCGGCCGTGGGCCTGCTGGCAGCCTTGGCGCTGCCCGCGGCCACGGAGGCGGCCACGTGCGGCCCGCTCGACGTGGTCATGCTCCTTGACGCGTCCGGCTCCGTGGAGAACTTCGAGGAAGCGCAGGAGATCGCCAAGGAGCTGGCGGCCGAGTTCAACATCGGCAGGAACGACGACCACGTCTCCGCCTTCAGCTTTGGCGGCAAGGACTACAACTGGAGGTCGCTCAAGGCGGACAAGAACCTCGGCCAGGTCAAGACCCAGATCGACAAGCTCAGCGCTATCGAGGAGGAGTCCACCAACCTTGCATGGGCCATGGCCAAGGCCGAGTTTACCTTCACCAAGACTGGCCGCAACAATGCCAAGAAGGTCGTCATCCTCTTCTCGGACGGCCACCAGAACATCCCGTACTTTAGCCAGTATGTCAAGAAGGCGTGTGGCCTCAAGGCCAGGGATGCTACCAAGGAGGCGATGCAGGCCTGCTACGAGGGGATCGTGGCCGACCTCGTCGCGGACGACGTCCTGATCGTCTACGTGCCGCTCGGCGACAGCCCGTACGTGCCTGTGAGTGGTGACCCGCTCTACCCGCTCTTCTCCGTGCAGAGCGACCTCAGCAGCACGAGCGCGGCCACTGCCGGCATCCTCGAGTACATCTGTCCGGCCTCCGAGTGCCCGGACGAGTCGCGCAACATCATCTTCGTCGTGGACGCCTCGCACACCATCGACGAGACCGAGCGCGCCCAGGCGCACGACTTCGTCACGGACTTCGCCTCGCGCTTCACCATCGACGGCCCGGACGCCACCCGCTTCGGCTACCTCGAGTACTCCAACACGGTCGGCGATGTGCTTGGTGTGCTCAAGGGCAATGGCCAGCCGTTCTTTAACACCTACGGCAAGCTCGTCAATGCCGTCGAGTCCTACCCGCTTGGCGAGAACCAAAACACCAACACGCCGCTCGCGCTCTTGGCCGTGCTGGACCTCATCGCTGCCACGGACGCCAAGGACGTCGACAAGGGGCGCGACCCGCGCCACACCATCGTGATTCACATCGGCGACAACAACCCGTACGTGGACGACCCCAGCCTGAACCGCGCCGTCCTGCCGACCGAGTGTGGGTCCATGAACGCCAAGGAGTGCACCATCGCCTTCGCGCAGGACATTCAGGACCTCGACGCCGAGTACATCTCCATCTACATCGGCAACAAGAAGTCTGAGCGCAAGCTCTACAGCGACGTCGAGCCCGAAGTCCCTGTGTACGAGGTCTCGGACTACGCCGGTCTCATGAACCTCGTCAACGACCTCGTCACGGATCACTGCGACAACCCGACCAGCCCGCCGACGCTCGCGCCCGTCGTCGCTCCCGACACGTGCTACGAGGAAGACAGCATGTACCAGGGCAAGAAGATCGGCGAGCCGCGCTGGGTTGACGTCGAGAGCGCCGCCCAGTGCCACTCCGTGTGCGCCTCGACGACGGGCTGCGTCGCCTGGACCTTCAAGGGCTCCAAGGGCCGCTGCTACATGTTCACTGAGGTCACGGGCAGCAAGAGCAAGGGCTCCAAGGGCGGGTGGGTCTCCGGGCCTGTTGACTGCGTTGTGCCGCCCGAAGGCTCCGAAGACACGCCGTCGCCCACGGCGTACCCGACAACCGCGGACCCGACGGCGTACCCGACAACCGCAGACCCGACGGCATACCCGACGGAATCTCCCACGGAGTACCCGACGGCGTACCCGACAACCGCGGACCCGACGGCCTACCCGACGCAATCGCCCGTGACGGAGCTTGACGGCTGCTATGAGGACAACATCCTGTACTCGAGCTCCTCCAGGATTGGCCCCATTCTCACCAACGTGCCAAGCGCCGCGACTTGCCACTCCATTTGCACCACCACCGCTGGCTGCAACTTCTGGTCCTACAAGGGCAAGGACAGCAAGTGCTGGCTCTTTGAGACCATCGATGGCTCTAGCTCCAAGCCGTCGGGTCAACAGTGGGAGTCTGGCCCGGCCATCTGCACGCCCTACCCGACTGCAGAGCCGACCCTGGAGCCCACTGAATTCCCGACGGCGTACCCGACGGCATACCCCACGGAATATCCCACGGAGTACCCGACCGCCGCACCCACCTGTGCTGCTGATGGTCTCAAGTACAAGACTCAGGGCTCCAAGCTGATCTGGAATGACGACATTCCGGCCTGGACGTGCGACTCCAAGTGCGAGTGCGCTGCGCGCTGCGCTGACGAGCCTGCTTGCGTTGCGTGGACGTACCAACAGCAGACGTACAACGGCGACTGCTATCTCTTTCACACCGAGCCCGTCGAGCACCCGGACACCTTCTCGAAGTTCTCGCGCGGCCTGAGCGGGTGCACGCCGACCGATTGCCCTACGCTCCCGGAGGGCGAAGAAGGCACGGAGAGTCCGACGGAATACCCCACGGAGTACCCGACGACGGCGTCTCCCACGGAGTACCCGACGGAATACCCCACGGAGTACCCGACCGAGTTCCCCACGGAGTACCCGACCGAGTTCCCCACGGAGTACCCGACCGAGTTCCCCACGGAGTACCCGACCGAGTTCCCCACGGAGTACCCGACCGAGTTCCCCACGGAGTACCCGACGGAATACCCCACGGAATACCCGACGGAGTACCCGACCGAGTTCCCCACGGAGTACCCGACCGAGTTCCCCACGGAGTACCCGACCGAGTTCCCCACGGAGTACCCGACCGAGTTCCCCACGGAGTACCCGACCGAGTTCCCCACGGAGTACCCGACGGAATACCCCACGGAATACCCCACGGAGTACCCGACCGAGTTCCCCACGGAGTACCCGACCGAGTTCCCCACGGAGTACCCGACCGAGTTCCCCACGGAGTACCCGACCGAGTTCCCCACGGAGTACCCGACCGAGTTCCCCACGGAGTACCCGACGGAATACCCCACGGAGTACCCGACGGAGTACCCGACCGAGTTCCCCACGGAGTACCCGACCGAGTTCCCCACGGAGTACCCGACCGAGTGTACCCGACCGAGTTCCCCACGGAGTACCCGACCGAGTTTCCCACGGAGTACCCGACGGAATTCCCCACGGAGTACCCCACACTCTACCCGACCGACATGCCCATCATCCAGTGCAAGGACCGTGACCTGGACATCCTGTGGGTGATCGACAACAGCGGCTCGATCGGGGGACCTGCCATCAATCAGCTGAAGGTTGCGCTGCCGAACCTCCTCACCGCATACACGCTGTTGCCAGATCAGACGCGCTTTGCCGGGCTGAGCTATAATGAGGGTATCCTGGGCGTTTCAGGCGTGTCCAAAACCAACCCGCTTGGCACGAGTATTGCTAGTACGCCCATCGCGCCGTTCTACTTCACGTCTGATGCAAACCAGGCGGTGAATGAGGCGCGGTGGAATGACTTCGCCGACGCGCAGAGCAGCCCCTCAGGGAAATACACAAACACGCCGCAGGCACTGCAAGGCGCAGAGTACATGATGTCGCAGCCTACATCGAGTGGCGGCCCTCGCTCTCTTGCCACCGATGTCATCCGCGTTGTGGTGCTCATCACTGACGGCAATCCGAACAAGCACGACGGCGCGGACTGCACAATGGTTACAGGCAGCGGCGACGCCATGAGGATCAAGTGCTCCGAGTACTGGATGAAGGAGTTGATCAACGAGCAGGACGCCTACATGGTTGTGGTTCAGGTCGGCGCGGACGCGTTCAAGTCCGCGTTCGGGAAGACATGCATCGAAGAGGACGCCGCCAAGCCTGCTGACCAGCCGGACTCCATTCAGTTCATTGAGGCCACATCATACGAGCACATCCAGGCCGTCTTCTCCGATATCGTCGCGGCTACCTGCACGGACTATCAGGAGCCCTACCCGGTCAACTTCAAACCTACTTGCCTCACGTCACCACCAAGCTAAAAAGAACCAAGTCATGTTTTGATCTCTGGCAGGCTTCCAGTCCGAAGCTCCTTGTGGCTCGCTTGACTCCGCGGCTTGAGCTGGCAGCGAGCGCCGCACGCCGGTGTCGCCTTCGTGCGCTTCGCACTCCCTTGTGCCTCGCCGGATGTGGCGCGCTGTCCGCGCGCACGCCCCGCACTGCCAGCCAGCCTCCGCAGCTTGAAGCTTACCTCAGGCGCCCTCAGGCGGTCATGGATCGCGTCGCGCCGTCTCGCCCACCGCGCGCCGCCCTCCGATTCTGAGTCGATCAAAGATCCACCGATCACTCCTTCGAGCTAGTAGTCAGCTACAAGCAAGCTAGCTAGCTGGGCTACGAGTCCGACTCGCGCAGCCTGAGGCCCGGGCCGCGCCTCGGCGGCCAGCGCACTGGCAGACTGGGTGGTGCCGGCCGTACCCACTGCCATACCAGCTGCACCTTTGCAGCGCTGCGCAGGCCGGGAGCGCCGATGACTGCGCCAACAGGCTTGAAGTCTCGGTCACGGCTGGCCGGGGCCTGGCTGGCCGCAGGCCCTGCGGCCGCCGGCCCTGCGGCCGCCGGCGCCAGCTCGCAAAAACAGCGGGTCGCGCCGTCGACGTGCCCGTCCGGCCCAGCGGCGCCCGCCGCACGAGCCTCCACGAGCCGGCATCGGCAGTGGCAGCCAGTGCAGGCCGCGACGACGTGCAGCGCTGTCGACGCGTGCCCGGCGGCCCCGGCCGGCCACGGGCTCGCCCGAGCGCCCGGAACCAGCTGCCGGCTCCGTCAGCTTGCGCGGCGCCAGCGGGCTCCTTGCTTGCAATGCTTGCAAGACTTGCAAGCCAAGGCAAGACTTGCAAGCCAAGGACTCGACTCGGGGCGCAGCCGCGGCGCAGCGCGAGCGCGCGCGAGCGAGGGTCGCTACCCCCGCACGCGCCGTGCAGGCGCAGCCCGGCAGACGCGGCGCGCGCCACTGCCAGTGCGTGGGTGGCACACAGTCGTCGGCTGGTCACGAAGGGCTAACTCCAGCAAGCAGGCCGGGCTGCCGCCTAACCTCGGGCGGGCAGGCTCCCTGCCTGCGGCCGCGCAGTTGCGGCTCGCTTCGGCTCGCTTCGGCTCGCTTCGGCTCGTCTCGGCTCGTCTCGGCTCAGACTCGCTTCCCCCGGGCGCCTCGTCTCGACTCTCGACTCTCGACTTCGTGCTCGAGCTGCACGCCAGCCCGCGCTGCCTGCACTGACTGCACAAAACACGGAAGCGCCGCCTCTCCTACTTCCAGGGCCCAGGAAGGAGGACTCACATGTCGAGTTCGAGTCCGAGTCTGGCGGCCAGCCACGGCTCACGCGCGCCGTGAGTTACGGTTCGCCGTCCAGGCTGCTGCCAGGCAGCCATGGCCAGTCGAGTCCGCCACGTCCGAGACGGTCATCATCCATGTGTCACGGAGGCAGGGAATTGCGCACGCGACGCGGCTGGCACGAGTCACGGCCTAGCGCGAGCAGCCTTGCGTGGCCTGCCAGTGCCAGCCAGCAGCAACCACCAGGCTTGCTTGCGCTGCGCCATCGCAGCGATGCTGCCGTGCCGTGACATGGCGGCAGCGGCTCGCGGCGCACGCTGGCTGGCTGGCAACCTGACTCGAAACCAGGCTCGCGACAGACTTGGAAAAAGTGGCCGGCGCGCCTTCTTGGCTGGCTGAACGCTGAGCACGGGCCATCTTGGTTGGTTTGGCCTTGCGGTGGCTGTCGGCTCCGAGCCTTCTGTGGCCGCTCAGTTGCTCGGGCACGGCGGCCGCCGTGAGCGAGGACCTCAGGGCGCCGGTCCAGCGCCCGCCCGTCAAGCTTGATGATCAATTTCAGGGAGCGAGCGATCATCCACCTCGCTTAGCCGTGCCGCATGCACGTGACGTAGCCTAGCCGCAGCTTGGAGCTGGCTTGCGCGCGGCGTGAAACTTGTGAAAGGATCGCCGCCCTCCCCCCGAGCCGGGCGCACGGACGAGCCAAGAGGCTACGGACAGCTTCCACATACAGCGCACTTGAGGGTGCACTGCAGGCATGGCGAGGCGAGGAAGCGTCGAGCAGGTAGCAGGTGGCGCTGAGCCAGGCGCCAGGCCGCAGGCGGCAGCAAAGCAAACCCATAAAAAGGCCGGAGACCGCGCTTTTCACTCTCCCATCTGAGAGGGAGCATGACGCGGCTCGCTGCGATGATGGCGGCGGCGGCCGTGGGCCTGCTGGCAGCCTTGGCGCTGCCCGCGGCCACGGAGGCGGCCACGTGCGGCCCGCTCGATGTGGTCATGCTCCTTGACGCGTCCGGCTCCGTGGAGAACTTCGAGGAAGCGCAGGAGATCGCCAAGGAGCTAGCGGCCGAGTTCAACATCGGCAAGAACGACGACCGCGTCTCGGCCTTCAGCTTCGGCGGCAAGGACTACAACTGGAAGTCGCTCAAGGCGGCCAAGAACCTCGGCCAGGTCAAGACCCAGATCGACAAGCTCAGCGCTATCGAGGAGGAGTCCACCAACCTTGCATGGGCCATGGCCAAGGCCGAGTTTACCTTTACCAAGACTGGCCGCAACAATGCCAAGAAGGTCGTCATCCTCTTCTCGGACGGCCACCAGAACATCCCGTACTTTAGCCAGTATGTCAAGAAGCCGTGTGGCCTCAATGCCAAGGATGCCACGGACGAGGCGATGCAGGCCTGCTACGAGGGGATCGTGGCCGACCTCGTCGCGGACGACGTCCTGATCGTCTACGTGCCGCTCGGCGACAGCCCGTCCGTGCCCGTGAGTGGTGACCCGCTCTACCCGCTCTTTTCCGTGCAGAGCGACCTCAGCAGCACGAGCGTGGCCACTGCTGGCATCCTCGAGTACATCTGTCCGGCCTCCGAGTGCGCGGACGAGTCGCGCAACATCATCTTCGTCGTGGACGCCTCGCACACCATCGACGAGACCGAGCGCGCCCAGGCGCACGACTTCGTCACGGACTTCGCCTCGCGCTTCACCATCGACGGCCCGGACGCCACCCGCTTCGGCTACCTCGAGTACTCCAACACGGTCGGCGATGTGCTTGGTGTGCTCAAGGGCAATGGCCAGCCGTTTTTTAACACCTACGGCAAGCTCGTCAATGCCGTCGAGTCCTACCCGCTTGGCGAGAACCAAAACACCAACACCCCGCTCGCGCTCTTGGCCGTGCTGGACCTCATCGCTGCCACGGACGCCAAGGACGTCGACAAGGGGCGCGACCCGCGCCATACCATCGTGATTCACATCGGCGACAACAGCCCGTACGTGGACGACCCCAGCCTGAACCGCGCCGTCCTGCCGACCGAGTGCGGGTCCATGAACGCCAAGGAGTGCACCATCGCCTTCGCGCAGGACATTCAGGACCTCGACGCTGAGTACATCTCCATCTACATCGGCAACAAGAAGTCTGAGCGCAAGCTTTACAGCGACGTTGAGCCCGAAGTCCCTGTGTACGAGGTCTCGGACTACGCCGGTCTCATGAACCTCGTCAACGACCTCGTCACGGATCACTGCGACAACCCGACCAGCCCGCCGACGCTCGCGCCCGTCGTCGCTCCCGACACGTGCTACGAGGAAGACAGCATGTACCAGGGCAAGAAGATCGGCGAGCCGCGCTGGGTTGACGTCGAGAGCGCCGCCCAGTGCCACTCCGTGTGCGCCTCGACGACGGGCTGCGTCGCCTGGACCTTCAAGGGCTCCAAGGGCCGCTGCTACATGTTCACTGAGGTCACGGGCAGCAAGAGCAAGGGCTCCAAGGGCGGGTGGGTCTCCGGGCCTGTTGACTGCGTTGTGCCGCCCGAAGGCTCCGAAGACACGCCGTCGCCCACGGCGTACCCGACAACCGCGGACCCGACGGCATACCCGACGGAGTATCCCACGGAGTACCCGACCGAGTATCCCACGGAGTACCCGACCGAGTACCCGACGGAATTCCCCACGGAGTACCCGACCGAGTACCCGACGGAATTCCCCACGGAGTACCCGACCGAGTACCCGACCGCTGACCCGACGGCCTACCCGACGCAATCGCCCGTGACGGAGCTTGACGGCTGCTATGAGGACAACATCCTGTACTCGAGCTCCTCCAGGATTGGCCCCATTCTCACCAACGTGCCAAGCGCCGCGACTTGCCACTCCATTTGCACCACCACCGCTGGCTGCAACTTCTGGTCCTACAAGGGCAAGGACAGCAAGTGCTGGCTCTTTGAGACCATCGATGGCTCTAGCTCCAAGCCGTCGGGTCAACAGTGGGAGTCTGGCCCGGCCATCTGCACGCCCTACCCGACTGCAGAGCCGACCCTGGAGCCCACTGAATTCCCGACGGCGTACCCAACGGAATATCCGACGGAATATCCCACGGAGTACCCGACCGAGTATCCCACGGAGTACCCGACCGAGTACCCGACCGCCGCACCCACCTGTGCGGCTGATGGTCTCAAGTACAAGACTCAGGGCCCCAAGCTGATCTGGAATGACGAAATCCCGGCCTGGACGTGCGACTCCAAGTGCGAGTGCGCCGCGCGCTGCGCTGACATGCCTGCTTGCGTTGCGTGGACGTACCAACAGCAGACGTACAACGGCGACTGCTATCTCTTTCACACCGAGCCCGTCGAGCACCCGGACACCTTCTCGAAGTTCTCGCGCGGCCTGAGCGGGTGCACGCCGACCGATTGCCCTGCGCTCCCCGAGGGTGGTGAAGACACGGAGAGTCCGACGGAATACCCCACGGAGTACCCGACCGAATACCCCACGGAGTACCCGACCGAGTTCCCGACCGAGTTCCCCACGGAGTACCCGACGGAATACCCCACGGAGTACCCGACGGAGTTCCCCACGGAGTACCCGACCGAGTTCCCCACGGAGTACCCGACCGAATTCCCCACGGAGTACCCGACGGAATACCCCACGGAGTTCCCGACCGAGTTCCCCACGGAGTACCCGACCGAGTTCCCCACGGAGTACCCGACCGAGTTCCCCACGGAGTACCCGACGGAATACCCCACGGAGTACCCGACGGAGTACCCCACGGAGTACCCCACGGAGTACCCGACGGAATACCCCACGGAGTACCCGACGGAATACCCCACGGAGTACCCGACCGAGTTCCCCACGGAGTACCCGACCGAGTTCCCCACGGAGTACCCGACGGAATACCCCACGGAGTACCCGACGGAATACCCCACGGAGTACCCGACCGAGTTCCCCACGGAGTACCCGACCGAGTTCCCCACGGAGTACCCGACCGAGTTCCCCACGGAGTACCCGACGGAATACCCCACGGAGTACCCGACCGAGTTCCCCACGGAGTACCCGACCGAGTTCCCCACGGAGTACCCGACGGAATACCCCACGGAGTACCCGACCGAGTTCCCCACGGAGTACCCGACCGAGTTCCCCACGGAGTACCCGACCGAGTTCCCCACGGAGTTTCCCACGGCGTATCCGACCACCGAGCCTTATCCCGACTGCTGGATTGGTGCCAAGTCCGTGGGTCCAAATGGTGGTAAGCTGGAGAATGTTGCCACACCGTTTGACTGTGAGGCCCTCTGCGACGACGCCGGTACCGCGAATTGTGTGCAGTGGAACTGGCATGCAGGGAATCTCGACTGCCATTTCCTCAAAAGCGTGAACCCGCAGAACCCCCTCCTTTACGACAAGGAACCGTGGGTCACCGGGCCCGCCGGTGGTTGTCCCTGACGCAGCGGCAAGTCCATCCCGCGGGCCGGACGGCCTTCTTCGGCATGCCTCGAACCACCAATGATAATCTCACAGCAACCAAGTAAAGATATCCCCTTCCAGAACAGATTGTGTTGATGCTCTCCTGTTCTGGCCGAGTTTTGCGTGTGTTGGCAGTGCTGCGAGCGAGCTGACCGTCCAGACCTTGATGACCGTGGCCCTATCCTGTCAGCGAAGCTCGGATGTCCCCTGATGTCCCCTTTCAGAACAGATGTTGAAGCGCTCCGAGTCCTCTGCTGGCCGAGTGTTGCGTGTGTTGGCAGTGTTGCGAGCGAGCTGACTCCTGTCAGCGAAGCTCTTTGCCTGTGTGCCTGCCTCTCGTTCGCTGCTGGTGCTGCCTGTGTGCCTGCCTCTCGTTCGCTGCTGGTGCTGCCTGTGGCCGGGCCGCGGAGATCTTGATTGCCACTGCGCCGCTTCCGTGATGAGACTCGGAGTCGGCCTGGCCCGGCACTGCAAGCGCCGGCCGCCGTGCAGTGCAAACTCGGAGGTCTCGACGCGCCCGCCTCCTGAGACTCGGACGCGCTCTGCTGGACGGCAGCGGAAGGACTCGCACCGTCGTGCGCCATCGATGATACTCGTCCCGTGTCTTCAACCGCGTTCGCTCGCCGCTGCGGGCCCGGCTTGTCGCTGCAGTGCAGTGCAGGCTTGTCGCCGCAGCACGGCGCGCCGCCCGGCCCAGGAGTTCGCTGCGCCGGCCGTGCATGGCCTCACTTCAGTTCGCTCCGGACCCGGGCCGAGCCCAGGCCGCCCAAGTCCCGGCCTCGCCGGCGCCTTGCGCTCCAGCGCGGCGCGTGCCGAGGCGCACGTCGTGTTCAAGGCCATGGAGCGCCAGCACTGGCAAGCAGAGCAATCAAAGCCCGGACTCGGGCCCGACTGAGAAGATGAACTTGAAGCGCGCAGCGCAGCACGGCGCCGGGCCCGCGTCTGCGCGAGGCGAGGCGAGGCGAGGCGAGGCGAGGCGAGCGGTGGCGGGTCGAGACGCGGCGGCGCGGCTCCTGAAAACCAGGCGAGCGGCGAGGCGCGTGCTGGGCCTGGAGCGCGGTCGCAGAAGGAGAAGGAGGCACGGCGCACTGCATCATGGTCGCGACGCGGCTCGGCGCAGCGGCGCAGCGGCGCAGCGGCGCGACTACCTGACGCGGCGCGACTCGGACGCGAAGACTGGACGCTAAGGCTCGGCCGCGGCAGGGCGGTCGCGTGCGAGCGTCGCGTGGCGGCTCGCTCCGCGCCGGAAGCGAGGCCGGCCTCGGCGCGCGGTGGCGCACGGGCCAGCGGCAGATGTACGGCTCTCGGCTCGTGTCGGCGATTTGCGGGGCGCGCCAGGCGGCTAGGGGACTTGTCCAGGCTCGACTTGGAGGATACACGAGTTCGCGAGCTAACAGCGGCGAGCTCCAGCCACCATGGCCAGCGTGGTCATGATCATCATCATCATGGCCAGCCTGCGGCCTGCCTGCCTGAGCGGCAGTGAGCATGAGCGCGGCACTCTGCTGCTACGCTGCACTGGCCACTGGCCGCGCCTGCCGCCCACGCCGAGTCGCTCGTCTCGAGCGCGAGCCGCGTCCCCCTCCACAAACGTGCCTCGCGCGGCTCCGCCAGCCTGCAGTGGCAGACCGTCACGGAGCACGCGCGAGCTTCGCATCGCATTCCTTGCGAGTCGGGCGGCATCGCGGCGGCCGGCTGGAGAAAAGGACCTGAGGAGCGATCGAGTCGTGGCTGGTGCTGCTGGCCAGCTGGGGCGAGCAGAGGCCGCTGAGCACGGACCGGGACCGCAGCGCGCCCAGGGGGGGCCGACAGCGGGTGTCCACCGCGGGAAGCGGGGCTGGGCCAGATCGGCCTGCATTGCCGCTTGCATTGCCCTCGCCGACGGCTCGGAGGCTGCACAGCACTGGCAGGTGGCTGGCAGAAGCAGAACCCAATCGCAGGCCTCTCGAGCTGGGCGGCCAAGGCTTGAAGAAGGACAACCATGCGGCCGACGACGCTTGGATACGCGCTCGTCGCGAGCGTCCTCGCTGGGCTCGTGGCTGCGGGCCACGGAACAGCCACGCAGGACTCGGGAGGTGCCGGGACGGAATGCTACTACGAGAAGTCCAAGACAGTCGGCAAGAAGGTCAGCGGCAAGCCCAACGTTTACGAGGTCGACGACCCGGCCGCCTGCCAGGCGACCTGCACCGGGGTCGACGACTGTGTCGCCTGGAATTTTCACATCAACACGCACAAGTGCTATCTCTTCCGCGAAGTGAAAAAGGTGCTCAGCAACAAGCAACCCTGGATTTCCGGCCCCGTCTACTGCACAGCAAGCCCCACGTCCATGCCGACGGAGGACTCGTCGCCCCAAGGCGGCGAGCCCACCGAGTGCTTCCACGAGGACGCCAAGACGGTCGGCAAGAAAGTCAGCGGCAAGCCCAACTATTACGTGGTCGACGACGCGGCTGCCTGTCAGGCGACCTGCGCCAGCGTCGATGAGTGCGTTGCATGGAATCTGCACTTCAACACGCACAAGTGCTACCTCTTCCGCGAGGTCAAGAAGGTGCTCAACAACAAGCAGCCCTGGATTACCGGTCCGGTCGCCTGCACGGCGAGTCCCACGCCTGCGCCGACGGATGCTGACAGCGAGCCAACCGAGGCTCCCACGGAGTCCACAGATCCCGAGGGCGGCGAGCCCACCGAGTCGCCCACCGACAGCTGGGACTGGCCGGAGTGCTACGAGAACGACTCCAAGACCGTGGGTCAGCACGTGGACGGCCAGGACATCTACGATGTTGCCGATCCGGCCGAGTGTCAGGCGACCTGCGCCGGCGTCGCGGACTGCGTCGCCTGGAATATCCACCGGGAGACCCTCAAGTGCTACCTCTTCAAGAGCGTCCAGCAGGTGCTCAGCAACAAGGTGCCCTGGACCACCGGCCTTGTCGCTTGCACAGAAAGTCCCACACCTGCGCCGACGGAAGCTGACAGCGAGCCAACCGAGTCTCCCACGGAGTCCACAGATCCCGAGGGCGGCGAGCCCACCGAGTCGCCCACCGACAGCTGGGACTGGCCGGAGTGCTACGAGAACGACTCCAAGACCGTGGGTCAGCACGTGGACGGCCAGGACATCTACGATGTTGCCGATCCGGCCGAGTGTCAGGCGACCTGCGCCGGCGTCGCGGACTGCGTCGCCTGGAATATCCACCGGGAGACCCTCAAGTGCTACCTCTTCAAGAGCGTCCAGCAGGTGCTCAGCAACAAGGTGCCCTGGACCACCGGCCTTGTCTCGTGCACGGCAGCACCCACGTCTGAGCCGACCACGTCCACGACATCCGAGGGCGGCGAGCCCACCGAGTCGCCCACCGAGAGCCGGACGGTGACGGACTGCTACGACGAGGATTCCAAGACCGTGGGTCAGCACGTGAACGGCCAGGCCATCTACGACGTCGCCGACCCGGCCGCCTGCCAGGCGACCTGCGCCGGCGTCGCAGATTGTGTCGCCTGGAACATCCACAGGACAACCCTCAAGTGCTACCTCTTCAAGAGCGTCCAGCAGGTGCTCAGTAACAAGGTGCCTTGGACCACCGGGCCGGCCATTTGCCCGGCAACCCCGACCTACTCGCCCACGGCCGGCTTAACGCCCGAAGGCGGACCGGAATCGGAGGCTCCCACCGCGAGCCCGACTGCGGAGCCAACGGCAGAGCCTACCGCGGAGCCTACCCTGGAGCCTACCGTGGAGCCCACCGCAGAGCCCACTGCGGAGCCTACTGCGGAGCCTACGCTCTTGCCCACCTCAGAGCCAACTGCAGAGCCCACCTTGGCGCCTACGCAGCAAATCACGCCCGAGGGTGGCCCGGAGGAGACGCCAGCCCCCACGGACGCGCCCATTGACCCCTGCCTTGATCGGCAGCTCGACATTCTGTGGGTGCTGGACAACAGCAACTCCATCGGCGACAACGAAATCGCCCAGCTCAGCGAGGATCTCAAGATGCTTTTGGACGCGTACGAGCTCGGCGAAGATGCGACGCGCTTCGCCGGCCTCAGGTACAACGGTAAGATCATGGACCTCGTGAACCAAGGCAAGCTGAGCGCCGACAAGCCTCTCGCCGATGGGCCCAGCTCGGAACCTGGCGCGCCCTTCTTCTTTACCACGGATGGGCAGGTGTGGGAGGACTTCGCGGACGCCATGACTTCCACCGGCTACACCAACACTCCGCAAGCGCTGCAGGGCGCCTCGTACATGCTCTCGCAAGACTTCAGTCAGGGCGGGCCCCGCCTCCTCGCGACGGACGCGATCCGCGTCGTCGTACTCCTCACCGACGGTCAGCCCAACAGAAAGGAAGATACGGATTGCTCAGCCGTGTACGGAGACGACCCCTTCCCGTCCGGCGAGAGGGTGCAGAAGTGCACGGAGAAGTGGGCACGCAACATCATCAATGACAACAAGGCGTACTTTGTCACCGTCAAGATCGGCAACAATTTCAACTCGGACTTCCTCGCCATGTGCCTTGCGGAGGGCGATGGCAAGCCCGCCGACCAGCCGAACTCCGTCCAGTTTGTGCAGAGCGACTCGTACAGCGCTCTCAAGAGCACCTTGGCCGAGATCGTTGCCGCCACCTGTACCGACTACGGTACGCCCTTTCCCACGAAGTGGACCTGCGACAGGTAAATTATAAGATAAAATACCATGGTGGTGCTGGTACGGGTACCACTGCCAGAATTGTTTCTTTTTCTCTGGAGGTGCAGCTTGAAGGCGCGCGCCGGGTCGGCGCGGCATCTTTCGCCATCCGGCCCAGGACGGGCGTGGCGCGGAGGCCCTCGGCATTGGCGGGCGACAAGCAGATACTTGAACTCGAATCTATCCGTTAGGCCTACGACCTTCCAACACTTGCTTGAATGACTCACTAAAAATCATAGTTACGGTGCCAGCTGAGTGCCGCGGCCGACCAAGTCAGGTCAGCCTGAGCGAGGAGCGCGCATAGCCTGGCTACCAGTGCTAGGCGCTGCGCGGCGCAGCCAGGCTGAGTGGTCGGTGTGACGCACGGGCATCGTGAGGATTCGAAGGTGGCTCGTTTTTGTTTTTTTGTTTTCACTGTCCAGTGGCCGCGCTGCACTTCGTGACGGTGACAGGACCGAGCAGGCTTTCAAAAGAAGGATCCGTCCAACTTCGGCTCCGCAGCAGCACCGGGCCTCCGCGGGGACTGTGCGCTCGCCGCCACTCGCCATCGCTTGCCAGCTTGTCCTGCCTGTCCAAGGCGGTGCTGGCGGAATCCGCGCCGGAGCCAATTGGACACATCCAGCCAGACACACGCGTCCTTCCTTGGACATGATGCAGGCGCAAGCGTGCGACCGCGCGCAACTGCGAGCAATCGCGCGCAACCTACGCTCGTCTCATTCTATCATGGGTAGAAAATGTGCGCGACCACGCGAGAACGCGGGCGTCCGCGCTGGGGACGCACGCCGTGTATCCCTCGCCGCGGAGAGCGTCCTGGTAGGCAGCCTGGCGGGCTTGGACATCGCGCGCGGGCCGCGCGAAGGGATCGATGGACGGCACGGCGCAGGGAAGCAAAACAGGGCAAGCAAAACCCCTTTGGCTCTTTGGCTGCAAGGAGACCGAAACAAGCGCAAGATGGGTCCGAGCAAGATGCTGGCTGTGGCGGCTGCAGCGGTGGCGGCCGCCGCGATGGTGACGCTGGGGAGCGCGGCGGAGCGCGAGTGCGGCGCGCACGATGTGGTGATGCTGCTGGACGCCTCGACGACGGCGGCCGAGTTCCAGGAGGTGCAGCGCATCGCGAAGCTGCTGGCCGAGGACTTCCGCATCGGCCAGGAGGCGGACGAGGACCGCGTCACCGCAGCGAGCTTTGGCGATGACATCAAGGTCTTTAAGAACCTGTGGCGTGTTGCAAACAGCGATGCTTTTGAAAACCTGGTGGATTCCATGTCCAACAATAAGAACTGGGGGAGCAACCTGCCGTACGCCATCGCCTCTGGCATGCAGATGCTGGCGGCGAGGCCGCGTTCGTATGCCAAAAAGGTTCTCATCGTCATCTCGGACGGGCACAACGACGTCACGAACCCCACGGATGACCTCGTTTTCAGCGTCTGCTGCAACATGGAGGGCCCGGGCGACTTCTCGGAGGAAGCGCTCTGCGAGTGCACGGCGCAAGCCATCAAGAACGTGGTGCGCGAAGAGGATGTCATCTTCATCCACGTGCCCGTAGGCAGCGACGTGCTGTCGCTTGACTCCCTGGGCAGCGAGTCGGCGCTGGCCGAGTTCGTGGAGGTGGCCGAGACGCCCGATGGCGGTGGTACGATCGCTGATGACGTCCTCGAGACGCTCTGCCCGGCGGACCCCGTCATGTGCCAGCTGACGCCGCGCGACATCATCTTCGTCGTCGACAGCTCGCACACCATCAGTGACGAGGAGCGCGCTGCGCAGCAGGCCTTTGTCATCGAGTTCGCCTCGCGCTGGACCGTTTACGAGGACGAGTTCGCACGCTTCGCCTACCTGGAGTACTCGACCTCCGCTGGCACCGCGCACTACCTGGCCAACACCGACGGCACCTCCACCTTTGCTACGCAAGAGGACTTCGCGGCGGCTGTCTCTGGCTACGAGAGCCTGATCAGCGGCAATACAAACACGCCCGAGGCGCTGCTCCGTGTCATCGAGATCATTGAAGACACCCAGGAGCGCGACGACGACAGCCGCCGCGACGCACGTGGCACGCTCGTTGTGCACATCGGCGACGACCACCCGTACGTGGATTGGTCGGTCGGCCGCGTTCCTTCCGAGTGCGGCGACTACTACGACAACGCCGCCTTCTACCCGGAGGCGGCCCTTCGATGCACCAACAAGTTCGTTCAGACCATCCATGACATGGGCGCGACCCTCATTTCGGTCCAGGTTGATGACGAGGCGCTCGATGAGATCTACGATGCCGTCCTGCCCGCTGTACGCGTCTATCCGTGTGCGGACCGCGCAGACCTCGGGGACCTCGTTGACGAGATCATCAGCGAGCAGTGTGACTGGAGCACGCCAAAGCCCACCCTGAGCCCCGTCGAGGTGCTCTCGGACTGCTACACTGACGGCATTCTCTACGATGGCGAGCGCATTGGCGAGCCTGACTACTACGAGAACATTGACGAGGCGGTCGAGTGCCACTCCATGTGCGCGTCGAACACGGCCTGTGAGTTCTGGACGCACCAAGACAGCGAGAGCAAGTGCGTTCTCTTTAGGTCCATCTCTGGCATTGCGGACAGCGAAGCGGACTATACGTCCGGCCCCAAGATTTGCACTCACGCGCCTACGCAGTTGCCGACTGCCCTTCCCACGGCCTTCCCGACGGAGCTGCCCACGGCCTTCCCGACGGAGCTGCCCACGGCCTTCCCGACGGAGCTGCCCACGGCTTTCCCGACGGATCTGCCCACGGCGTTTCCGACGGAGTTGCCCACGGCGTTCCCGACGGAGCTGCCCACTGCGTTCCCGACGGAGCTGCCCACGGCATTTCCGACGGAGCTGCCCACGGCATTTCCGACGGCCGCCCCTACGACGCCCAAGCCTACTTACGCGCTTTCCTTCACCTGCCCGGCGCGCAAGCTGGACATTCTCTTTGTCATTGACAACAGCGGTTCAATCGGCGGTACCGGAGCCACCCAACTTAACGCAGCGCTCCCCAAATTCGCGGATGCGTTCACGATGGGGGCCGACGACACTCGGTTTGCAGGTCTGCGTTACGACTCCACCGTGCTCAACGTGGGTGGTACCGTATCTTCGTCGGCGCCTCTGGGAACGGGTCCCGATGAGTAAGTTTGAAGCCTCGACACACAGAGAGCAACGATACGTAAAGGAGGCGCGGAACCGAGACTAACAGATCACCAACCACTTCTAACCTACGCAGCACCGCAGAGGGTCGGCCCTTCTACTTCAATGAACCGCAGTCAACGGATGAAGGCACGGCGTGGGACGACTTCGCAACCACTCAGAGAGCGGGCGGTTCAACCAACACGCCACAAGCGATGCAGGCCGCTCGATACATTCTCAATGCCCCCTACCCTCAGGGGCCGCGAGACAAGGATGATGACACCATCCGAATCGTTCTGCTCTTCACGGACGGCAATCCGAACACGTCGGGTGGGACTGCATGCTCTACCAACAACTACTACACGTGCTCTGAGGAACACACTTACGCCTTGGTGAATGATAACAAGGCCTACGTCATCGTTGTTGAGATCGGCACCAACATCGCCACAAACTTTCTGACAGGCTGCATGTCCGAGAACAGCAGGCCGGTCGATCAGCCTGCATCCATTTCCTTCGTGCAAACTTCCTTTGCGCAAATTCAAGAGGCGGTCAACGACATCGTCGAGGCTTCGTGCATCGATGAGACCTACATGGAGCCGGCTGGTCTCACCTGGACGTGCTGATCGTGCTAATCGTGGTGGTACCTGGTAGTGAAGAAGGAAGAGAGAAAAGGAAAAGAATGTTCACTTTTCAAAGTGGGAGCATGCGGTCATGCGTCATTGCCGGCGGTCTCGTTCTTGTCACTGTTGCTGCTGCTGCTGCTGCTGCTCTCTGGGCGGCTGCCAGCGCTGACAATTTTAGCATTCTCGAGCGCTCCAGAGCGTGCGTCGCGGAAGCCGACCCCAAAGGCGACGGCAGCGAGAGCGAGGGCATAGATGGCGAGGAGGACAAAGGGGGCCTGCGGCACCCAGATGTCGAAGAGGACACCGCCTGCGTAGGTGATAAAGATGATGCCGAGGGAGCCGATGAAGGAGTACATGCCGGCAATCGCGCCCCGCTGGTGCGGGTACAGGGCCATGCGCTGCGCCACGGCCACCTGAGCCACGATCACAAGCAGAATCTCGCCAATGCCCCACGCAAAGGCGATCGCATAGGTGCTAGTAGCGTCTGGGTGCGTGATGCTCAGGGTACACATGTAGGAGATGCCAGCCCAGAGCGCCGCGAAACCGAGCGCCGAGTAGATGTTCTTGAAGCGCCCAGCGTAGTAGCCGACCCAAATCGCCACGATAAGGCCGGCTGCCTGCGCCGTGCCCGTGACGCGCGACGCCCGCGTGTAGGCGCCCGGACAGTCCTGCCTGCCAACGTTCTCCAGCAGTTCGCCGCAAACGGAGTTGTCGCCCACATCTGAGGCCACGCACAGACCGTCCTCATTGTACACGAGGGCAATCCAGAGCGGCAAATAGGTGGTCACAACGACCGTGGCGCCGCGAGCCGCAAAGCCTGAGGCGTACGACACGATGAGGTGCACATCCTTCTTCGAGGTGTGATAGAGCTCCACAACACGCTCCTTGAGCGAGCGCTCGTCCTCGATCTCCGCGACGTCGTCGGATTCCGGCTTGAGGAAGGTGGCCTTGCTGTCGATGGCCGTCCAGGTGAGGATGAGCATAGCAACTGGTACGAGTGCATAAATGTAGTAGGCCGCTGTGAGGCAGGTTGCGGTCGCCACGGGACCCATGAAGACAAAGACGCCCACCAGCGCACCGGATCCGGACGCAACGCCCACAAGGCCGGTCCCCAGGCCGAGCGACGGGCGAGCGACGACGTCAGCGAGCACGATGGTGAGTGAGCAGGTGAGTGCAGCGGAGCCAAAGGCAAAGAGGATACGTGCCAGGAGCAGACCAGGGTACACGGAGCCGCCGTTCGGGAAGAGGAAGAGCGACACGATGACCATGGCGAGCCCGCCTGTGAGTGCGGCGCGGCGCCCAACGCGGTCCGCCACAAAGCCCCAGAAGAGGACGGCCACCATGGAGAAGATCTCGTCCACAACGCCCAGCGTTCCGGTGATGGTTCCAAAATCGTCCGAGCTCACGCCGTAAATGTCTGGCAGCAAGAATGCCTGCATCCCGTTCACGAAAGCGAGCGTCATGATGGTCACGAAGGCAAGCGTCAGGAGCGCCACGAGGTGCTTGAAGCGCTTGCCAGGCTGCAGTTCCACGGCCTTGGTTGGGTAGATGTTCAGCCCGCGCTTGTGCCGCCACCGCAGCCAGCAACCGCACATGCCACCGATGAGGAGAAAAATGCCCAGGAAGACGATCACCAAAAAGAGGACGAGGTTTGCCAGGATCCAGCTCGTCGAGCCCTCCACCTCGTCGTACGGGTTGAGCAGGGTGCATGTCTGCTCCGACGCAGGAGCAATGCCCGAGTTCGCGCTCGGGTTGTACCAGTTGCACGGTTCCCCTGCGCCGACCTGGAGGGCGTCGGGGTTCGTCAGATACGTCGAATTGTCGCACAGGTAGAGCGTCTGCGTGCCGGACGCTGCGGCGCCCAGCCGCTCCAGGATGTCATTGATCACGTTGCCCTCCTCGTCCAGCTCCGCGCAGCCTACTGCCTGGCACAGCTTGTGGTTGATGCCCGCCAGGCTTCCAAAACTGTTGTACCCGTAGGCAATCATGCAGTATGTCTCGCAGTTCACCTCGATCAGCTCGCCGTGCGCATCCGTGGTCGCGTCCACACACGTGAAGGTCATCTTGCCGACGGCGTTGCGTGAGAGCCGGGTCTCCTCTCAGGCCTGCCGAGCAAATGGGGGTCTGCCGACAGCTCAACGCGATCGAATCGCCGCTCCTCTGTTCATACAAGAGCGACTACAACAACAACGAGCCCAGGGAGCCGCTGAACCGCAGCAGCACGGCACGTGCGCCCCCTCACCACAGGACGTAGCGCAGCACGTGCGTGTCTTGCGCGATCTCCGCCAAGTGGCCTTGCCCTTGCCCTTGCCGAGGCGCCGTAGCCGCCACCGCGCCCGCCTTTTCGCGGCTCGTCACGTCTGGCTGCTGCCTGCCTCGGAGATCGAAGCCAGCTAGCCCGCTCCGCTCGATGTCGGGTGGCAACGCTGCGCGTTGCGATGCAGCGCACCGAGACTCGGACTGCCGTGGCCCACGGGAGGAATCACGACCTCGTCCGGCTGGAACTTGAGCCGCGTGGCGGCACGCCGCACTCCAGTGACGGTGCGTGCCACTGGCCACGAGCGCTCCGCCGACCCCAAGGCCGCCTGTCTGTGTCCCACACAGCGCGCCGCACATCCTCTGTCTCGCCCACAGCTGAGCGTGCCTTCACGCGCCGAAGCGTGCCCTCAGAGCTAACGGGCACCCGCAGCTGACCGCAAGAGTGCCGTGCGCCACCCAGGCGCAGGAAGCGGTGGAAGATTGATGGGGTGCCGAGGGCGCGCAGGCACGTGCGAGCGCGCTCCGGCGGGTTGCACGCGCTCGTGATCGGCCTCCTCTCCCAGGCTACCTCGGACCTTGGTTGGTGTGCTCGATGCCATCGCCGCATCGGTCGCCCAGGTTGGGCAAGCGAGCTTCACTCTCTCGCTTGCTCAGTGCCAGTGGAGCTAGCGAGCGAGCGAGCGAGCTAGCTAGCGAGCGAGCGAGCGAGCGAGCGAGGAGGCGCAAGCGGCTGTCGTTCGTTCGACTCCAACCACCATGGCCACGAACTCTCACAGTCGTGATGACGATCCTTCCTCACAGGCAGGCACTGGCACTGGTGGCAGCAGGCAGGCCTTTCAAGGGCCTGCGAGCACTGCCCTGCACTACCCTCCAGCGCGCCTACCTGCAGTGCAAGCCACCACTGCAGCCAGTCACCGGTCAGCCAGGGACTCGGAAGGAAAGAGGGTGCAGTCAGAGTGATTTGGCTCCTCGGTGGCGTCGGAAGGCGCTGGACGATACCTGCGCGGAGGCGGCGGAGCAAGCGTGCCGCTGCGCAGGCAAAACCAAAGAGCCATAGAGGACGCACGCTACACAAGACACTCAAGCGAGGGCACAATGACGATGAGGTTGGCCCCGCTTAGCCTGGCCGTTCTTGCCGTGGTGGCCCTGGCGCTGCCGACCGAGGCCCAAGAGAGCAGCGGCGCTTCGTGCTATGACCTGACAACACACTCGGCGTACTGCGCCGTGGATGCCGAGGCATGCGCGGCCGCCGGATGGATGGCTTTCAACGAGGGCTTCGTGTACGGCGGCTGCTGCGTCTGCTGCAACGGTTGCGACCACGACCAGGAGACCAACGAGAACTGTGAGGAGGTATACGGCGTGGATGGCGAGTGCGGCCACGTCGGCGGGCCGTCCGAGGAGAACCCCTTTTACGATGGTAACTCCACCTCTGCCGAGACCGAGCCCACGGCCTCGCCCACGTCCATGACTGGCATTGGGGAAGGCGACAATGCCGGCTCCTGTTACGACTTGTCCACGCACACCATCTACTGTGCCGTGGATGAGGCCACCTGCACTGCCAGCAACACTGCCGACGTCACCCTCTTCGCATGGTATGAGGCCGGTAAGGTGTCCACGTCCAAGCAGTATGAGGGCTACGGCTGCTGCCACTGCTGCGGCGGCTGCAACCACTCCGAGGAAATTGGCGAAGACTGTCTCGCCGTATATGCCGTCGATGGCGAGTGCGGCCACGTCGGCGGCCCCAGCGAGGCCAGCCTTTTTTACGACGACGGATCTGGCGCCGCCTCGCTCCCCGTCGGCCTCTTTCTCGTCAGTCTTGCCGCTTTTCTCCAGCTCTAATCATTTCCTGAGCTTGGGGCAACATCTGTTCAGTGTCCAGATGATGATGATAATGATGATGATAAATGATGTCGCGTGCAGTGTTGACGCGAGACTCGCTGCGCCAGCAAGTCCGTGTCAGATCAAAGCCAGATCAAAACATGAGGGCGCCGCTGCTTCGCAGCTTATAGAAACACAGGACGCCCGCTGCGCTCGTGCTATTGTCAGTCCAACCAGGCTCAAGAGCTAGGCTACGTTATCACGAATGCGAGCCAAAGTAAGCTTGAGATTACCGCTGCGCCTCGAGTTTGTGAGCGGCGCTCAGCTGAGCCAAAGATTGATCATGGGTGTTACACCGCCTTGGTTGCCGCACGCCGAGCACTGCGAGCAGCGCGCCCTTCGAAGGCCTTGGGCGCGATCATCGGCAAGGTGTTTGCAGTACGCGAGTGCCGGGCCTCTGATGTCTCGGCAGTGGCCGCTTGGGTCAAGAGACGGTGAATGGCAGGTCCCCTGGAGTCAAGCTAGCCATGGCCAGGTCCGAGTCTGTCTTTCCGAGATAGGCTCGGAGTGTCCCGCATCGCAGATGATCCCAGCGATGGATGGTCCATACTGGCCGCCCGGCGTCATCAAAGGGTCCCTTCAAGTTCCGCCTTGAAGGAGTCGCTCCATCTGCCCGGGATTCTGCCCGAGACGGCAACGCTGGCCTCCGTCCTGGCGCTGTACCTCTCTAGCCAGCTCTAGCTAGAGAGCAAGCTCTAAGTTAGCATTTAGCTGTCGCTTGCAAGCTTAGTAGGCCTAGCGTAGCTTGTCCGCCAGCCTGCGCTGCTGCTGAGCTCACAGAGCCGCCTTCCATAGTAGCCCGGCAATGTTGGGCCCGGCCACACGCTCTCCGGCTCCGGCGAGGTCGGCTTGGCCAGCGTGCTCGCGACCCGGACGCTCGCCGTCACCGTCACAGCCAGTGGCGGCGTGCGCAGCGTGGCACGAGTCGGCCGCCACGCCGTTGCCGGGCTCGCCCACCCCGTTCAGTCGCAGGCGTTGATCGAGCTCGGGCCGCGGGCGGCCGCGGGATCGCACTGCGGTTCCACCCCTGCACTCGCCCAGGTCGTTCAGTTGGCCAGGCGCTCCGAGTCGGCGTCCGAGTCGCCGCGCTTGCCCACGAGCGACCCCGGGGTCTGCACTGCCAGGCACTGCCAGTGAGCTGAGGTCCTGGAGCTCGAGGCGGCCGGCCGTCACCGGCTCGGCGGCGGTCGAGCTGGCGCTGTGCTGGCACCGCACGCGTCGCGCTCTCAGCCTGAGCTGAGCGCGGCCAGCGCGCTGCGCCGTTGCGTACGCCGTACGGGCCGTGCGGCGGTGACGGTACCCCTGGTGTTAGTACAAGCAGTAGGCCGGGGCCGCGGCCCGGGTACGCGCCGCTTGTTCCATGTCATGTCACGGCATGGCATGTTATGGCATGTGATGTGATAACTACTTCACGACGCGCGGCGGCCGCAAGCCTGCGCTGCACTCGCTGTCAAGCTGCAGGGGGGCGTCAACGCCACGGCGGCCACGCTCGCTCTCGCGGTCGCATTGCGGCGCCGAGCTGGGGCCGGGAGGGGCCAATTGCAGCCAGGCCCGGCTGCGCGGGGCCCGGCGACCGTGGCGACTGGCTACCACTACATACAGGCAGCACTGCAACCAAGCTTGATCAACCTCCTGGAGGGCAAGTTCCGGGCCTGCCGCGGATGGCGAGTTGGAGCCGCTGGCCGGCAGCGGCCTTGTCTCAGCTCGCACACTCAGTGTCAGTCAGAGTCGGAGTCGCTCGCCGGTGGCGGCCAGCGACGGCTCACGCGGCTCACGCGGCCAGCGCAGCACCGCCCGCGCCCGTGGTGATGGCCGCAGAGATTGAGAACTTGAAGAAGCTGACTCGCGGGACTCGCGCGAGATGGGGGTCCCTGGGTTCGGAAAGGCGACACCGCGGCGAAAGTCGACGTAGATCTTGAAAGCTGTTACTGACTGGCCGTCGAGCCTGGCAACACAGTCTTCAAGTTGAAGACGCTTGGAGACTGAGCCAGTCGAGTTCAAGTTCGGTCCTGGCTCTAGGCTGCTGCGGCGCAGCCTGAGCCTGGTTGGTACCTCTCCGTGCAGCGCCGCACTGGCCGGCAAACTCGAATCGCCTGCTCGCTCACCTTTCCAATCGATCCTTCTGGCATCGCACGGGGACCCGTACGCTCGAGCACGCGCAGCTTACGAGCTTCGCCAGCCAGATGGGCCGCGAGAGACAGCGCATCGCGGTGATTGGCGGCGGCGTGCAGGGCGTGGTCTCGGGCAAGGTGTACCAGGAGTGCGGGTATGACGTCGTGGTGATGGACCGCCAGGAGCGACTGGGCGGGCAGTGGGTGCAGGCGTACCCGGGCGCGCGCCTCCAGGTGCCGTCGTGGAACTACGCCTTCCCGACGTTTCTTTGGCCGGAGGGCACCGAGGAGCACCCGCAGGGCGAGAAGATCGTGGACTACGTGGAGAGCGCCGCGCAGGCTTTCAAGCTCAACGTGCGCAAGCAGTGCGAGGTCGAGAGCATGGAGGAGATCCTGGATTCGGCCACGCGCCGCAACGTTGGCTGGCGGGTCACCTCGAGGGACCTGCGCTCCGGCAAGACGACCACCGAGGATTACGACCAGGTGGTCATCGCGACCGGGACGAATGGGCCCAACTTCAACAGCATCCCACAGCTCCCCGGGATGGCAGACTTCAAGGGCAAGGTGGTGACCCAGCACGAGTCCCTCGAAGACTTCGACGGCAAGCGGGTCGCCGTCCTGGGCAACGGCCGCAGCGCGATCGACATCGCGTGCATCGCGTGCGACCGCCCCACGGTCAAGAGCGTGACCCAGGTCATCCGCGGCAGGCGCTGGGGCGTGCCGGACAGAATCGGTGGCAAGCCCTTTGACGAGACGCTCATGTGCCGCATGGGCACCTTCATGGTTACGTGCTGGGATCATACCATGGCCTTCCAGCGCTTCGTGCACAACTACATGCCGGGCCTCGTCAACTTCTTCTGGGAGAAGCTCGTCGCGTCCGACACCTTCGCGCAGCACCGCAAAGACGCGCGCCTCGACATCGTCAAGCGCAAGCCCGGCCAGGAGCCGGACTACAGCCGCATCGAGGTACTGATGGGCATCCCGGAGGGCGAGACCTTCCTCCAGGGCGCCAAGAACGGCGCCGTCTACCCGCAGGACTACATGCGCAAGGTGGCCCTCGGCTGCATCGACGTCAAGCAGGCGCTCATTGAGTCCTTCACACCCAACGGCCTCCGCTTCAAGGACGGCTCCACGCTCGACGCCGACATCGTCGTGGTCTGCTACGGTGCGGGTCAGCTGCGGTTTCCCATGCTGCCGCAAAAGTACCGCGACATTCTCGAGTCGCACAAGTACGGCGTCCAGCTGTATCGGCACACCATCCATCCGGACATCCCCAATGTCATCTTTCACGGCCTGAACTCGGGCTTTGAGATGATCATGACGAATGAGGTCGCTGCGCTCTGGAACGTCGCCCGCCTCTGGGGCCACCTCAAGATGCCTCCGCGCGAGGAGATGCTCGCGGAGATGCAGCGCATTGCCGACTGGAAGGACAAGAACATCACCAAGTGCTCGCCGCACTACTTTGCCATCGGTGCGCGCTGCCAGTACCTCAACGACAAGATGATGTACGAGCTGGGCCTCAACCGTTTCCGCAAGATGCCCAACGTCTACGCGGAGCTCTGCCGGGCGTATGCTGCGAAGGACTACAGCACAGCGCAGCAAGAGTTTCTGCAAAAGTACGCACGCCCGACCTCCAGTGCCGCCGTCGCGCCTTCGTCTGCTAGTCAGGCCAAGCGCTAGCCGCCAGTGTAAGAGACAAAGAAAGAGATGGTCTACAGAGCCTCAAAGTTGGCTGACAGTGACTTCACCTCGTCCCCTTGGGCTGCCAGGAAGCTGTCAGGGCGCTGACAATAAGACGCCGACAAGGTCGGTCCAGCCCTTGGTGGCGGCCAGCATGAGCGGCGAGGAGGTGGCACGTGTCGAGCGCGGCCTGGCCGAGTAAGCCCGACCACACCTGACACGACTCGCGCCGCCGCCGTCACCGTGACTGAAAGTGAGAGCGACCACGTCTCGTAGTGGGCCTCTGGGCTGTCGGTGCCAGTGCAGTGCTTGTAGTTCGTTATTGACAGTGAGGCCGAGACCGCCCGGAAGCTCGACCAAGTTGCACTCCGCTGGCAATTAGCCTGTCAGAGTCCCCTGCTCGTCGAACCGCCAGCCAGTCAGCCAGCCAGCAGGTTTTGATCACGCTCCCTCGGCCGCGACTCGGAGCGCCCTCTGGGCTAGCTAGCTAGCTAAGGTCACGTAGCGGTCGCACCGTGGCGGCGACCCTCGAACTGGCTCAGGATCCGCAACTGGGGTCCTCGGATCGCCGGCGGGACAGCAGCCGCGCAGCCTAACGGCGGGGGGGACGTGCCGGCGGGGGACGCGGGGTCCCCGGAGAGCTACGCCTTGTAGTACAAGTTGAAGCTGCGCCCCTCCGAGTCGGGTTGTACAACTTGAAGCAGCGCCGTACTGGCGGCAGACCTGATCCCTCCGAGTCGCGGCGCTGGCTGCTACGCTCTGGTAGGACGCTCGCTCGCTGCACGCTTGGCTCTGCGCGTGGACGACGCGACGCAGTGGGACCATGAGCGGCGGCCGCGAGAAACAGCGCATCGCCGTGATTGGCGGCGGCGTGCAGGGCGTGGTGGCAGCCAAGGTGTACCAGGAATGCGGGTTCGAGGTGGTGCTCATGGAGCGGCAGAAGCGCCTCGGCGGCCACTGGCTGCAGGCGTACCCGGAGGCGAGGCTGCAGGCGCCCAAGTTACTGTACGGCTTCCCAACGTTCCTGTGGCCCGAGGACGCGGATGATCATCCGACGGCGGAGGAGATCGTCGAGTACGTGGAGAGCGCCGCGGCGGCCTTCAAGCTCAACGTGCGCCTGCTGTGCCAAGTCGACAGCATGGAGGAGATTCTGGACCCAAGCACTCGCCGTAACATTGGCTGGCGGGTCACCTCGAAGGACGTCCGCTCCGGCAGGAGCACCACCGAGGACTACGAGCAGGTGGTGATCGCGACGGGCACCAACGGGCCGGACTTCAGCAGCATCCCGCAGCTGCCCGGGATCGCGGACTTCAAAGGCAAGGTCATGACCCAGCACGAGTCGGTGGAGGACTTTGACGGCAAGCGCGTGGTCGTCCTGGGCAACGGGCGCGCCGCGATCGACATCGCGTGCATCGCGAGCGACCGCCCCACGGTCAAGAGCGTAACGCAGGTTATCCGGGCCAAGCGCTGGGCCGCGCCAATGCTCCTTGGTGGCAAGTCCTTCGTGCACGCGCTCGTGAGTCGCTCGGGCACCTTCATGGTCACATGCTGGGACCACACCATAGCCTTTCAGCGCTTTGTGCACAAGTACATGCCGGGCTTCATCACATACTTTTGGGAGAAGCTGGCCCCGACCGATATGTTCGATCAGCACCGCACGGACGCGCGCCTCGACGTTGTCAAGCGCAAGCCAGGCCAGGAGCCAGACTACAGCCGTATCGAGGTCCTGCTTGGAGTGGCGGATGGCGAGACCTTCCTCCAGGCCACCAAGAATACCGCCGTCTACCCGACGGAGTACATGCGCAAGGTGGCGCTCGGCTGCATCGACGTCAAAGAGGGTCAGATCGATACGCTCACGTCGACCGGTCTCCGCCTCAAGGACGGCACAACGCTCGACGCCGACCTCGTCGTCGCCTGTTTCGGCGCCGGCCAGGCGCGCTTCCCGATGCTGCCTCAAAAGTACCGCGACATCCTCGAGACGAACAAGTACGGCGCACAGCTGTACCGGCACACGATTCACCCGGACATTCCCAACGTCATCTTCCACGGCCTGAACGCGGGCTTCCTCATGATCATGACCAACGAGGTTGCGGCACTCTGGAACGTCGCGCGCCTTTGGGGCCACCTCAAGATGCCACCACGCGAGGAGATGCTTGCGGAGATGAAGCGCATCGCCGACTGGAAGGACAAGAACATCGTCTTTGGCATGCCCCACTATTTTGCCGTCGGGGCGCGCTGCCAGTACTTGCTTGACAAGATGATGTACGAGATGGGCCTCAACCGCTTCCGCAAGATGCCCAACGTTTACGCGGAGATCTTCAAGCCCTACGAGTCGAGCGACTACAGCACGGCGCAGCAGGAGTTCTTGCACAAGTATGCGCGTCCAGCATCGTCCTCTGCCGCCGTCGCGCCCACCACCACTGCTGCCCCCGCCGCCGCCAAGGAGATTGCCGCGTGAGAGCGCCGCCAAGGAGATTGCCGCGTGAGAGCGCGATGAGAAGATGCACCCATCGCGAGCGAATCCATTTGATGCGAGGTGATTGATCACTGGCAGAGCAACTTGGAAAAAGAGAGCTTGAGCGAGCTAGCTAGTAGCTAGGAAGCGCCTAGGCGCGGGGCTCGGAGTCGGATCGAGCGAGCGCCACGCACGTCTGTGCTCCGGAGTTCACGGCCACCACTGGTGGACGGACGACCTCGACGTGGCGCTGGCGCGCGCTCGCACGTGCCGCACGCGCCAAACACACCGCACAGCGTGCGCAAGCTGAGATAGAGTCGACTTCACAATGGCTCCGTCTGTACAACCTCAATCGCCCGCAGCCGCAGCGCAACCGTGCCGCGCCACCGGCTGCAGCCCCCACTGCACGCCGCCGCCACCGGCTGCAGCCCCCACTGCACGCCGCCGCCACCCGGCCGCCCTCTCAGGCTGGCCGCCACGTGCGCGCGCAGTTTGTCCGCCAACCTCGCAGGCGCGTGCGACCACGCGCGCAGGGGCACCCGCAGCTTCCAAAACGAGCTTGACGCACGTGCTGGCGCGAGCGCGCTCGCGCGGAGCTTCCTGGCGTGCGTCGTGCAGTGCTGCTCCGCGCGCCGATCGCCATCGGACGTCTTGATTTGGATGGTTGGTTTGGACTTGCGAAACAGTGCTTCTGGCTGCACGTGCTCGGCACGCCACAGCCATGCAACGCGAGTCCGGACCAGCGTCGCGCAAGGTCCAGCGGACTCCAGCCAGCAAAACTCAAACTCTCCCCGAACTTTTTAAAGCCTTGCGCTCTCCCAACTCAAAAGGAAGGAGCTCCGAGCCACCAAGCTGAAAGAGCAAGCACGAGAGAGAGAGAGCAAAAAAAAAGACACAGCATGATGCGTTCGGTCCTTGTGATGGCACTTGCCGCCGCGTACGCGACGGCAGTCGTGCGCGCTGACATCGGTGAGGGCGATAACGCCGGCTCGTGCTACATGGGTCCGCCGACGCACGAGGTGGTCTGCGCCGTGGACGAGGGCACCTGCATGGAGGCCGGCGGCTTCGCCTGGTACGAGCCCGGGTTTGTCTCGAGCCGCGAGGGTTGCTGCCACTGCTGCGGTGGCTGCAACCACACCGAGGAGACCAGCGACACGTGCACCTACACGTACCTGGACGGCGAGTGCGGCCACATCGGCGGCCCGTCCGAGGACAGCCCTGCGTACTTCGAGGTTGGCCCTGGTGAGAGCGCCGGCTCCTGCTACATGCCCACCACGCACGGCGTTTACTGTGCCGTGGACGAGGCCAGCTGCACGGCCGAAGGCGGCCTCTTCTATGACCCTGGCTACGTCTCGCCACGCTCTGGCTGCTGCCACTGCTGCGGCGGCTGCAACCACACCGAGGAGACCAGCGAATACTGCGAGTACGAGTACTTCGACGCCGAGTGCGGCAGCGACGGCGAGCCCACCGAGGGTAGCCTCTTCTACGAGTATGAGGTCGGCCCCGGCGAGAGCGCCGGCTCCTGCTACATGCCCACCACGCACGACGTCTACTGTGCCGTGGACGAGGCCAGCTGCACTGCCGAGGGCGGCGTCTACTATGACCCCGGCTACATCTCGGCGCGTTCCGGCTGCTGCCACTGCTGCGGCGGCTGCAACCACACCGAGGAGACCACCGAGGAGTGTGACTACTCTTACTTTGACGCCGAGTGTGGCAGCGACGGCGTCCCGACCGAGGGCAGTCTCTTCTATTCGGGTGGCTCGGACGGCTCCACCTCTGCGCCCACGACCACGGACGAGTCCACGGACGCGCCCACGGCGGACGGCGAGACTGCCTCCCCGTCGACAGCTGCTGGCCGCTCTGTCGTGGCGGCTGCGCTCACTACGCTTGCTCTCGCCTTTGCCGCTCGCCCTTGACTGTGAGTGAGGCTGGCCTCCGTCTCTAGCTTTCTTAGGTATGAATTTGATGACCTTTCTGTGTTTTGATGTTGCTGTAGCTGTTCGTTCGCCCAGTGCAGAGTGTTTGCCGAGCGTACGGGTTGGGGTGGTACCAGCACCTGGGTACCATGTACACTGGTACCGGACGCGAACAGCCCGCATCCCATGGCATCCACCTACAAACCGCCCTTGGGACTGCTCGCGCGAAGCGGTGGCAACCACGGCGGCAACCGCGGCGGCAACTGCTGGCTGACGATGCTGCGCGCTACCAAGGGCTCGTGTCTGAGCCTGCTGCTCGTGCTGTGTGTTGCAGAGGCGGCGCGGGCCAGCATCGTCGTGCGCGACACGCAGCATGGCAGGCTCATGTTCAACCCGCTGGACCTTCCCGTGGGCCGAGCGCTGGAGGCAAGTGGTGAGTGGGAGGCACTGGCACGCGACGTGCTGGTAGACGTCACGCAAGCCGGCGACCTCGTGCTGGACGTGGGCGCGCACATCGGATCCATGACCGTCCCGCTCGCGCGCAAAGCGGGCCAGGAGGGCAGCGTCGTGGCCATCGAGCCGCAGCCCAGCGTCTTCCACATGCTCTGCGGGAATCTGGCGCTTAACGAGCTCGAAAATGTTGTCGCTCTGCACATGGCCGTGGGCGACGGCTCCCGGCGCACCATTGGTCTGCACGTGGGGACCAGCGCGTTCGGCGACAAGGCCGCGACCGCCCTACAGAGTGTCAGCGATCGAAGCAAGAGCGCCGTTAGCGTGGTCGAGGTCGCCTCGGCGTCCGTGGACCAGCTGCGCGCCGAGGCCGCGCTGTCAGCCTGCCCCGCGCTCGTCAAGCTCGACGTGGAGGGCCACGAGGAAGCCGTGCTGGACGGCATGAACGCCACCGTGCGAGACTGCGGCCCGCTGCTCTTTCTCGAGAACAACCACCCGCGGAGTCACGCGTCAAACAGTCTCGTGGCGCGACTGGCAGCCATGGGCCTGCGCTGCTTCTGGGTGGCGGCGTCCCACGACACCTCCGGGGTCCCGGGCCTCTCGCTCAACATGCTTTGCGGGCCGGGCCAGGGCACCGTTGCCGCAGCCCGCCTCGAAGCCGCCGCTGCACGGTGGAACCTCGAACTCGTGCGGGATCCGGCAACAGATGCCATCTGCCAGGGCGACCGAAGATGCCCAGTCCCGCTTCACCGGTCCTCGCCCGCATACACCCATTTGCAGCGCGCGCTGGCCGGCATGGACGCTGCTCTCGGTCTGCACTGCGCCGTGGAGCACGACACGGACTTCCCGGGCGCCGACCTGGACTTTGGCGAGGTCAAGCTCCCCTCCGTGGACCACTGCTGCGCGCTCTGCAGGTCGCACGAGAACTGCTCCTGCTTCGCGTACGTCCCAGCCTCGGGCCTCTGCTATCTCAAGCACAGAGTCCTCGGCCGCCAGCACCTGGCAGGCGTCCAGGCCGGCTTGCCCTCGCTTTGAGCGACCCGGCATGGGCCTCGGCGCGGGTTTCGGCCTTGACTATGACGATCTCCGCCGTCAAGCAAGCCGGCCCTGCCTCTCAGTCTTGTACGAAGCTTTTATTATTTTTCACATGTGCGTCGTGCACCAGACCCGGGTGCGAGGCCCTGTGCAGCGCGGCGGCGACCTGCAGTCCGTCAACGCCGCCATGGACTCCGCCGACGACTTCGTGCTGCGCTACGTGGTGCCGCCCGCGGAGGCGCGGCTGCAGCGGCTGCAGTCCAGACGTAAGTGTCCGGGCGGGCTCGGGCGCCGGGCGCCCAAGGGCGGGGCGGGGCCGGGTCGGCGTTGCGCGGCGAGGCCCGCCGCTCGCCGCAGCACGGCGTGCACCTGGAGAACCGCGACCAAGGACGGGCCGGGCGGGGCGAGGCGGGGCGGGGCGAGGCGGGGGAGGCGAGGGGCGAGGGGCGAAAAACGGCAGGAAGAACTAATGAGGAGGGAGGGGGCGCGACGCAGGAGCGAGGCTGGCGCTAGGAACCGCCGTTGTGCTCGTGAACGCGCTGCTGGTGTGGCTCAACGTGGTGGTGCTCGTGTCGGGCCCCGAGGTGCTCCTTCTCGCAAGGCACGCCTCGTCTGCGGCGCTCCTGCCGAACGGCGGGCTCGTCATCTCAAACCCGGAAGGGGATGTGGTGCAGGTGCACGTGCACACGGCCGTGTGGGCGAGCTTGGAGCCCGTGAACAAGCGCAGCAAGGCCTTGAAGGACGCGCGCAGGGTGGGGCTCGGAGGCCTGGCACGTGCGATCCTTACCCCGCGCATCGTGAATACCTTCTTGAGCGAGCACCGAGATCAATCCCGCAATTCTCGGGTATTTCCGCACGGCGACACGAGGTACGATCCTGGTGGCAATGGTCTTCTCCGGTCTGAACCGGAGGACATGCCGGCCGACGTTTACGACCGCGAGTTCGAGGAGGAAGCGGAAAGCGAAGAGGAGTTTAACGACGAGGACGCCGACTTCGTTTACGACGGCGCCTCGCTCGTGGAGGAAGTCGAGCGGGCGCGGCGTGTGCAACATTTTGAGCGCTTCGCCGGCTCCGTATCGACGCTGCGTGCCGGCATCCTCCTCGTGGGGCGTTCGCCCCGGGTTGTCATGAACGACCAAGAGGTAAAATCCGACACAACAAAGGAAAAGAAGCTCGAAAAGGACGGGCACGAGCACGAGCACGAGCCAGCCGACGCGACTCGGGCGGAGCTCGAGGCGCTGGACAATCCCTTCGCGACCAATGTCATTCTCATCACTGCGCATGGTCATGGCCAGCCGACTGTTGGCTACGTAGTGAACGCGCAGCTTGGCGACGCGGAGAGCGCTCTGGCGAGAGAGATGCTGCGCGAGAACTCGGACGGCGACGGCGTGAACGCGGCAGAGCGACGTGACTTGGTCAAGTCGGCCTTGCGGGATAGCCACCGCGTCTGGTTCGGCGCGGGTGGCCCGGTGCACCGCGGACACCTCTGGTCGCACATCCACACCTGCGCCGAGGCGACAGGCGCCGCTGAGCTGGCGCCCGGTGTCTTCCATCGAGGCGACATCCTGGATGTCCTCATCAATGACGCTTGCACGCTGAAGCTTGTCTATGGCGCAGCGGTCTGGAGCCCCGGTCAGCTCGACTCCGAGGTGCAGCGCGGTCTGTGGGCGCTTCGCAGAGCAACCGCCACGATCGTCTTTGAGCCTGCCAGTGACGAGCATGTGGCACACGGGCTTGCCTTGGTGCAGGACGCCGTTGCATGATGACGATGCTGCAAGAAGGTTGTACTGTATTATTATCGCCAACACATTACACACGTGGCAGCTGAGCCGGCTAGCCCTGGCATCGCGGACTTGTTCTATTGTTTGTCTGGGTTGTAAGGCAGCGCGTGCCATAATTTCCCCCTTGCAGCCACTTCGATCAGCACGACGCGAGCAGGCCCAATGTACAAGCAAGCGCCCGGCAAAGTATCACAAGGCGCATTGACATGAGCAAGTGTATTACCAAAGCCAGTCAAGGTGCAGTCGTCGTCGTCGTCGTCGTCGTCGTTCTTGTTGTTGTTACGTTTTCGATTGGGCAGGGGAGAGAACGGTTGGAGCGGCGCAGAAGCTGCGCAAAGGACCTTTTTGAGCTTCTTTACGCACCTGTGTCACGACTGGTCCTGACGGCCTCGAAAGCTTGCTTCGTCTCTAAGATTCTGTCTCTAGTGTTGCCTGGCTTCCTCCACGCGCGCTACTGCTCGGCCAGCGCGGCGCGTGCAGCCTCGACAAAGAGACGCTCCTCGGCAATCTCCTCCTCGGTGCGGTTTGCCTCGAAGGGATGGCTGGCAATGTAGGCCGGTACACCGGGGAAGTCGGGCCTTGCCGCGGCGCGCGCGAGCTCCTCGAGGTAGGAACGCATGTAGCCGCCAGGGCCGAGCTGCGTATCGCTGGTGTCGCCGATGCGCCAGTCCTTGGGATGGATGGCAGTGTGCGGCGGATTGCGGATAGCCTTGAACTCGGAGTCGTCGACGAGGATGGTGGTCTGTGGGCCATGCTGCGGGAAGCGCGTCCAAGCGCGCGAGAGCTCCTTGATGAAAAGCGGGCGGTCGTTGTTCGGAGGTCGCTGGCCAGCGATGGTGCAGTCGTGCTGGTCCATAATGCCCAGCATGCGCCCGCGCTCGGCCTTGCCCAGCACAACGTTAAGCATGAGATCGATGTTCTCGGGGCGCGCAGAGGACCAGACAACCAAATCGAAGGAGTCGATAAGGAAGTGAATGAAGTTCTCCGCGTACGGCCGACGCCACGCGAGGTAGCGGCCGGCGTTCTGCGGACCGCCGGGCTTGTTCAGCATGGCCTTTTGAGCCTGCGTTGCCTCCTGCTTGCGCAGACGGCGCACGACCAGACCGTTCAGGTCAAGCACCAGCATGAGGCGCTGCGGCCCCTTGCCACCGTTGCCCGCGCCCAAATGCGTCTTGTGCAGGGAATCCGCAAGCGCGTCGACGCCGCCGTTCCCGGCGCGCGGGCCTTGGCTCTGGCCGCGGCGCGCGGCCTCCACCTCGGCCGCGCGCGCCGTGAGCGAGCTGGACGAGTCCGCCGGTGGCGCGCGCGCGGCGGCCGGCTGCAGGACGATCACCTCGCCCTCGTCATCGTCGCCGTCGAAGCCATCGCTCGCAGCAACACTGCTCGCCTCACGCGTCCACGCGGACATGGCGCTGCACCTGCGCCCGCTATCGCTGCGCAAGCCGCGCAAGCCGCGCAAGCCGCGCAAGCCGCCGCCGACGCCGCCGACGCCGCCCACCCGGAGGCCGGTGAGGTGGTAGCCGCCGCCGCCCACGCCGCCCACGCCGCCCGCGCCGCCCGCGCCGCCCAAGCCACCGCGCGCGGCCAGTACCGAGCCGGCGCGTCGGGTCGCCGCGAAGCGCAGCGCACCAGCCGCGTCTGCGCGCCCCGCGCCCGCGACCGCGCGCCGCGCGGCGAGCAGCATCGATGATTGGCGCAAGTTTGATCGCGAGCGCGCCGCAGCGGCGGATCGCCCGCTCCGTTTCGGACCGTCGCGGACCGCGTCCGGGACGTCGCGGACGGCTGGAGAACGTACGCTTTCTCCGCATGGCGCTGTGGGCGACTCGGACTCCAAGCAAGTCGAGGCAGTGCCAACGGCTTCAAGCGCAAGTCTGGTGCAGTGGCGGCGGCGGCGGAGGCGGCGGCGGAGGCGGCGGCGGAGGAGCGGCAGTACGAGAGGCGCTGGCGCCGATACCGCGGACGTCCAAGTCGCACGCGCAAGGCCCATGGCGATGGCGGCCGAGGCCATTGTGGCGGCGCGGTTCGCGCACGACGAGCGCGTCTTCGTAGGTTTCGGCACGGGCCGCGAGGTAGCGAGAAGTGGCTGACGGCTCGAGGCGGAGCGCGATGCGCAGGTGAACAAGCGACCGCTGACGCGCAGGGAGCGGCACGCGTCCAAGGACAAGGAGTCCAAGGAGAAGGCGCTGCTGGAGCAGCGGCCTCCGGTCAAGGGCCAGCGGTACATTAACTACGGGCGCAACATTGCAGGCGCAGAGGCCGGGTCGATTGGGTACGTGGTTGTTGGCTAGAGGGGAAGCGGCGCGAAGAAGGTGCGGACGTGGGGCTGGCTAACAGGAAAGCCTGAGCACGCACGCTCGCACACTCGCACGCTCGCAAGCACAGACATATCACGGAGCAGGACCGCTTCATCACGGACTTTGCTGCAGAGGAGAAGCGGCGGCGGGAGGAGCAGTTCCGCCACCGTGAGCAGCAGCTATCGACGCGGCGGTCCAAGACGGTGGCCGCGGAGGAGGAGCGGTGGCAGCGGCTCGAGCACGAGTGGTCGGAGCAGGCAGCCCGCGAGGCGAACCGCAAGAGCCGCGCCGTGCCGCGCAACGGCAACAGCGTGCCTTATAACCCACTCACGCTCCAGTACGAGGAGTCTGCAGCCGGCGAGCGGCTCAAGTACACAGACGAGCAGATCCGCTTCCGTGCCGCGCTGCGCGCCGAGCGCCTGCGCCACCACGAGGCCAAGGAGGGCTTCAACCCGATCACCGGCGAGGCCATGCAGCCGATGCAGCTTCCGCGGCAGCCGCAGCCCCCATTCTGATCAAGCTGAGCATTGCAACCGTCGCATAGGCCGGCCCCTCCGACTCTTTTGCGTTTTGCTGTTGAGGCGGCTGATCGAGCTGAGCATGGCAACTGTCGCCATGGCCGGCCACTCCGACTCACTTGCATTTTGCTGTGGAGGCCGGCCGGCGGGCTTCCATTGCGCAGTTTCATAGGTTTCACAAGCAAGAATGATCCCAGGATGTGCTCGAGAGGGTTGATGTCCAACTTAGTTCCCTGCGCGTGGGGCATGCACTTTCTTCTCTTACGTACTACAATAACAAACCTCGCGCCGGCCAGGATTTCACCGCTCAACAGACTTATGAGGCCGCCGCGTCCTGGAACTGCAGGACACAAAAGGACAGAAAGGACCGCAGCTGCATGTCCTCGCATGCGCCATCCTCCGAGGCCTTGTTGATCTCGCCAAGCTTGACCATGATGCGCGCCCTGTGCACGTCAGTAAGGGTCTGGTCGGTGCGGCCGTCCAACAGCTGCTCCTGAAAGCGGTGGATGAGGGCGTCGAGCGCAAAGCCAGAGGCGAGCGTCTCGTCGGCGCAAGCGAGGATGTCATTGAAGCGCTTGGACTGCATGGCGTCCCAAATCTTGTCGAGGAACTCATCGGGCGGCACGCCGGCCGTCATGAGGATAGACTCGCTCTCGATGTGGCCGTCGCCGTACTCGGAGGCGCTCTGCAGGAGCGTGATACCCTTGCGCATGTCGCCCTTGCTTACGTCGACGAGTGTGGCCATGGCGCCCTCGCTGAGCGTGAGCTTCTCGGCCGCGGCAACCTCGCTGATCTTCTTGGTAAAGGAGGCCTCCGAGAGTGGCTGGAAGCGGAACTTGGCGCAGCGCGAGGCGAGCGGCTCGATGATGCGGCTGACATAGTTGCAGATGAGACAGAAGCGCGTGACGCGCGTGTACAGCTCCATGGTGCGGCGCAGCGCGCTCTGCGCGTCCTCGGACATGGAGTCGGCCTCATCGAGGATGATGAGCTTGAAAGGTGGCAGCTTGCGCCCATTGAGCGTGGCAGTACCCACGGCCGTGGACGCGAAGCCCTTGACCTTGTCGCGCACCACGGAAATGCCGCGCTCGTCGGACGCGTTGAGCTCCAGCACGCGCTTGCGGTACTCGACCGGTCCGAAGATCTGTTTGGCCACGGCCAGGATCGTCGACGTCTTGCCCGTGCCGGGCGGCCCGTAGAACAGCAGGTGCGGCAGCTTCCCTGTCTCGATGGATGAGCGCAGCGTCGCGATCACCTCATCCTGGTGCGAGACGTCGTCCACCGTGCGCGGCCGAAACTTTTCCACCCACGGGATCATGCGCTCCGGCACGTCGCTCTCCTCCGCAGCCCCCATCCTGCCGCTGCCGCCGCCGCCGCCGCCGCCGTTGCCCGTGCCCCGATCGATTGATTGACTGATCGTTGATCGCCGTGGCAGGCCGCCGCTTAACCACCTAACGACCGCCACCCACCCAATCGATCAACTCTCAGGCCGTACGAATCCTCGGCACTCCTCGCCGACCTTGGAGAGGCTCACGACGCTGCAGAGCGAAGCACGAAGAGGCGAACATGAACGAGGCAGCAACCTGATTCTAGGCCTGGGTTAGGCGGCGGCTAGCGCGACGGATAGCTCTGCTTATGTGCACGAAATCCATGTCGGTGAACAGATCAGGCAGGGCCACGATGACAATCGCAAGTAGACAAAGGTCACCGCAAGAGGTACGCTTTGATGCACTCGCGAGTGTCCTCTTGGCAAGCGGCGCGACCTGGACCTAACTCGGCTCGGCTCGGCTCGGCTCGGCTCGGCTCGCTCGACCCGCTTCGACCGGAGTCGGTTCGGTATCCTGGGCGCTAACTAACTGCCCCGCTCGTTCGACGACCTCGGCACCACTGTCAGAACAAATCAAGAAGGCACGCGCGCGGAGGCAGGCAGGCAGGCAAGCGAAGGAGATGCGCGTGGTGCCGCTGCTGGCGGCGGCGGCGCTGGCCGCCGCGCTGGAGCTGGGAAGCAGGGGCGAAACGTACACGGGCCATGGCGCGCTCCCTGAAACCATGCTGGCCGTGCTGGCCGTGGCGCCGGGCGACTTTGAGGTGCGGCGCGTGCCGGTACCGCGACCCGGGCCAGGCGAGATGCTGCTCAAGGTGGCATACTCTCCGGTGAACCCGAGCGACATCATCCTGGCGGCCGGAGGGCACGACCGGCGCGAGGATAGCGCCAGGCAGTACCCGCGTGGCGCCGGTCTGGAAGGCAGCGGCGTGGTGGTGATGTCGGGCGGCGGGTCGCTGCCGTTCCTCTACGCCAAGGCGAACATGCTTATGGCGGCGGCGTGCACTGGCGGCGGCTTCTGGGCCGAGTACGTGGTGGTGAACTCGATGATGGCGGTGCCGCTTCCGGGGGACGTGGATATGCGGCAGGGATCCATGGCGCTGGTGAACCCGGTGAGCGTGCTAGCCATGCTGTCGGTGGCGAGCGACGGCGGGCACAAGAGCATGGTGTTGACGGCGGCGTCCTCGTCGTTAGGCTTGCAGATCGTGCGCACCGCGCCGCACTACGGCGTGGAGCTCATCTGCACTGTGCGCGGCGAGAAGAACGTGCAGAGGCTGCGGGATGAGGGTGTGCCAGCGGAGAACATCTTGCGCTCGGACGAGGACGGCTTTGCGGAGGCGCTCGCGGCGCTCGTCAAAGCCAAGGGCACGAGATTGGCGTGGGACGCGGTCGGCGGCGACATGGCGCGCACTGTGTATGCGGCCATGCCAGAGACCAGCATCACGTACGTGTACGGCTCTTTGAGCGGCGAGGCGGTGCCTGCGGAGCTGGCGGACCGCGTCGCGGACCCGAAGAAGCCCATTAGCTACTGGCTGGTGTATGACTCGTGGCTGGACCAGGGCGGGCCCGTGATGAGCCTGCTGCGCGAGTTGCGCGTCATGCTGAACGTGTACAACCTACTGTCGGGCCCGCTGGCGACGACGGTGGAGCGCGAGCTGAGCATCAAGGATGAAGGTCCGCTTCTGGAAGCGGTCCAGGCGTACGCCAAGGCGCAGACGGGCGGCAAGCTAGTGATTAGGTTCGCTGATTAAGCTTTCACGTGTGCATCATGATGAGCCTTGTCCGTGCCAAGCCCCAAAAACTGTGAGTGTGTGCGTGTGTGTATGGAAGGGTATCAGCATCAGCAATCTCTATACGTGTTGACTAAAGGGCGCCGAGAACCTTGGCGACGAGGGCCATGCGCACGTACATGCCGTTCTCCATCTGGCGAAAGTAAGCGGCGCTTGGGTAAGTGTCTACATCCTCGGAGATCTCGCCAACGCGCGGGAGTGGGTGCATGATGGTGCAGGTGTTCTTGGCGTTGGCGAGACTCTTGTGGTCGACAATAAAGGAGCCCTGGACCTTTTGGTACTCCTCGAGGGAGTCGAAGCGCTCCTTCTGCACACGGGTGACATAGAGCACGTCGGTCTCAGCGATGACGGCGGCGAGGTCGGTATGCTCGGACTGGGACTCGACGACGCCGAGCGAGGACACCATCTCCTTGACGGATTCGGGCATGCCGAGGCCTTCGGGCGTGACGTAGTTGATGCGCACGCGGAAGAGCGCGAGGAGCATGGCGAGCGAGTGCGTGGTGCGGCCGTACTTGAGGTCGCCGAGCATGGTGATCGTGCAGCCCTCGAGCTTGCCGCCCTGCTCCTGAATGATGGTATACAGGTCCAGGAGAGCCTGGGTGGGGTGCTCGCCGGCGCCGTCACCGGCATTGAGCAGTGGCTTGCGCAGGTAGGCGGAGACGGCCTGCACACTGCCCTTCTCCGGGTGGCGCAGCACCATGATGTCCGAGTAGCACTCGATGCAGCGCATGGTGTCCTGGAGCGTCTCACCCTTCTTGACGGAGGAGTTCTCGCCGCTCACGTTAATGTAGGTACCGCCAAGGCGCAGCATGGCGGTGGCGAAGGAGCAGTTCGTTCGCGTGCTGGGCTCGTAAAAGACCAGGCCCATCACCTTGTGCTTGCAGCAGTCCAGCACGCTCAGGTCGGCGCCATCCTCGCCGCGCACGGCGGCCTTGCACTTGTCGGCCGTGTCGAAGAGCTCCTGCAGGCCCTCCTTGGTGAAGTCGTGCACCGACAGCACGTGGTTCCCCTTCCACGTCATGCTGGGCAGGGTCCCTAGCGACGACGCGCTCGAGACGGACGAGACGGACGAGAGCCTCCTGCGCTTGCAGGCCACCAGCGAGAGGACGCGCTTCCGCAGCGGCGGCCCCAGCCGCACCGCCAGCCGCTCGCCGACCGGCCCCGCCTGTTCCTCGCCCGCGCCCGCGCCCGCGCCGCCGCCCGGGCCGCCGCCCGCGCCGCCGCCCGCGCCGCCCGCGCCGCCGCCGCCGCCGCCGAGCCCACCGCCCGCGCCCCGCTCGCGCTCGCGCTCGCGCCCCGTCTTGGCCGTCTGCGCGCCGCCGCCGCCGCCGCCGGCCAGCGGCTGGCTGGCCGCGTCCTCCTGCTTAGGCCGAATAGTGCCGGCCTCTCCTGTACGCCACCTCCGTCAGCTCCACGCCGAGTCCGCCGATCCTGGGCGCGCCGGGGCACGCGTCGCGTCGCGTCGCGTCGCGTCGGGTCGCGTCGCGTCGCGTCGCGTCGAGTCGAGCGGCCTGCCGCCTGCCTGCTGCGCCTCGAGAGGCCCAGGCGAGGCGAGGCGCGAGGCGAGCGCGCTCTGGCGCGGGCGGGGCCGACGCGCGAGGATGGGTTGGATGGGGATGAGGTACTACTGCGTGCCCGCCGGTGCCAGCGACTGCCACCGCCGCCAAGGGACGGAGGCGGTGGGATCCGCGCTGCGAGGCGGCGAGGGCGCGCCCGCGCGGGAGTTTGGCGGCTTCTGCCGCGCCCGGCGCCGTGCTCCCGGCGCTGCAGCTGCTGCGAGCCCAGGTGCTCCTGCTGCCAAGCAGGCGCCGGCGGCCTGCCGAGCTTCCACCGCACCTTGGCGAGGCGCGTGGCGCGCGGTCAGCTGGTGGCCGCCCGGCGGCCAGGCACCGCACCGCGGGCGGCCAGGCAGGCGCGGCGGCGGCCGGCAGGGCGAGCGGGTCTGCGGCGCCGAGGCCGTCTTGGTCGCCGGCGAGCGGCGGGCGGGCTGCCTGCAGCCTGCGCGCTGCATCAGCCTGCATGTGCGGCGCGCGGCGCAGATTGCAGGTTCGCGGCGTCAGGGGGGCTCGGCGCGGGCTGTGTGGGGGCGCAGGAAGGCGGAGAAGATTCGACGGCGCGGGGAAGGCGCGCAAGCAGGCGGCGAGGGCAGAACGCGGCAGGAGCGCGGCCCGCAGCGGGAAGCAGGGAGCTTGGGCACGGCAGCCCCTGATGGCGGCGGTGTGGCGGCGGGCGGAGCTGCGGAGGTCTGCGGTGGCTGCGGTGGGGCGAGGCTGCCGCATTAAAGTTCACTGGCACTGCTGGCAAGCACCGTGACCCAGGCACGTAGGCACGGGGACGACAAGAGTCAAGTTGTCAAACTGCCAGTGGAGGCTGGGAAAGAAAGAAAACAGAAGGGCCGCCAAGCAAGCGCGCGCTCTGCTTGTGGGCGCGTGCAGAGTCTCAGACAACGCCCTTGAAAGCTCCAGCTCGGCCCGATTCGCCCGAAGCGGAGGCGCGCGCCGCGGCGCAGGCTGCGCAGCCGTGGCGGCGGTGGCGCGGCTGGCCGCCCGCGGGCGGCCGCAGGCGGCCGCGGGCGGGCCCCGACGGCGAGGTTTTCCGACCCGCGCGCAGCGCCGCAGGAACGGGAGGGCCGGGGAGGCGCGAGACCATAAAATGACGACGAGCCTGCTAGCTCTTCGAGAGCTCTTCTCAGGCTCGACGGAGCCAGCAGGCTAGGCCTAGACCACGCGGAGTCCGAGGTTCGTCTAAGCGGTCTCGCGCCGGCGGGGCACGGCGGCGCAGCTTCAACCACAAGCTGCCGCAGCTTCAAGCTGCCAACTTGAAGGGCGGCAGCCGGGCAGCGGACCGGGCGCTGGCTGGCCGGCGCGGCGGCGAACTACCGTTCGAGGGTGTCGACGCGCAGGCGCAGGAAAGCCTGAGAGGACGGCCGAGCTCAGCAGCTGGAACTCAACTCGAAGAAGCAGGGGCCGCGCTCGGGCTGCCAGTGCGTCCCGCCGGCGCGCAGACCGTGACCGCCGTGGCGTGCGTGGTCGCGTCATGTGTTTTGAAGGTCCAAGATCATCGCGATCGCCGAGCACTCTCGCTGTCAGCACTCGCTGCTAATCACTGGAATCGAAGGGACAAGAGCGCAGCCTTCCTGGCAGGGCCAGTGTCGCGAACTGCGGTCTACTACTACCCGGGCCGTACTACGGGCTACGGTCGGTAGGGACGCGCGCGGCGCGCGGCGCGCGGGGCCCGGGCACGGCGCCTCGACTCGAGCACTGCTCCGACACTGACTGAGACCAGCCAGCTCTCAAGGCCTGGCTACTGCGTCGCTGCGAACCTGGGTTAGAAGTACAAGTGCTGCCAGGTCTGCTGGCTGCAGAGGCGCGCTCGAGCTGCCAGGACGGCGGACAGGAAGAGAGGAGCGGCCTGCAACAATGCGGGCCTCGCAGCACGCGCAAGACGACACGGTCTGGCGCAAGCGCCGCGAAGCGCAGCGTGGCCATCCAAAGGACCGCCGCCGGCGAGGAGGCCGAGAAGTCGCCGAGATCTATTCTAAGGAGAGCGACTCGGAAGGCGAGATAGATCTTCACGTGCGAGGCAGGCCAGGAGCTAAACACTCACCCACCCTATAGGGTGCGTACGGTGCAGTCTCGAGCTCGGAGCTAGTAGCTAGCTAGCACTGCACGCTCCTAGCAGACAGACAGATTGGATTGCCGGGCCGCGCGCGGCGTACGCCACTGCTCGTCGAAGTTCGAATGGCCTTGGCGCGCTCCACAGCGGGATCCCGCGGCACCCGACCCGGATGGACCTCGTATTATACGTCATGCACGCGCCCGTGCACGGTATCGAGCGTCAGCCTCCTTGTCGTGCACGAGATCTTTAGTTCCGTTCGTTCCGCGAACACCAACGCCGTTCCCCAACACCCGTTCCTTCGCGGAGCGGCGCTTTCCGGGTCCGGTGCGAGCAGGTCTAGGCGAAAAGAGGCGCGCGGGTACCAGCGGACCGGACGCAGCGCGCGGTCCCGTTCACAGGGACCGCGGCGGTTGTTCGCGAAGGGGGAAAGGGAGGGCGAGAAAGACGGGCGAGAGCGGGCGGGCACGAGCAGGTTCAAACAAACCTGGAGTGGCGCGGAGCGACGCGCGGCGGCGGCGGCGGCAGCGGCGGCGGGGCGCGGCGCGGCAGCGGCGGCGGCGGCGGCGGCGGCGCGGTCGAGGCGCGGCCGGACGAGCGGCGGCGAAGCGGCGGGCGCGGCGGCTCGGAGCGGCGGGAACGGGTGGCGGCAGCTCGGAGCGCGCGCGACGGCGAGCGTTGGCGACGTGCGCGGCACGGCGCCGGGCGTCGCGGCGAGGGCCTAGCGAGCCAGGGAGCGGCGGCGCGGAGCGGCAAGGCAGGCAGGCAGACAGACAGACAGACAGACAGACAGGATGTTCTTCGGCGGCGGCGGGTTCCCCGGCGGCATGCCCGGCGGCATGGGCGGCATGCCGGGCGGCATGGGCGGCGGCGAGGTGGACAACAACGAGTTCTACGAGCTGCTGGGCGTGGAGAAGGACGCCGATGAGGGCACCATCAAGAAGGCGTACCGCAAGCTGGCCATCAAGCACCACCCGGACAAGGGCGGCGACGAGGCCATGTTCAAGCGGATCTCCGAGGCGTACGACGTGCTCTCGGACAAGGAGAAGCGCGAGCTGTACGACCGCTACGGCAAGGAGGGCCTGGAGGGCGGCGGCGGCGGCGCGCGCTCGGCGGACGACATCTTCAGCATGTTCTTCGGCGGTGGCGGCGGGGGCCGCGGGCCGAGCGGGCCGCAAAAGGGCGAGGACGTGGTGCACCCGCTCAAGGTGACTCTGGAGAACCTCTGCCTGGGCCGCACGGTCAAGCTGGCCATCAACCGCCAGCGCGTCAAGTACCCGGAGGGCCTCGACGCCGAGTCGGCCGTCACGGACTGCAGCACCTGCAACGGCCGCGGCGTCGTCCTGCGCACTGCGCAGATTGCGCCCGGCATGATCCAGCGCATGCAGTCGCGCTGCCCCGCCTGCAGCGGCGCCGGCAAGTCCTACAAGAAGGGTGTCAAGGTCGTCAAGGAGAAGAAGATCCTCGAGGTCTACGTCGAGAAGGGCATGCGCCACCGCCAGAAGATCGTCTTCCGCGGCGAGGCCGACGAGGCGCCCGGCCAGCTTCCCGGCGACGTCGTCTTCATCATCGACCAGCAGGAGCACCCGGTCTTCCAGCGCAAGGGCGCCGACCTCATCATGGAGAAGGAGATCACTCTGCAGGAGGCGCTCTGCGGGTTTACCTTCTCGCAGAAGCACCCGGACGGCCGCACCCTCATCATCAAGAGCGAGCCTGGCGAGATCATCACCCCCAACATGATCAAGTCCATCAACGACGGCGGCATGTGCGTGCACAAGCGCCCCTTCACCAAGGGCCGTCTCTTTATCGTTTTTCGCGTCAACTTTCCGGAGAAGCTCTCGGCGCCCCAGATCACCGCCCTCAAGTCCGCGCTTCCCGGCCCGGAGGTGGTCGAGACCCCCAACCTCGAGGGCGAGGACGTCGAGGAGGTCAACATGATGGTGGCCTCGGCCGATCAGATTGGTCAGGTCGCTGCCTCCGCCGCCCACTCCAGCGCCTACGACTCCGAGGACGAGGACGGCCAGGGTGGTCAGCGCGTGCAGTGCCAGCAGTCTTAACTTCCTACTTGGCGTGCAGAACGTGCTTCTTTCGCCGGCAGGAACGCATCGCCAAGACTCCCCAGTCAGCCAGACACACTGCACTGCAGCTGCTACAGCTGCTGCGCGCCCGGCCACGCGCCTTGCACGCGCTCGCTGGTCGGGCTGCTCCTGTCTGTGCCTGTGCTTTGCGCGCTCCCGCCTCCCCTCTCTCTCACGTTCGCGACGCAACGTACCGCGATGTTTTTTGCTGTCGTGATGCGATGCGATGTGATGCAACACGACACAACTTATATGTCGTGGTGCCAAGCGTGATGCGATGTGATGTAGCCCCCCCCCCCTTTTCCTTCTTTCATTCTTTCTCTTTTACCACCAGAACCATTTTTCCACACTCTTGGGCTGGCGCTTGTTCTATCCTTGCTCGCAGTTGGTTTCAGGTTACCAGGCGACTGGCGCGCTCCTGGATCGCACGGTCCGAGTGCAAAATGCCCGCTGCCTCAGCAGACTTCTCCACCTTTTCGCGCACGCGGTCGCACATCTCCGTCTCGAAGATGCGCACCGCTTGCTCCTGGGGCGAGATGCTGCCCAGCAGGCCGGCCAGCGACATGGCATCCATGAGCGCCTGGTTCGCACCCTGACCCTTGAACGGGCTCATCGGGTGCACCGCGTCGCCCAGCAGCGTCACGCGGCGGTCCGCGTCCAAGCACTCAATGTAGCCCGAGGCGTCCGGCTCCGGCGGCGCGCGGTCGTACGCCGGGTAGCCCGTCACGTCGCACGGCTGCGACGCCGCCAGCAGCTGCGGCACCGGGTCGTGCCACCCAGAGCAGCGCCGCTGCGCCTCCTCCAAGAGCGCCGACGGCCCGGCCGCCGAGAGCGCCTTGGCGTCCTCCAACGACATCGGAAAGCTCAGCTGCCACATGGTCACGCCCGGGGAAAAAGGCATCGTATAGATGCGCGTCTCGCCACCCAGCGTCTGAAACATCTTGTCGTCCGTCAGCGAGTGCGAGCACGGCGCGCGGCCCAGAATGACAATCAGGCCCAGGTACCGCGGTGGCGCCACGCCCATCTTTTGCTGCCGCACGCGGGACCAAATACCGTCGCAGCCCACGAGCAGGTCGGCCTCCACCGCGAAGCGCTCGTCCCTGCCCACGTCACGGAAGGCCACATGTAGCGGCGCCTCGCCGCCCTGCGGCGCACCGTACTCCTCAAAGGAAGAGCCCCATCGGATCGTCCCGGGCTCCAGCGCGTCGTGCAGCATCTGCCGCACCGCCTCGCGCGGCAGCTGGATGTTGAAGCGCTGCTTGTCAGGCGGCTTGCCGTTGGTCAGCGTGCTGCGCGTCGTCGAGTGCACCTTCCGCCCATACTCGTTCACAACCGTGCCGTTCGGAAGCAGCGATGCGTGCGAAACCGGCATGGCGCCCAGGTTTACCAGGTCGCGGAAGCCCAGCCTGCGGAGCGTGTTGGACGCCTGCTGCATCGTCAGCGCGTAGCCCTGAGCGCGCGCCGAGAAGTGCTCATCCTTTTCATACACCGTGCACGGGATGCGCCGCTGCTGCAGCGCCAGCGCCAGCGCGCAGCCGCCAATGCCACCGCCCACGATCACCACGCGCGGCCGCGACGACGCCACGAAGTTGTCCGGAGCCCCGGCCGGCGCGCCCACCGTGATGCCCAACCCATTGCATTTGCTGCAGGGCGTCAGCGGCTCCGCCAGCCACCGCCGGACACTCTCCACGTCCTCGGGCGGCTCGTCCAGGTGCTTGCTGTCCTGCCGCGCACCGGCGCCGCCCCTGCTGGCCTCGGCGCTCCGCGCGGACGCCTGCTCCCTCTGCTTTGTGGCCCTTTCGCAGCCACCACCACCGGTGCCACCGGGCGCCGGGCTGGCGGCCGACGACGACGCGGAGGGCGACGCCGACGAGGGCGTCGGCGTCGCCACCGCTGCTGCTGCCGCCGCCGCCGGGTCCGCCTCCGCCACGCGCTGGCGCCGCTGAAGGTGCTCGAGCGCCTCCGGGACGCCTTGCGCGGCCGCCGCCAGCAGCGCGCGGTCTCGCGCCTCGCGCAGCTTGCGCTTGCGCGTCTGCTTCGGGTTGTACGCGCTCAGACGGAAGCCGCGCGACAGGCACGCGCTGCACGCCCGCACGCCCTGCGGCGCCGTCGCCATCGCGCCGCTGCACCGCGCCCGCGCGCGCGCCCGCCACGACTCGAAGGCAGCTCTGCGCAGCTCTGCGCCGCCGGCGATGCGCCCGGCCACTTCTCGTGGCCACCTCGCGGCGAGGCCAAGGTGCGCGCCCGCGCACGTGCGCACGCAGGCTGCATGACTCGGACTCGAACGCACTTCGAGTCAGCCACTCCACACTCCATGAAGAAAGAGCACCGGCAAGAGCAGTACTAGTACGTTGACGCCGAGGAGCTGGCCCCCGAGTTTGTGCCCTACCTAGCTAGGCAGCGGCTTCGGGAAGATAGAAGTCCTTGCAGCGCCTGGTTGCAAGTGAAGCAGGTGCAAGAGGTGCGGCGAGCCAACTTGCCAGCCTGCCGCAACAAGCAGTTGCAGCAGTTGCAGCACCAGCACCAGCACCAGCACCGGCACCAGCGCCAGCACCAGCACCAGCACCAGCACCAGCACCAGCAGCTTAGGCATTGGGACCGCAGCAAGGCGAAGGAAGGATGACGCCATTGTGTCGAAGGCCTCGACTCGGAGGTGCTGTGTTGTAGGATGCAAGAGGGCCATCGCCGGCAGTGGCAAACCCTTCTGCAAGGTGCACGGGGGCGGCGGCTCTGCGAGCAGCCGGCCTTTGACAAGGCCGTGAAACACAGTGGCGGACCCTTTTGCATTGCGCGTGGAGGTGGGAGGCGGTGTGCATCTCCCTGCTGTGCTCGACCGGCTGTCCCTCGGCGCGCGCGCACTGCAACGCGCATACGTCCTGCGCGAGCAAATAGCTTTAACTCGCTGCCAGAGGAGCTCATATTCGTTCTCGGCAAGCTACTGGTCCCTTGGGTCTGTCTAGCTTTGACCTCTTGCTCCTCTTGCGTATACCATTTGTTTTTGCTCTGCAAGCACTTCTCTACGCACATCAAACTGCGGCTGACCACGTGCGCTGGCACTTCAAGTTGATGCGCGCTAACGAAGTGAAGCGCGCATCAATCAGGGCGAGGAATCGATAAGTAGGGCTGTGCCACTGCAACTGAAAGATTGCCACCACGTTGGCGCCGCTTCCCGTGCCCGGGGCGAGGACGCGGCCGCCTGGCCTGCAAAAGCTCACCTCCTTGAGCGGTCTTCCGAGGGTCGCCAGCGTGGCCACCCTCGGGCTGGGCAAACGAAGTGTGCAAGGTGACGGTGCCACGGGGGGCAGCCAACATATCGTCGTGATTGGGATTGATACCCCGGTCGACGACAGAACTCCCTGCCTCATCTCCCGGCACAGGTATCACGGCTGCCCATTGTCCGGCTTCACCATCTGCGACCTTGGGGCTCTGGGCGGCATCACGGCCGCGGACATTCGCGTGCTGCCGCTGGACGAGCTCGCCGCGACGGCGGTGTACTGGCTGCGCCCGGACCCGAAGAACCCAGAGCACCACAAAGTCGTCGTCTGGCCCCTTGCGTCCAGCGCGCTCTCTTCGTGGGTAGCATACCCACTCTGCGCGGACCAGTACACCGTGATGCAACCTGACGCTGGTGAAATCGACAACTTTGACGGTGACGAAGATGCTTTCCAACAGGGGCTTCTCAAGTATCAAGGAAGGGTCTTCACGTCTGCGGCGAAGCGAACGATGTCATTTTGGCAAGTCGAGCAGGCCGGTACGGACAAACGTGCCAGGAGCAATGGCGCGTCCAGCTCGAGTGATGTATGGTCACGGACGAGCCGAGCCAGGCCCAGCAAGCACAAGTCGCCACGACTGCGAAAATCGGGCACGGTTCGCAGAATCGGTGGGCAGTCTACTTGGCTGGGCACTGGGCCCACCGATTCCGCGAAGGAGACCAGTACCCTAGCGCGCAGTGCCACGCCACAACAGGATGGCACTCCGCACGCGTCCTCATTCGCTCAATGCGTGTCGGCTCCCGATTCCGAGGCACACGATGAGGAGCGCTAAACTTTGTATTTCCGATGCAATTCAATGTAGCCCGTATCTATTGATCATGATTCGCGAGCTCGCCTACCGTCCATGCGCGAGCGGGCCCCAGTCTTTTGGTTGCTCGCCTTGGATGAGTGCCTCTGCCCAATTCGCCTACCTCACTTTTTACTCTTGCCAAGCGCGCGCTGCTCTTTGGCCTTCGCAAGCATGTCTTCACCTTGCAGACCTTGCATGCGGTACTCTCAACCCGAGAGGCAGCAGGTAGTAGCGTTAGCCCGGCCCTGTGTCCAAGGGAGCTGAGCTGACGCAGAGGCGACCGATGAAGCTCTGCTGTGGTGATGCTCCTGGAGTGCAGGCTACCCCAGAGTGAAGAGTTCTTCGTCATCGTCACAGGAAAGCAAATCCGCAACGCCGGGCGGCGCAGGTCAAACGGGCGAGGGTTCGTCGGGCCAGGATGGGGGGCGCAAGCGCGGTGGCGCGGGCGGTGCTGTCTTTGGCGTGGCACTGGGTGCGCACGCGGCTGCTGGAGGGCGGCGCGGTGCGGGCGCTCCTGCACGGCGCGCCGCCGACGCCGCTGACGGCGGCCTACCTGCGGGACCACGTCTCGACGCTGGCGGCGGGCGGCGAGGAGCTGCGCGGGGCCGTGGAGGCGACCGAGGAGACGCTAGACGGATCCCGCGTCGGCGTCAAGGGCGTGAATGGCGAGACCACGCGCCTGCGCGTGCAGGTCGAGACCGAGGCCGAGGACGGCACCAAGCAGCGCAGCGAGCTCCGCTTCATCGTCAAGCGGCCGGCGCAGTCGGCCGACACGCGGCGCGTGGCCTTGGTGCAGCGCTGGCCTGAGCGCGAGTGCCGCTTTTACACGGAGTTGGCCGCCTTCGCGCCGTGCACGACGCCGCGCTGCGCGCTCGCCGAGCTGCGCGGCGGCGCTGACTTTCTGCTCGTGCTCGAGGAGCTGCGCCCCGAGGAGTGGACCGCGCACAGCGGCGAGGGAGACAGCGTCTCGCTGGATGAGGCGCGGGCCGCGCTGCGCACACTGGGCGCGCTGCACAAGCGCTTCCGCGAAGAACCCAAGGACCTCGAGCGCGCTTGGCTCCCGGTGCTGCCCGTGCAGCAGGCGCTCGTACCCATGCTCAGCGACCACCTGCGCGCGGTGTGGCCTGCTGTGGAGAACCTGCATCGCGACGACATCCCCGAGGCGGTGCGTGACCGCGTCGACGCGCTCGCCGCGCGCTACGAGGCGCTCTCAGACCGGCTCGCCGCGCATCCGCAGACGCTCTTGCACGGCGACTTCCGTGCCGAGAACATGCGCTTCCGCGCTGTCAAGCCGTCCGAGGGCACCGACGAGCCTGTTGACGTCGCCATCTTTGATTGGGCCATGTGTGCGCGCGGCAACGGTGCCTACGACCTCGCCTACTTCCTCGTACTCTCGCTCACGCCCGAGGCGCGCCGTGCCAACGAGACCGCGCTCATCGATGCATACTGCGAGATTGCGGCGGCCAAGAACGACGAGGCGCTCCAGGACATGCTCCGCGTCGCCCTCTTGGTCATTTTTGCCTCCTTCATTTTCGGTGCGCAGGCCGGCCTCCATGACGAGGACATGAAGGCGACGCACACGGCCGGTTTCCGCCGCATTTGCGACGCGCTGGTGGACTGGCGCGCTCTTGACCTGCTCTCGGACTCGCACTAAAAGATGAGAAACGCAAGGTGTGAAGTCGACAAACCATCTGGCATGTGATACATTCACGGTAGGGAGGGCGGACCTCCGTGGACGAGATCATCATCTTCATCATCTGTGCAAACCTCCGTGGACAAGACCCTGTTGTTCATCCTCATTACGGGATCATCTTCTCCTTCATCTGTACGGACCTCCATGGACAAAATCCTCCTCTTCATCATCATCATTTTATACGTTGCGTGTGCTTGTGCATCATTCTTCATCCTCGTCAGGCTCAGCCTGCCAGTCGACGCGGCAGGCTGGGGGAATAATCTCATCTTCCTCGTCCTCATCGCCGTCCTCGTCCTCATCTTCGTCCTCCTCGTCCTCCTCCTCGTCAAAGTCGCCGTCGACGGTGAGCATGATGTAGCGCGCCGGCTCGCGGCCAACGACGGTGCGGTAGAGATCCGCAATGGGCGTCTCGAGCCGTTCGTCCTGGCCAAAGAGGTCGTTGAAGAGCGTCACGTCACCGTCAGTTGCGAGCGTGTTCACCTCAAATGCATACGTGTCCATGAAGTAGTCGAGAATCTCCTGCACGGTGAGATTGCCCTTGAGGTTGAGCATGGTCCAAATGGAAATCTCGTGCTTCTTGCCGAACTTGCGCGAGCGCACGGGCGTCGGCTCAAAAGACGCGTAGCTGTTCGTGGCGAGGTTCAGGTTCATGGCGCGGAAGCGCTCGATGGGCGGATTGTCCTCATGCTGCAGCTTGAAGAGCTCAAGCGCCACGGCGCCCGTGCACGCGGCCGTAGTCGTGGCAATGGCCGGAATGATGCGGCCGACAATGCGCTTGGCCTCGAGCTGCTCGACGAGCGGGATCGCGTAGGCGCGCGCGCGAATTGCGCCCGCTGCAAAGACGAGGTCCATGTGCAGGTCGAGGTCCTTGTCAAAAATGACCGGGTGCACAGCGGCCGGCACAAAGGCGCCGCGCAGAGCCTCGAGCTCGCCCGCAAAGAGGTCGGCCGCCGAGGCCGACGCCGCCTTGGCGCGCTCCTCCTCGGCCTTCTTGAGCGCCTTGGCCTCCTCGTCATTGGCCGGCACAGCCACGGAGTCGTCCGCTTGGTAGGCTGGCAGCGGGTCGAGCTGCGCCAGCAGGTCGCGCACCTGGTCGTGCGAGAGTGGCGGCACCCCAACGCCATAGACGAGCGCGAAGAGGTTGGCGGCGGCTGCGACGAACTTCATGTGCAGGTCGTCGCTGGCGTCAAAGGCCTCGACCTGCGGCGGACGGCGCTTGCCGGACCAGAACCGCGTGCCGCTGTCGTCCACGGTCTTATCGAGCGGGTGCACGTGGAGCAGCTGGCGGATCTTGTTCACGAAAAGCTCCTCAAAGCGCATGCGCGCCAGCTGCACGCACGCAAGGTGCAGCGGCACGACATCGCCTGCAGCCGCCGCCTCCAGCGCCGGCCCCAGGTTCACGGAGTAAGGAAAGAGCTTCTCCGGATGATCATCGGGCCGAGGCCCACAGAGCACGGCGCGCGCCGTGCGCGCCCGGGAGAGCTGCGTGCTGGGTTGGCGCTGCGCCTCCGCCGCATAAGCGTCGGCGGAGCCAGCCGACAAAAAGTCGGCCGCCTCGGTCGGGTCCAGGTTGAAGAGCTTCTCGAAGACAGCGTCCCGCGCCCAGGCCAGCGTGTGCTCGATCAGGTTCGGGTACGCGTGCAGCGTGCAGGCCGGGATGTCCTCGCCGCCCTCGTCCTGTACCGGGTCCGACCCGTACGACTCGGTGAGCCCCGGCACCACCGGCAGCGTGTTGGCCTTGGTGCCCAGCGTCCCGCTCTCCAAGAGCGGCTTGCCGTGGAAGACACACTTGGAGTCCACGTAGAGCCGCGCCGTGACGTTGTCGAGCGCGTTAATCACGAGGTCCTTGGACGCCCAGAAAGCGTCGTCGAAGGTGGCCTCCGTGTCGGGCGCCACCTTGAGCTCCATGGCGCGCACCTCGAGGTCGGCATTCATGACGCGCGCCTGCTGCGCGGCCACAACGGACTTCATCTGGCCAATGTGCTCCGCGCGAAAGAGGAACTGACGGTTCAGGTTCGACAGCTCGATGGCATCCATATCCGTCACGGTGAAGGAGCCGCCCTTGGATGCGCGCCCCACGCCCATGAGCGCCATGTTCTTGAGCGTCTCGCATCCGAGCGCGCCGGCGCCCACCATGAAGCAGTGCAAGCGGCCCAGGCGCTCCTGAAAGTCCCACCCCAGGACGGCCGCCTGCCCGCAGTAGCGAGCGTCTGCGTCCGCCAGCGTCTGCGCCGCGAGGTCCTCCAGCGTTGGGAAGCGCCTGACGCCCTCCGCGGTGGCGACCGCGGGCGGCAGCGACTCGGGCGACGCAAAGTGTAGCCACTGCTGCAACGGCGTGAACTTGCCCGAGCACGCCTTGAGCACCTCCTGTGCCGCCACGCCGCCCAGAAAGGCAGCCATCGGGTTCAGCTGCCCAGCCGCACCGCGCGCCAGCTGCGCGAAGAGCGCCTCGTCCACGTTCTTCTCCTCCCCCTCCTCGCCATCGCCGAGCTCCACGCGCATGGCGGTCAGCTCCGCCGCGTCGTCGGCGTTGCCGGGCCGCGGCAGGCGGCCCTTGGCCTGCTCAAAGGCCCACAGCTTGAGCAGGTAGGTGTGCAGCTTGCGCGGGCGCTCAAAATCGGTCCAGTCGTTTCGTACGAGCGGCGGGTCGACCAGCGTGTCGGCTAGAGACTTGAACTCCACCTCGAGAGGCATCTTGACCTGCTCGAAATGCCCGCCGCCCGTGTACTCGTCGGCCGACAGGCCCTCGGCCGCGATGCCAAAGGCAAGGCCGTCGACCGGCTTGCCGTCGCTGTTCGGGATCTGCCGTGCAGTCACGCGCCGCGGCTCGCCATCGTTGAGCGCCTCCAGACCGCCCACGCCCCGGAAACGCACGTAGTCGCCATCCGCCAGTCCGTGGTGGCTGTCGTCCGAGGTCAGCACCAGCAGCTCGTCCGAGGCGCCCTCTGCCTCGCTCGTCGTGACGCCCAGCACGATGCCCTGCTTGTTCAGCTCGCCATCCGCATCAACCACTGTGAAACGCGGCCCGAAGTCGCTAAAGGCGTACCCGTACAGCCCATAGCAGCCCACCGCCACCACGGCCACCGCCTTGGGCGCGCGGGCGTGGCAAAACGCCGAGACCGCCTCGGCGCGCGCGCGGTCGGCATTCACGAGCACCACCACGTCGAAGCGGCCGGCGCCGGCCTCGTCCAGCGAGAAGTCCGCCGCAGGTAGGCTGTCCAGCGCCACGTGCGCGTTCAACGCGCGCAGGCGCTCCAGCACCGCCTCCACGCGGCCGCGCCCCGTGCGCACGTCCTCCTCACTCACGAAGAAGTTCGCCGACAGGTCGCCGGCGCTGCAGGCAGCGCCCTCGTCCACCAGCGTCAGCGCGTGCACGCCCGCCAGCATCACGTTCTTGGCCACCTCCACGGCGACGCCGTTCATGGCGCCGGCCAGCGCCACGCGGCATCCCTGCAGCCGTTCCTGCGCCTCGCGCCCCAGCACGAAGAGCTGCCGCGAGTACAGCTGGTCGTGCTCCATCGTATCGTCGCAGGCGGGGCCGCCGAGCGAAGGTCTGCACGGATGCGTGGATAGATCGATCGATAGCAGATCGATCGATAGATAGAAAAGAGCTCGATGCCTCGCCGCTGCCGACGCGCACCACTCTCCGCGCCAGCTGGCCAGCCGGCGGCGAGACGCGGGGCCGCGGGCCGCGGCCGCGAGCTGCGAGCGCTCCGCTGCTGCGTCTGGAGCACGCCAGCCGCCGCCGCCGCCGCCGCCGCCGCCAGCGAGCCGCCGCCTGCGCGCGTTGACGTTCTGTCTGTGGCTCCTGCAGTGCCCGGCCGAGCTTCTTCTTCTGTTGCTTGCAGTGCTTGCTCGGCGAGTTGAGGCGGCTGCTTGGCGCTGCGCTCAGGGCCGGCCAGCACGGCCAGGACCACGCCGGCACGGCGGCCTGCGCCCGGGGCCTGCTCTAGTAGCTAGCTAGCTAGCTAGAGCAGTGACTTGGTGACTCAATGGTGAGGATGAGGACCAAGGCAGTGCGCGTCGGACGAGTCGAAGGCCCATGTTTGCGTTAAGGACCACAGCATGATGCAAGTTTGGCCAGTGGAAGCAGGTCGATGACGCGGGGCACTTCAGGTCAGTGCTGCGCTCAGGGCCGGCCGGCACAACCAGGATCGCGGCTGCCGGAGCTGCCAGCCTGCAAAATGAGGGAGGAGGATGGGAGTCAACATCAGGACCAGGAGGCTTCTCCGTCTTTGGTCTCCGCGTGATCGGCGTGGCGTCTCTTCATCTTTCTTCTCGCCGTCGCGTCTTGTTTCCTGCCCTCAAATTCACTCGCGCCTTCATGCTCGGCGTCGCGTCCTCGACTTCGTCTTGGCGCTCGTCGTCGCATCGTCGTCGCGATCTCCTTTTGTACGCGGCAACAAGTACGAGGAGTGGCGGAGTCAGGGGCGAGCCCCCAGTGCGCAACTTGGGCCACACAGGCGAGGAGAGCGAGGTCGAGAGCTAGGAATAGTACAGGAGGACGGATTGCAAACGCGCGCTGTGGAGGAGGGAAGGAAGGAAGGATAAGATGTCCGAGGCTGAAAACGGTCACCAAGTGGAATCATTCTTCAGGAGGTAGAGCAGGCTGAGCACGAAAATCTTGAGGCTGGCCAAGGAGAAGCAAGATGGCAGGCTGGCCAGGGAGAGGAAAGATGGCCTGGATGGAGCAAGTGCGGCGAACAGCGAGGGCGAGCTTGAAAAGGGCAAGTAGGTTGCACGAACCGAGGCCGCGCCGCTATCTTGCTGGCAGGCAGGATACCTTGCTTGCACTGTTGTAGGCCCTGTGGAGTTGACGACGACCTCGAGCACGACCACGAAAAAGAGAAGCAGTTCACAAGCGATGCCTGAGGAGACCTGACTTAGGTAAGACATCCATACGTCAATCGTGCCAAGGGCTCGTTGCATGGTGGTGCGCAAGTTTTACGAACACCACGTTGGCGAGCGCGTGTCGAAAGACGACGCGCAACCGCGAAACACAGACCTGGACCTACAAAGGACATCTCCCGCAGCAGGCCCACGAAGATTCCGCGGCCAGCAGGCTGCACGCAAAGGGAGGAAAACAAGCTGATCTCCAGCCAGGCACCCTGCACGCGCTCCGCTGGCGGTCAGTGTCAGTGACGGGCAACTCAGGCTGCAAATGACGCAGGCACGCGCCTTGTTCCCCATGCCTCAAAACTCGCACGTGAGGAGGTCTCTTCCGGCATCCCCCACGCAATCACAGCTCGCAACGTCACGCACGACAAAGCTCCAACGCCGCTCCAGCACAGCGCGGCAGCTGCACGGCGCCACAGCCTGCGCTGCATTGGTCCCAGACTCCCAGCGCCACGGCCGCCACCCACGCCGCGCGCGACCTCCCACCACCCACCTTCAAGTTAATCTCCGCGCTTGGCTTGGAAGTCGTCCCTAGCCACCCCTTCGTCGTCGCCAGTGGATTGATTGCTCGCTTGCTTGCTTGACGGCAGCCACCCGTGCGCGGCTGCACGGGCCCTCGCCCGCTCGAGCGCCGCGCCTCGACCTGCGCCAACGGAAGGCCCTTCCTTGGCCAGGTTTTGGCGCTCCGCCGCCGCCGCACGAGAGGGTTTGATGAGCTTTGATCAGACGTGCAGTGCGGGCGGAGCGGCGGCGCGTGGCGCGCAGGTCTCGGGAAGAGAAGATTCTGGCCTCCGGCGCGACTAGATTCGTGGCGCGCTTCGAATCTGGGCGCGTCTCGCCCCGTGCCCCCGGCGCGGGCGGGGACCGCCCGCGGGCGACGCGCGCGGCGGCACGGGCGCGGGGGCAGGGCGCGAGCGCGCGCCGTGCCCGCAGCCCCCCGCGCGGGGCCGCGTGCTTCGCGCGGCGCCGCAGGGGGGGGCGGCCCGCAGCCCCCCGCGGCGGCGGGGCGCGGGAAAGCTGGCGGCGGGGCGAGGAGACCCGCAGCGGGAAGGACGGCCCGGCGCCGACCACCCGCAGCGGGAAGCGCGCTCTGGGGCTGCGGGGCGCGGGGTAGAGGGGAATAGTCACGGCGTGGGAGACCCGCGAGTTGCTGAGAGGCAGGGAACAGGCGCTGGCGGCGGCAAGGCAGAACTGCTTGCCTGGCCGCCTGCCTCCTTCCTGCCCGCGGCCTGCCTGCCGCTGCCGCGCGCGGGGCGGCTGCGTGCGTGACTGCGCCCGCGGCGCGGCGGCGCCGCTGGCCGCGGCGCGGCGGCCGACGAGCGCGGCGCGAGGGGCGCAGCGCCGTCCCGCGATTGGTCATCGCTCCCTGCATCCCTCCCGCCTTCCCGCGGCCGGACCTCGCGGCGCGCTGGTGATCGCAGCTGCGCAGGAGCGCGGGGAGGCGAGGGGACGCGCCGCAGGCCCTGCGCGCGCGCGCTGCGCCGGCGCGGCGCGCCCGGAAGGGCGGCCGACGACTCGACGCGACGCGCCGCGCCGCAACGCGACGCGACTCGACTCGTCTCGACTCGACTCGGTTTCGAAAAAGCAAGCAGACAAGAAGCAGGAAGAGGAGACGACAGGGCAGGAGGTCGCTGCGGAAGACCGCGCGCTGCGGCGGGCGGCTCGTGGACGTGCTCGCGCTCGTGGTCCTGATCGCGGACGTGGTTGCGACTGGCTTTAGACGAGTGACGCGAGTGCGTTGACAAGCAAAGCGGCGCGGAGGCACTTGAGCACGATCTCCAAGGGCACGTTCCGTGCTCTCGTGCGCACAGTCGAAGGGAGGTCTGGCTTCGTCTCGACGTCGTGGCGGCGCGAATCGCAAGGATGCACCATGCGGGCGGCGACGCCGGGGCACTGGCGCCCGACGCCGAGGCCGGCGTTGACTCGGCCAGCAATCTCAAGGCGCTGGAGCCGCTGTACGCCGAGCTCAACAAGTCTGGCACAACCGCTGGCCAGCCGAACGATGGTCCCTCACAGGCGGAGCCACAGCAGCCACAGCAGCAACAGCAGCAACAGCAGCAGCCACAACAGCAGCAGCCGCCACCGCAGCAGCAGCAGCAGCAGCAGCAGCAGCCGGTGATGAGCAGCGAGGCAGGCGGCGACCGCGACGTGGTGGAAGAAAAGTCAGGCGGCGGCGGAGTCAAGCGCAAGCCGGCACCCAAAAAGCGGCGCAACGGCAAGGACACAACTGGCGCCAGCGGGCCGGGCAACGAGACACCGTCCGGCAAGCGGAAGCGGTTCACGTGGTCCGATGAGCTGCACCGGCAATTCATGGCCACAATCTTCGACATTGGTCTGGCGAGCGCCAAGCCCAAGAGCATCCTGCAAAACATGCAGGACGTGCCTTCAAACCTGACGACCGAACATATCAAGTCCCACCTGCAAAAGTACCGGGCAAACTCCAAGCGCACGCGTGACCTCTTTCGCCAGCAGTTTGAGGTCGCCAGGCGCCAGGCCGAGCAGTACAGTGACGGCAAGGCGCTCAATCCGGTTTTCCATGCCTACCCGATGCCCATTGGCAGCTACGCCATGGGCGACGTCAGCTTTCTGGACGAAGCCGGCAGCGACCGCGACGTGCCCGGCGCAATGTATGGCAGCCAAGGTGGCCAAGTTGGGATGCACACCAGGTTCGACAGCGGTCCCTCAAGCGCCTACTCCTCAGACAAGACAGACATCATGCATGGCGGCGGCAACATGTATCCTGGCGGTGGCATGCACGGGCCTCACGGTGGCGGCGGCGTCGGCGGCGGTGGGTACCCGTCGGGCGCGGGCCACAGCAAGGCTGGCGTGCAAGGGTCCAAGAATGACATGGTCTTCGAGCAGATGGAGGTGCAAATGCGCATCCATGCTCAGATCCAGCAGCAGCACGAGATCCAACAGTACGCGCGCAAGGCGTCTGGCGTCAGCCTTGCGAACGAGGTGGCCTCGGGTCGAAACAGCGGCGGCAACGCTGTCAACGACGGACAAGGCGGCAGCGGGTACGGGCAAGCGGACCGTGCGATGCGCAATGCCTCGCCAATGATTACCGCCATGGGCTCGCCTCAAGACGAGCCCGTGCCGCAGAACCAGCAGCAGCACCAGGACCACTATCATCATCAACACCCGCAGCACCTGCATCAAAACCAGCAGCAGCACCAGCAGCAGTATCAGGCGTCCAAGGCAGCGCCGCACACGAGCAACGACGACATCTTCGCCGAGGACAACTCATCGTATTCTCTGCCGTTCCTCGGCTCGCTGCCGCCAGAGAAGCCGCTCACGCCTTTGTCGCTGAACGACGCCGCAAGGATTGATGATGTGGGCCTCGAGGAGGACCTCTTTGACTTTCTGCATTGAAAGTTCTCTGCGCCTGACGGCGTCATTTCAAGAGGAATCGCGCGGTCGACGGTTTTGTGTTTCCTCCTTTTCTCAGGCTGTTCCCACGCACGCTTGCGTGACTGTCTGTCTGTCTGTCTGTCTGTCTCTTTGTCTCGTGGTGTTTGACCCTTTTCGTCCACTGTCTCCGTATGCTGCTTCGTCAAAGTCTCTCACGCTCTCTCCCTGTCTGTCTCGCGCGCACGTTTACACGTACGCGCGAAGTGTCAATGCATCTCGCTCGAGCCGAGCCAGAGAGAACACACAGGCGCTTACTTATGTTTCCTACTAGAGTAGCTGTAACTCAGATGAGATCACCGTTCGGATGATACCGCGTAATTCCTGTTCCTGTCGCCGTGCTTCCAAACCGGTCGTAATGCTTGCGGTCCCATCACCGTGCGCGCGCGCGCCCCACCACCCCTCCCCCAACGATGCGCTCGCGTCTGCGCTCATTCTCTCATGTGCTTTTGTGTGTTCTTCGTCATACCAGAGGAATCAACTGAGCTCCACGACATGCTGGTAGCCATTGGAGCCGCCGCGAGGGCTGCGATCTTCGCCCACAACCTCCTCGTCGTCATCGTCGATCGAAGAGGCCACGCCGATGCGGCGGCCGAGGAAGGAGCCCTCGCGGCTTGGGCCCACACCATCATTGTCCATCCGCACGTACTCGCCGACGATGTTGCGCACGTCCTCGTGCAGTTCGGCGCGCATGCGCGCGTTCTCGCGCTTGCGGTAGACGAAGAAGCCGCCGACAAGACCGCCCGTGAGCACAATCATGGAGAAGAGGAAGGTGCCGTAGCTGAAGCCGCCCGAAGCCGGGGCCGCCGGGATGGTGGGCGGCGCCGTCGGAGAGCGCGCCGACTCGGGCGCGTAGTCCGACAGGCAGCGCTCGACGAGGGCCGCGTCCACGTAGAGGCCGACGTCGGTGCTCTCGACGCAGCTGCAAAAGGCGGGCTGCGTCTTGGTCGAGAAGCCAGAGCAGAGCGCGACGAGGATGTCCTTGAGGCTGGAGCCAAACTCGATGATCTTGCCGTTGATGATGATCGTCGGTAGCCGCACAATCTCCTGCTCGCGGTGCTGCTTGAGTTGCGCCTCCATGATGGTGTTGTCACGGTCCGCGTATGAGTCGTAGCCGCCGGCCGCGTTGACGCAGGCCAGCGTCTGACTGAAATCGAGGCCGACGGCCTCGTGCATCGTCTTGGAGCAGGACTCCGCATACGTCTCGGTGCAGTTCTGCGCGAAAAATGAAACGTACTTCCACCAGCGCTGCTCGGCCGCATTGCGCGAGGCCTCCGCGACGCCGTCCGTGAGCTTCTCCCACAGGCAGAGCTGGCGCAGGTTCTCGCGCGAGATATCCCGGCCGCTGATGTCGCCCTCGCCCAGGCCGTCCGGGTCATAGTGGCAGTAGCGGCCAGCATTGTGGCAAGCATCCTTGCAGGCTGTGTCGTCCGACATGGCCGTCGTGCGGCAGCCCAGCTTGTTGCCGTCGTACACGAACATGTGCGGCGTGAACTTGGTCTGCGTCAGCAGCGGCACCACGTTCTCGTACCAGAGCGTCTTGGTGAAGACGTCCGCGTTCAGAATGGAGCTCATCCAGATCTCGTACTCCACCGTCGACTCCTGCGGCAGGTTCCACTTGAGCTCCACGGTCACCGGCGTGGAGGTCTGCTGGCACGAGACGCCCGTCACGCGCTTGCTCAGCTTGGTCAAGGCGCCCTCGCCCAGGCCCTGCATCTGCTCCATACACTCCAGAATGCGCAGGCCGTCGTACCGCGGAATGAGCATGCTCGGGATGTGCACGCTGTGCTGCACACCGCCCATGTAGCTCAGGTCATCCAGGTAGCACTCGTCATCCGGGGTCCCAGCCGGGCAAAGCGAGGCGCAGTGCGCCTTGAAGTCCGCGCCGTAGCTGTCCTTGTTGGACTTGAGGCACTTGTTCTCGATCACGATCAGGCCCTTGGCGCCCACCATGTTCTGCGCAAAGAGCGCCTCCTGCACGAAGCGGCACCGCGGCCAGCCCATGAGAAGCAGAATCTCGTCCGACGACACGTCCGCCTCTGGCAGCTGCCACGGGCACTGCGACATCTGCGTCGCGCTCTCGTTCGTGTCCTCCACCATGGCGACCAGCGCCGCGATCTCCTGGTTGTTCACGCCGAAGTTCGTGCTGCCGAAGAGCGCGCTGCGGTGCGTCACGTCCTGCGAGATCTGCGCCGGCGACATCACCTTGAGCTCGCTCGCGCTCTGCGAGCTCGTCGCAGCCACGGCTACGCCCAGCACGCATGCCACGGCCGCCGCGCCCAGCGCGGCGCGTCCGCTACGCGTCGCGCCCATTCTCTCCGCCCTTCTGCCCAGCGCTGGTACGAACGACTCAACGAACGAGCCCTCGCTCGCTCCTCCGCCTCGCCGCCGCGCGCGCACGCGCGCACAAGCGAGCGAGCAAGCGAGCAAGTGAGCGAGCGAGCGAGCAGGTGAGGGCCTCTCGCGCGCGCTCGCCGCCGCCGCCGCCGCCGCCGCCGCCGCCGCCGCCGCGCGGTCGGAGCTTGAATCGATTTCGATTTGCCAGTGCTCGCTCTCTGAATGACAGAGAGAGTCCTGCTGCAACAACACAACGACGCTCTGCCAGGCTATCCTGGATGGACCGGACCACCACGCTGGCGACTCGGACTCGGACTCGGACTCGGACTCGGGCGCCGTCGGGCGGCCCGTGCCGCGCCGCGCCACGCTGCTGCCGCAGAGCCACGACGGGCGGAACGTTGGCGGATTGCCGCTCGGCGCGTTTGAACTGAGGTTCAACTTGGTTGCTGTAGTGGCGGCAGTTTTGAATTTTCGAAAGCGCGCCGGCGTCGGCGCCTTCGAGGTCGGGCAGACGAGGAACGTGCCCGGCGTCGAGGAGCCCGGCGCCGCCTCGGCCCCGGCCTCGGATCCGGTCTCGGCCACCGCCGGCGCGTATGCGAGCTGCCGCGCGAGCTGCCTTTGGCGCAGATGGGGCCGCCACTTCGACGGCGCGGCGAGCGCCAGGACGACGACTCGGAGGACCACGGCGAGCTGGCACCCAGGGACGAGCGCGCCGCCGAGGACCAGCAGCTTGAGGCCAGGACCAGCTGGAGACGACGAGAGCAACGCGCGAGATTTCGGCGACAGCAACTGCTGGGCGGGACCCTGGGCGCGCACGGAGCGGTGCTGGCGGTCGCGGCGTGGTTTGGAGCAAGCTGGCGCGCGCTAGGGCTCGGCGCGATGCTTGTGGTGCCCGTGGTGCTCGGCGTGGCAGTGTGGTATGATCTCAACTTCTTGGAGAAGCTCGAGGCGAGGCACCCGGACGCGGGGCCGCCGCGAGGCAGGCGGAGCGGGCCACGCATCAACGTGCTCCTCATTGGCATCGGCACGCGGGGCGACCTGGAGCCTCTCTTGGTTCTGGCGGCGGCCATGCGGCCGCCCCTGCGGCCGCTTGTGTGCGGGCCGGCCGTCTTCGCGGGCCTCGCTGCTCAGTACGGCGTGCCATTCCGCGCCGCGGGCATCGAGGGCCTGGAGCCGGACGAGACGTGGGCCCAAGCCAACACGATCGCGGACTTCTTTCGCGGACCCTTCGCAGGGGTGCTGGGCGGCGCCGACCACGTGCTGCGTGCCCTTTGGAAGGCGGCCTGCGAGCACCAGACGGACGTCGTGGTAGCAAGCTTGTTCGGTGTGCCGCTCGGCCTGCAGGTGGCCGATGCCTTGCCGTGCCCGCTGCTCGCAGTCAAGTTTGCGCCGGACACGCCCACGCGGGAGGCACCGCCCTTTGGGCAGCCGGAGTGGCGCACGTGGCCGTGGCGCCTGGGCGGCGTCACCTTTGCGCGACACCTGCATTATCACCTTGGCTTTCTCCGCGCGCTCCTTGGTAGCGGGGTGGTGACCCGAGTCAACCACATGCGCGACAGCGAGCTGGGCGTGCCGCCTTTGACGCTCGACGCGCTGGATCGCCTCGGCAAGCTGCTGCCGACGCACTATGCGTATAGCGCAGCGCTCGCGCCGCGGCCGTCCGACTGGCCCGCCTCGCATTCCGTCACGGGCTTCATCCTCGGTACGCCGCGCAACATCGACGGCCTGGACCCGACGCTTGAGGCGTTTTTGGCGGCTGCTCGCGAGCCCCCGATCTGCGTATGTTTTGGGAGTATGCTTGGCGCCACACGCGCGCGGCTCTTGGAGTCCTGCATCGCCGCCGTGCGTGCCTTGGGCCGCCGTTGCGTCGTCCTCGGCCTCACGGAGCTCCCAGCCTCGGTCCAGCATGATGCCGAGGAGGACCTTGTCATGGCGCTTCCCAGTGCGCCACACAGCATGCTCTTTCCACATGCTGCCTGCATCGTGCACCATGGCGGCGCTGGGACCACGGCGCGTGCGCTCCTGAGCGGCACGCCTGCGCTTGTCGTGCCGGCGCTCGAGATTTACGATCAGGTCGGCTGGGCGCTCGCAGTGGACAAGGTCGGCGCCGGTCTCCATTTGCACGCCCAGGACGCCTCTGAGGCTGGCCTCGGCAACGCAATCCGACGCCTGCTGCAGGAGGCCAGCTTCAAGGAGAACGCTGCGCGGGTGGGTGCCCAGCTCCGCGCCGAAGGCGATCGCGGAGTCACCATGGCATTGGACACCATCGTCGCGCTGGTGCAAGGAGATACAAGGTACCAATAGCGCTGAAAGCGAGTCAAAGGATCAATGGAGTGAGTACATGCTACGTAAGGTGGCAAACGGCAGAAGGCCAGGCTTGCAGGCTTGCAGGCAGGCAGGCAGGCAGGCAGGCAGGATAAATGGATGGATGGATAAAGAAGGCGCAAAAGAGGGAGAGTCTTGCGCACCTCAGGCGCGCGAGGCGGCCGGGGCTTGGGGAATGCCGATGCTGGCCTCGTACTGCGTGATGAATTCGTCCAGCTGCTCGGTGTGACCGCCCTTGGCGTAGCCCTTGGGCAGCGAGTCGGGACGCACAATGTCAAAGATGAGAATGATACGCTCTTGCGAGGAGGCGTTGAAGGCCTTGTGCATCTTGCTGTCGTCAAAGACCAAAAAGTCGCGGGCCTTGTGCGGTTGGATCTCGCCCTCGACCCACATGCCACAGCTGCCGGGGAACGACTCGGCGTCCGGCAGTACGAGCGGCAGGTGGCAGCGCAGCACGTGGTTGGCGAGATCTGCCCAGCCCTGATGGGACGAAAGGCGCGTCTTCGGGCCGAGGCGCGAATACAGAACGGTGCGCAGGCCGGGGATCTTCTTGAGTAGGCTCATGGTCCGCGGGCACGCCAAGCAGTTGCCCTCAATAAAGCGCGTGCGGCTCGGGTCCCACGCCGGGAATGTGTGCATGAGTGGGATGACCTTCCAGTCGCCGTGCTGGTCCTCCGCAGAGTACAGCTTATATTCGGGCCACGGGCACCAGCGGCCGCTCGTCAGCGTCTTCATCTCCTGCACCAGCTCGTCATAGTGGTCCAGCAGCTCCTGCAGCTGCGGGAAGTACTCCTTCCATGCGTAGTAACGCGGTGCGACCACGGACTCATCCATGCTGCTGTCGTCCTCGCCCCCCTCCTCGTCGGACGGCGGCGGCGACGACGACGCCGACGCCGAGGTGTGCGTGTGGAGGGCCTCGAGCGCTGCGCGGGCCTCCTCCGCGCTCGACGCCGAGGCATCCGCGGGCGCGGGCGCCTCCTGCTCCTCTGCTTGCGCCCCCTCGCCAGCGTTAGCGTTGGCATCCGCGTCGCCTTCCTGCTGCTGCTGCTGCTGCTGCTGCTGCTGCCTGGACTGCGCCAGATACTCGGCATAGTCCTCGAGGTCCTCCTCATCGTCCTCATCGTAGGCCTCGAAGTCCTCGGCGTCGCTGCCGTCGACCCAGTCCTCGTTCACCGCGCCGTCCCTGTAGATCCACCCGCCCGGCGCCGCGGCCTCTTCGGCGGAGGCCGTGTCCATCTCGGCGTCCTTGTCGCCCTCGCCGCCGCCGTCCCTGCTGTGCGCGGGCTCGCGGCGCGGCGTTGCCACCTTGCGCTGCGCGTCGCTGCGCTCGCTGCGCGGCGCGGCGCGGCGCGGCGGCTCGCGCGGCTCGCGCGGCTCCGCGTCCCCCGCTCCGAGTGGCGCGGCCGCGCGAGGTTCGCCCTGGCCGGCGGAGTTGGTTTGCTGTGGACTGACGCGGCGCGGCGGCAGTCTCCAGAGTGGCGAAGAGGGGAGAGGAGAACATGACGCAGCGCCTTGTGCAGCCTTGAGCATCATCAGAGAAGCCAAGAAGAAAGAGAGGCTAAGTTATTTTCCCCTGGAGCAGAGAGACCAAACATGACGTGCGGCGATCGCGGCCCCGCCGCCTCGTGACTCATCGCTGGAGACTTGCGATGTGAGAGCTGAACGCTGAGACCGGCCACGTACGATCTCTGGCTTTGACGCACGGCCCTGATTGCGGCAGCTAGTCTGCACGGGCTCGCAGTGCCAGAGAAAGAAGGGTAGGGTCCACACGGAGCAGGCGAGCCAGACGGCGCTCGCGCTTCCTCAGGTACTGCCTGCTTGCCTGTCTGACTGTCTGGCTGGCTGGCTGTCTCTCTGTCTGGGTGTGTCTTACATGGTGGTGACAAGCGAGCCTGTCGCGGGAGTGCTACTGGCACTTGCCTGGAGGATTTAGAGGTGGACCAACGCAACCGCACTCGTCCTCTAGAGCTGTAGCTCTAGCTTGCTAGAGGCAGTTACTTGTGCAAGATGGTCTCGTAAATTGTCCAGCTCACGGCAAGGTTGGCTGGACGGCGCACGAGACGCGGGGCGACGCCCTCCATGAAGCCGGTAATGCCGTGCGCGTGCCAGATGTTACGCGCGCCCTGCCAGAGCGAGACGCTACTGAGCTGCAGTGTCGTGCGCAGCACGTCAAAAGGGTGCGAGACGAGCGTGGCGACGACGCCGGCGGAGGCCGCGGCCGACATATTGATTACGGTGGTGGACGCATGGCCCTCGAGCAATGCGCGGAGCTCGGGCTGGAAGACGCTCTGGTAAAAGACCAGGTAGATGCCGGAGGACGGGACGTCGCGCACGAGCGTGGGCACGGCCCCGCGAAAGAGCCCTGGGAGGCGCTCCTCGCGCGCGATCTGCACGAGCGTGGCCCAGATCCCCTGCGTCTGCGCGCCGCGGGCGTACTCGAAGCGCGTCTTGACGACGGCCAGCGGACACAAGAGCGTGCCAGCGATGGCCCTTGCGAGCGCGCCCTCCAAGAAGACCGTGCCCTTGAGGTTGGCATTCTCGCCGGCGGCGCGCTGGCGGCCCTGGAGCAGGTCAAGGATGCCAAAGTACACGCCGGGCCCCAGCGCGGCGCGCACGAGCGTGGGCTTGAGCCCACGCCACAGGCCGGCGGCGCCGTCCTGCGCCAGGATCTCGCGCACGGCCGCCGCGGTCCCGAGGCGCGCGCCGGCGTCGGCGGCCAGCCCCTGCTGGCGCGTCTTGACCACGTCCAGCGGCTGCAGCGCCGCCGCCGCCACCGACCCAGACAGCGCGCCCTTCCAGAACGCCTCGGCGCCGCGCGACGCCCGCGACGCCGGCGCCATGCCGCCGCGCGCCGCCGCCGCGCGCGCGCCCGTCGCCGCCGCCGCCGCCGCCGCTGTCGCCGCGCGCGCCTTGCCTGCCTGCTGGCCGGCCTCCGCGCCGTCTCCGCCGCCATTC
>JABLUY010000064.1:0-154193 GCA_013306675.1 Thraustochytrium sp. TN22
ACGAGGACGAGGACGAGGACGAGGACGAGGACGAGGACGAGGACGAGGACGAGGATGGGGACAAGGACGAGGACGTGGACGACCCAAAGGCGCAGAGCAATGGCAAGGAGAACAACCACGACAAGATTGGCATCATGTAGCCAGAATGAAAAGTGTTGGCCAAAGAGATACCGTACTCAGAAACGGTGCTTGAAATAAGAAAACAAGCTAACTAAAAGCTGTATGGATCTATCGGGTGCTGGAAGGCAAAATAAATAGGCGCGCAGCGCAGAGGTAACACGTAGATACGCGCGCGCGGAACTTGAGAGAGACAAGTACAGTAGGGCCTCTCCCGATCAGAGCACACCGTTTGTTCATCAGAGCACGCCGAGGCGGGAGAGGAGAGTGACAAACTCATCCTCAGACACGCGGCTCTGGAAATCGAGAAGCTTGACGAGCAACAGCTCGGAGGAGTTGACTTCGGCAAGCGGCATACCTCCGGCAGCTGCCCAAAAGGCGTTGTTGAGAGGCTCGTCCTCGGAAAACTTGGAGGCGATCATCATGCAACAGAGCAGCACACGGTGCAGGTTGAGCTGCGTGATGCGCAGCGGCACATCCTCCTCGGCAGTGGAGCTCACGATCCTGTCCACCAGCACGAGCGCGCAACCTAGGAGGCGAAAGCCGATGGAGAAGCGCTCCGTGAGAGGGTCATCGCGAACAGACTCGGCGTCGTTCTGGTTGAGAGTGTGCAAAACGCGAGTCAAGTAGGTGCAGAGGTCCATCCTGGGCACCCTCGCGCAGTCGAGCGTGGCCATGTGGGCGGCGCCCGGGGAGGCGCCACGCGAGGTAGCAAGGCACCAGAGCGCATTGGCTACGAGCTTGATGTGGCGCGCCTCTCGCTCCGGGTCGCGGCCGACCTTTGCCTTTTGGTCTTGAAGCTGCTCGAGCTGCTTGGAGGAATGCTCCGCAGGCACTTCGGGCGCGGCCTTTTGCGCCTTGGCGGCCGGAGGCTTGGCCGGCGTCCAGCGCGAATAGCGAACGGCAAAGTTCATCACCCGCGCCACTGCGGCACTGCTGTCGCCGCTACTGTAGCTGCTCGCGCTCTCCACGCTGCTGGCACTGCTCGAGTTCTCACGCCTGCGCGCCTGGGGCCGCTCCCCCCCGCTGCGACGGCGCAGCAGCTCGGTGCCCTTCTCCTCCTCCTCCTCCTCCTCCTCCTCCTCCTCCTCCTCCTCCTCCTCCTCCTCCTCTTCGTCGCCGTTGCGCAGTAGGTCGCGTTGGCGCCGCCGGTCCAGATGCTGCTGCTGCGGCTGCTGCTGCCGGCGGCCAACGACTCCTCCGGCTTCGCGCTTGCGCGCCGCCGGGCCGCGCGGCGCGGCGACCTCGCGCGAGTCCGCCGCGCCCATGGGCCGCGGCGCCTGCTGCTGCTGCTGCTGCTGCTGCTGGTCCTTCTCCGCGCCCTTTGATTCCAGGTCGTCCCTGCCCGCCTCCGCGCCCTGGTCGACGGACAGCGGTTCACGCGCAAGCTGCTGCAGCTGCTGCAGGTGCGCCAGCAGCACGTGCTGCGGCCGCCGCGGCTTGGGCTGCGGCTCCGCGCTCCGCGCGTAGCGCTGCAGCCGCGGCGCCGCCGCCGCCGCCGCCGCCGCCGCCGCCGCCGCCGCCGTCGCCGCCGCCGTCGCCGCCGCGGCGCGCGACGGCGGACTGCCGGCCTCGGGGCGTGCGGTCGAGTCCTGGCGCGGGCGCGACCTTGCGCCCTCCCCGGTGCGGAAGCCGCTCGAGTGGCCCTGGCCGTCGCGGGACCCAGGCGCCGCCGCGCTCGCGCTCGCGCTCGCGCTCGCGCTCGCGCTCGCGCTCGAGCGCGAGCCCGAGCTCGGGTCCGAGCTTGGCTTTGAGTCTGCGCGAGACCCCTGCTCGTGGCGGCGCCACACGATGCTATCCAGGACCTCGAGCAGCTCGGCCGGACCAGGCGCGGCGCTGGGCGCGGAGGCGGGGGCGGCTGCGAGCAAGGATGAGGAGGTTGGAGGCGGGCGCCGCGCCGCGTCCATGTAGATGGCGGCGGCGGGAGGCATGGAGACGGCGGCCAGGGCCGAGCACGCTACGTCGCGCTTGTCGGCGTCGCGCATGCGGCGCGCGGGCGCGCACATGGGCCAGACCTCGCGCGAATGCGAGGACTTGCGGTTCTGGTGCTGGCCCAGCGCCGCTACCGGCTGGCTGGCGGCGGCCGTCGGAGCCCGCTCGGACTTGGCGCTCCTGATGTTGCTGCCAAGACTGCTGCCGGCGCTCGCAGCGCGCTGCGGCAGCGGCCAGCGCGGCGCCTGGTGCGAGGTCTGCAGCGGCAGCGCGAGGGTCTGGGAGTGCTGCGCAGGCGCAGCCAGAACTGACGCGCGGCCGCCCGCCATGGTGCCGGTGCTCCGAGTCGAGGGCCGCCGGCCGACGCCGAGTCCGAGTCGGGGCGGGTGCCCGAGTGAAACGAGCTGGCTGGCTCAGCTGGCCGGCTCAGCTCAGCTGGGTGGCTGGCTGCCAGCCAGCGACCACGAGCGCGACTCGACGCTGAGGACGACGAACGAGCTTGGGCTGGCTGCCCAGCTGGCTGGCTGGAGAGAGCAGCAGCGCGTGCCTCTCCCCAACTTTTTGAGACCTTTTTGAAGAACGAGAGAGAGAGGGAGCTGACGCGCCGGCGCTAAGTAAGCTCGAAGACGAAGCAGAAGAAGAAGGTCAGAAGTTGGAGAGTCCTCGTTGGTGGCCTACGAGGACACGACTTCCGCCCTCTGGCCCACGCGCGCGCGCTCGTCTTCCGCCCGTCGCGACTGGCTGCAAGAGCAGCGCCGCGCAGTGCGCACTACAGCTTCGCACGCGCGCTGGGCGCTCGGAAACCAAGCGAGAAGAAACGAAGGCGTCGCGACTCGCGCGTCCGAGTCGCCGCGGGCCGTCGAAGCGACGGCGGCGCGGCGCAGTACGGCACGGCACGTGACGGCACGGCCAGGCTGCAGAGGTCAGCTGAGCGCGCGTCGTGCGGCCCAGTGCCCGCGTGGGCCCGCTGGCTGACCTGCCTCACTGAGCGCACTGCAAGCAGGCAGCAGTCGGCGGCCCCCGCGGGTTGCGCTTGCGCGCGAAAGACTTCTCCTCCGTTCTTCCTGTGTCTTCTTCTGTCGTCGTGTGGCCTCGATGCAGCGCCGCGCCGTCGCGTCGTACGCTCCTCAGGCTTCGGCCGCCACGGGTGGAGGTCTGACTAGCTTGGCTACAGCTAGCGCGAGTTCAAAATTTTCGAACGAATTTGAATGGGGTCGGCTGGGGCAGCGCAGGCTCGATCTCCAGCTCGATCTGGACGCGCTCTGCGAGGACGCGCAGAGGGGCAGACCCGCTGCCGTACCTCGCGCGCGGGGCGGCCGCAATCTTTGCCTCGCGCCGCTCCGGAGCTCGCTCGCAGGCCCGCGCGCGCGCTCGCCCGCACGCCCGCCTTGCCACTCGTTCCAGAGCTCGTTGCAGATTTGCCTGGCCGCGCGCCACCGCCGGCTGCCAGCTTGCTCGACGAGGAGGACGAGATTCAACGCAGCGCGCGGCACACGAGGCCTGCCAGGCCGCCGTCACCGAGCCCGACGCCGGCCGCACCTTGGCGCCGCGCTCGCTGTCAGCGGCGAACTCCAACCCCTCGACCGTGAATCTTTGGCTTCGCCGGCCAGTGTGGGTTGGAGCTCTGCCGGAGGGAGGGGGGCGGCCGATCGAGCTCGACGCTCGCTCTGCGCGCCTCAGGCAACTGCTCCGCCACCACCGCAACTGACAGCTCCCTGGGCGAGGCGAGGCGAGGCGAGGCGAGGCGAGGCGAGGCGAGGCGAGGCGCTCGCTCGTCGGTCGTCTGCGTGCGCTCGCTGCTTGCCCTCCCACGCTGCGCCGAGCGATGCACTGCGTTGTCGCGCCGCCGCCGCTGGCTGCCGCTGCCGCTGCCGCTGCCGCTGCCGCTGTCGCTGCTGCTGTGCCGGTTGAAGGATTGGAGTGGAGTACTGCGCATCCAGGCAGGCGCCTCGCGGCAGCCGCGACTTGAACACACGTAGGAAGGCGGCGCCGCGGCGCCGCGCCCACAGTGACCCGCAGCGGTGAGGGCTGCGGTCCCGCACGAGGGCCCGGGGATGGGGTGTGCGCGGTGTCCGGCGAAGTCCGCGCTTTGAGCCAGCCGGAGGGCTATGCGGCAGCGTAGCTAGGGCCTAGGCTCGGCGCGGGGAGGGGGGGGGGCGTGCGTGGGACTTCATCGTTACGCCCACAGCAAAGCTGGTGCTCGCGCGGCGCACATGGAGCGGCTCAACTGCTCGCCAAGTGCAGCCTGGAATGCGACCAGCGGCCAAAAGCAAAGCCGCAAGGGCTTTGCACTGTGGAACGGCCCGTGGAAGCCGTCTGGCTGGCTTAGCCGCGGAGGCCAGCACCCCTCTGGCTGGCGCTGTGGTTCGTGTAGCCAGAATCAGGGAGGCAGGCAGCTCCCGAGTCAACGTCTCGCAGAAGGATGGTTGGCTGCGAGCCTGCCTGCCTGTCGTCAGCCTGCCTGCTGCTTGCCTGCCTGCTTGCCTGCCTACCTGCCTGCTTGTCCATCCACGCCAGCGTACTCGCCAGGCTTCACTTTCAGGCCGCCCACCCACGGCCTGGACTTTATGATCCGGGCCGGTGGAGGGCCAGCCACCACTCAAAAGCTGGACTCGCTTTTCTCGCTGTTTTTTTTTTGCCATGGGTCGATGCCAAGATGTTCAAGCGTATTATTCTACCAGCGTTGGTCCACCAGCACGTCCTTGATGATGCCCCAGCTCCGTGATGACGAGCGAACTAGCGTGCTTGCCCTCGCCGGGCGCAATGACACCGGACTTCTTGCCCTCCTCGTCGTCCACCGTCAGGTGGTTCGTCGTGTACGTGCCGCCGTACCAGGGCACGAGCTTGCAGGGTGTCACCAGCTCCGGGTGCGCCTCGGCGCGCACGTTGTGCCGCACGTCCTCCGGGTTGAAGCAAGGCACCGTCGCGCGGAAACCAGTGGCGATGCCGTTTGCGCCGTTGGGAAGCACGAGCGGCAGGGTCCGCACGTAGAATGCAGGCTCCACGGACGCATTCTCCTGCACGAGGTAGCGTAGCACCGCCGGGTCGCGCTCCGCGAAAAGCGCCCGCGCCGCCGGCCTCAGCCGCGTGAAGATGTAGCGTGGGCTGGCGTCCGCGCCGATCTCGCGCCGGCTGCCGGCTAGCTCTAAGCCCTTGCAAAATGTATCATCACACGGTAAAGCCACGGTGGCGCAACGTAGGTGTGGCGGCGGCGAGCGAGCGCGAGGGGGGGTGGTCATCATCTTCAAAAAACGGCGTATCTGTGCTCGAAGCTGTGTATTCCTTTCACTCGGATCATCTACTACATGGTTGTCTGACCTGGCGTCGATTTACTGAAGGAGAAAGACGCCGCGGCGGAGGATCTGCACGATGGAGGCGCGCTCCTCCTCGCGGCCGGTCTCCTGCAGCTTGGAGATGAGGCCCATGAGACCCTTGAGGATGGCCTTGGGATCCTGCTGGCCGAGGCCAATGACCTGGTTCGCGATGGCGTTGGCACGGATGGTGGAGAGCTGGCGGTCGAGCGCCTGCTTGCCGTCGGCAGAGAGGAGCCAGTCGCAGACGAGGTTGTCGTTGGACCAGTCCGGCACGGCGGCGGTGTAGGTGGCGTTGAAGACGGCCTCGATGATCTCGAGCGGCTTGGAGTCGTCGCCGCGCGTGGGCGCGTCGGCGGTCGAGTCCGAGGCGGTAGAGGCGTTGGAGGCGACGCCCGCGGCGGCGAGCTGGGTGTCGAGCTCGGTGTGGAGCGCGAGGACCTTGTTGACCTCGGCGATGGCGTCCATCTCGGCCAGACGGCGGCGGAGGCGGGCGTGGAAGAAGCGGCGCGAGTTGGTCCAGTCAACGACGGAGCGGATGACGCCCTTGGCCTGCATGCGGCCGGGGCGATCGTGAAGGTCGCCAAAGTGGACGGCGATCTGGTGAAAGATGGGGGTGAGCATCTTCTCGCGCTCGGCGATCTGCTTGCGCAGCGCGGGAGCATCGGCCGAGTCCGGGCCGGCGAGCTTGAGCTGCTCGTCGAGGGCGCGGAGCTTGTCATCGACGCGGTGGGCCGTGGCGATGACGTCCTTGGTGCGGTACTTGATGGAAACGACACCGGCGGGCTCGAGGACACCGCCGCGCGCCTCGGGGGCGGCGTACATCTCCATCATGCCCGGGTTGATGGTCTCGTCGACCACGACCCAGGCGCCGCCGCGCAGCTCACCAAAGGGCGGCAGGTAGACGAAGACCGGCTGCTTGTACTCGACGAGGGCGTCGACGATGTAGGCGCCGAACTTGACGATCTGGTCGAACATGTCGCGGGTGCCGCCGGAGAAGCCGCGCCAGTTGGCGAAGAGCATCAGCGGGAGGCCCTCGCGGTTGAAGTCGGCGATGGCCTGGGCGGTCTTGTAGGACGAGTCCGGGAACCAGACCTGGCCAGCCTGCTGCCAGATGCGCTCCTGCGAGTCCGGGGCGGCCGGGTCCGCCGGGGCGCGGGCCTCGACAGTGCGGATCTCCGAGATGATGACACCCATGGGGATCTTGCCGAGGCGGGCGCGGCCGGCGATGACCGTGCGGGCCCAGCCGGAGAGGGTCTCGGTGAAGGAGTCCTTGTCGAAGAAGCCCGAGAGCCACGTGTCCTCGTCCTTGGCCATGCCGGTGAGGAGGAGGCGCGGGTCGTAGTCCGGGCCGATGTCGCGAGGGTGCACGTCGACGTTGCGGTCGATGCGGTCGCCGAGCGAGAGCGCGGTGAGCGGGAGCGGGGCGCCGCGGCGCTCCGGCACGTACGCGAGCCAGTTGACCATGGAGGCGACACCCTCGAGGTCGTGGCGCACGCTCTGGTGCGAGACACCGTTGGCGAACATGACCTTGGTGCCGCCGAGCTGCAGGTTGGACGTGTAGACGTTGCTGCCCATGAGCGAGTTGAGCGCCTGGTAGCCGGTGAGCAGAATCGGCGCGTTCTTGCCCTTTTGCACAATGCGCTGGCCGAGGCGCACGAGGTAGGCGCCAATGCCGACGGAGCGGCCCGAGACGTACGAAAGCGTAAAGGACTCCTCGTAGGCGCGGGCGGTCTCACCAGCGATGGTGCCAGAGCCGCGCAGGTTCTCGACGCCGAGGTCGGGGGACTCACCGACGATGGCCTCGATCTTGAAGTGGTCCGTGCCCTCGACCTTCTCGGCGATGAGGCTCTTGCGGCCCTCCGGGCCGAGCTGGTGGTAGGCGTCCTCCTCGACGTAGATGTAGTCGAAGCCCTTGGCCGGGTCCTCCGGGTTGATCCACTTGACCTTGAAGGCGCGCTTGACCTCGTCGGCCATGCCGATGCGGGCACCCGAGTTGGCGGCGATGTAGAGGCGCGGCAGGCCGTTGAGGCGCGCGTAGCGCGAGGCCTGGTCGAAGAGCATGTCCTCGCGCGTGCCGAAGGAGCCGGCCTTGACGGTGATGTCGTTGGCGATCACCACGACCTCGCGGCCCTGCGGGTACTGCGGCGTGCGCAGCACGTAGCGCCAGGCGACCATGCCGATGGTGTTGCGGCCAGCCTTGCGGTCGACGCGGCACAGGCGCGGCGCGTTGACCGGGTCGACCGGGTCGCTGGCCTCAAAGTCGTCGTCCAGGACGAACTCCTCGGCCTCCACAAGCAGCTTGCGCGCCGGCATGGACTGCTTGACGCCCGTCTTGGCGAGGTAGGTGCGCCACTCAAACTCGATCGCCTTGCGGAAGAGGTCCGGAAAGTCGTAGGCGAAGGTAGTGCTGGCGGCGCGCGCACGCGCGCGGCGCTCGTCGAACTCGTCCGCCACCGGGTACGGCGTGTGCAGCGGCTTGCCGTGCAGGAGGCCCGAGCTGCCGCTCGAGATGGCGCCCGTGGCGTCGGCCTCGCTGGTGCCGAGGCCCATGGCGGCCATGGCGCCGCCCAGGCCGTTGTCGCCCTCCGAGATGGAGTAGTACATGGAGTCCTGCGGGCTGGTCGGGTCGGTGGCCTCGACGTAGGTATCGATGTTGAGCGCAAAGCCGGTCGGGTTGGCCGCCACCACGCGGATGGGCATGCTGGGCGCGCCCTCGGCGAGGACCGCGTTGACGCGAATCTCAAACTCCTCCACGTTCTGCGCTTGCAGGCGGCGCGCGTAGCGGCGGTGCAGGGTGCGGATGATGCCCTCAACATAGGCGGCGTCCACGTTGGCGGCGTCCGAGAGCACGTTCATGAAGATGTGGTTCTTGCGAGCCTTGGAGCTGGCGTCGTCCTGAACGGACTCGAGCGCGCGCAGCGCCTGCACGAAGACGCGCTCGGGGCCCGGGTAGGCGTCAAAGGCGCCGACGTCGAGCTTGACACGCTCCGCCTCGCGCACCAGAGCGCGGACAAAGTAACGGCGCATGCCGCGCTTGCCTTCCGGCGCGTTCTTGGGCGTGGCCTCGTACACGTGCACGGTCTGCGAGCGGCTCATGCTGCGGCCAATGGGCACCATGCGGATGTTAAAGTTGGAGAGGCGCTGCAGGTCGAGCTGGAAGGCGAGCGGGGTCTCGATGTTGCGAACCAGGCGGTCCTCCTCGTAGCCGGAGCTCTTGCGGAAGGTAAAGAAGTGGCCACCGTGGCCGGCCACAATGGCCTGGTGCCGGTCCGCCTCCTCGTACTTGGAGCGCACGCAGCCAAAGGTGATGCGGCGCACGTTGTGGTTCTCCAGAACCTGCTTGTGCTTCTGCACGAGGCTCGAGAGCTGCTCCGAGACGTCCGTCTCGCGGTCGAAGAGCGTGCCAAAGACAACGTGCATGACGTTGAGCGGGATGGCCGTCTCCTCGTCGTCGTCCAGGTCGGGCGAGCCGGAGAAGTCCTTGACGGCGGTGGCGAGCCCAGCGTCGAGCTCGTTCATGTCCTCGAAGTAGAGCAGCTTGCCGTTGCGGTGCACGTAAGGCGGGACGACGTTGCCGGTCTTGCCCTCGACCGAGGCGGAGCGCGCCTTGAAGTCCGAGCCCTGGCGCGGGCCGAGCGACTTGGCGGTCGGCGTCGAGGTGGACACGGTCGAGGCCGTGGTGCCCAGGCCGCGCGAGAGCGTGGGCGGCGGGACGGCCTCGGCGCCGCCAAAGTCCATGTCCATGCCGACGCTGCTGCCGTCCGCCTCGGACGGGTCCTCCTTGGCGAGGTCCGCGAGGTTGAACTGCGAGTGGTTGCTGAGCACCGAAGTGAGGTCCTCAAAGGAGGAGACGCTGGCCAGCGAGGAGCCCACCTGCACGGCGTCCGTGGCCTCCGAGAAGAAGGTGAAGTCGCACGTGAGGTTGTGCTTGGAGCCCTCGCCGGTCTTGACGTCCACGAGCTTGTAGGCAGCGTAGACGCGCTCCACGTAGAGACGGAGCGCCGCCTTGCGCAGGTCCGAGCCCTGGTCCTCGTAGCGCGAGATGATGTCCATGAGGTAGGCCAGCACCGGCTCGGTGGACTGGACGAGCTCCTCGCGGGCGTCGTCGTCGCCCTTCATGACGCGCTGCAGCTTGTCCGTGACAGCGGAGAGCTGCTCCTCGTAGGTGCGCTCGAGCTCGATGAGCGACTGGCGCGCCTCGAGGGCCACGTCAGTGGTCTTGATGCCCTGGAGCGCGGCGACCTCCTGCATGATCTTGGCGCAGGCCTCGCGCAGCTTGGCGGCCGAGGCGCCCACGACCGTGGAGCGCACGAGCGCCTCGAGCTCGCCGAGGATGGCCAGCACGAGGGAATCGCGCGGGCCGCGCGAGTGGTGCGCGAGCGCGAAGCGGTGCACCTTGGGCAGGTCCGTGGCGTTCTGCACGCGAAGCTCCTGGAGGACGTCGTCCTTGTCGGCGGCGTCCGAGAGCTCAAGCTCGGCGAACTTGGCCTCGATCTCGACGAAGCTGTCGACGAGCTTGCCGAGGATGCTGGCGTGCAGCATGCTGAGGCCAGCGGCGTAGGCGCGCGTGACGCTGAGCATCTCCTGCACGCCCGGCTCGGCGGCGTAGTCCTGGACCGCGGCGAGAGCGGCCTGCGAGAACTCGGTCGTGTCCTCGAGCGTGGGGGACGCCTTCTGGCGGAAGCCACGGCAGAGCGCGTCGAGAGACTTGACCACGGGCTTGGGCAGCGCGTTCTTCGAGCGGGCCAGGATGGCCTCGGTCTCCAGCACGGGCAGCATCGGGCTCGAGAGCGCCTCGCGCAGGTCGGCGAGCGCCTGCGAAGCGACGGTCTTGTCCACGTCGTAGCCAGCCATGACGTTGGCGAGCTTGGCCTGGGCGCGCTCCAGCGTGTGGTGCGGCATGCCGCGCAGCGCCTGCGGCCACGGGTCGCCGACCTTGGGCAGGGTGTCCTCGAAGAGGCGCGCCTTCTGGACCTTGCTCGGGTCCTTGAGCTCCATGGTGCAGATCATGTCGCCGGGCTCCATGACGGCGCCCGCCGGCTTGTGCAGCGTGATGGTGCCGGCCTCGAGCGCGGAGAGCGTCATGTTCATCTTCATGACCTCGATCTCCGCAAAGCCGTCGCCCTTCTCCAGGACGGCGCCATCCTCGACGAGGTAGCGCAGCAGCTTGCCACCCATCTGCGCGCGCATCTGAGTCGGGTCGTACTCGTCCTCAAAGAGGCAAGTCTGGCCGTCGATCATGTAGCGCTGCGCGCCGACGTCGTCCTTGACGTAGGCCACGTGCGAGCGGCCGCCAATGAGCACGAGGAAGCCGCCGTCCGCCAGGCAGCGCAGCTCGGCGTCCACGTACGTCTCGTTGCAGTAGAGACGGTAGGTGGTCTCGCCCGTGTGGTGCGCCGTGAAGCGGTACTTGACGCCCTCGTAGATGAGCTCGAAGGAGTGCGTCTGGTCAAGCAGCTGCTGCGGCGGCAGCTGGCCGCGCTCCAGCATGCCGCGGTAGTCCGCGGCGCGCGCCGCGATCTCGCGGTGCGCGGTGCACGTGCCGCCCACCAGGGCGATCGTGACCGGGTTCATCTTGGCCACGGCGACGTTACGCTTGATGCGCGCGTCGAGCCAGGCCGTGTTGAACTTGTTGTTGACGTAGTCCTCGGACTCGATCAGGTCCTTGAGGTACTCGATCGTGGTGCGGATCTCACCGCGGATCGAGAGGTCATGCAGGGCGACCGCCAGGTTGCGGCGCGCCTCCTCGCGGGTCTCGCCCCACGCAAAAACGTGGCCGATCTGCGAGTCGGCGAACTCGTGCACGCGGCCGGAGCTGTCCACGGAGAAGTAACCCCAGACATTGCGCATCGAACGGAAGTTGATCTCGGTGATCTGGCCAATGGTGGGCTGGAAGCCGTTGAAGGGGTTCTCGGCCGTGATACGCGCCGCGATGGTGTGGCCCTTGGTGTAGCTCTTGACCGTGCCGCCCTCGCGGTACTCGTCCTCGAAGTCGATCTCGCTCGAGCCATAGGCGTCCTCGGCGCCGTAGAAGCGCCGGACGTCCGGGATGCGGTGCAGCGGGATGCCCATGGCCACCTGGATCTGCGCGGCCGGCACGTTCATGCCCGTGATCATCTCCGTCACCGGGTGCTCCACCTGGAGCCGCGGGTTGAGCTCGAGGAAGAAGAAGTCGTCCTTCTCATCGTACAGGTACTCGACCGTGCCGGCGTTCACGTAGCCGACCTCCTTGGCGAGGCGGATGGCGGCATGCTCCATCTGCTTCCAGCGGTCCGGCTTGGCCGCCACGGGCGGGCCCTCCTCGAGGATCTTCTGGTGGCGACGCTGCACCGAGCAGTCACGGCCGCTCAGGGCAATGGCCTGGCCGTACTCGTCGGCCAGCAGCTGCACCTCAAGGTGGCGGGCGCGCTCCGCAAGGCGCATGATGAAGATGGGGCTGCCCGGCACCTCACTCTGCACCTGGCGGAAGCAGGCCTCGACCTTGGCGTAGTCGTCCACGAGGCGGATGCCCTTGCCGCCACCGCCCTCGCTGGCCTTGATCATGACGGGAACGCCAATCTTCTCGATCTGCGCGAGCGCCTCCTCCACCGTCTGCACGTTGGCGCGATCGAAGATCTCCGCCGACACGCCGCCGTCCTCCTTGTAGTTGACGCGGATGTCGGAGCCGTTCCAGGCGATCATGGGGCAGTCGCACGACTGCGCAATGATGCTGCTCATGATCTTGTCGCCCAGCGCGTTCATCGGGCCGGCCGGCGGGCCGACGAAGAGGATGCCGAGCTCCGCCAGCGTGCCGGGCAGGGCCGGGTTCTCACTCGCATGGCCCCAGCCGGCCCACACGGCGTCCACCTCGTACTGCTGCGCGACCTCCACGATCAGGCTCACGTTCGCGTAGTTGTTCACGTTCGAGCCGCCCGGCACGTGGCACACCTGGTCCGCAGCGCGGATGTACTCGGCGTTGGCGCCCAGATCCTCGGGCGTCGCCATGGCCACGATGGTGATCTCCTTCTCATTCTGGAACGTCGAGTAGCACCACGTGCGCAGCGACCGGATCGCCTTGGCGCCGGCCATGCCGTTCGTGGCCAGCAGCAGCTTCTTGATCACGCGCTTGCCGCCCTGGGCCTTGACGTACTCCTCCATGTTCCCGAAGGAGGCCACCGACGAGGCCGGAGCGTCCTGCTGCATGGTGCCTGCTGCTGGGCTTCTTGCTGCTGCTGCTGCTGCCGCTGCTGTTGCTGCTGCTGCCGGTCCTGCTCTCGCTCGCGCGCGCGCTCGCTCGCTGCCGCCGATTCTTCTTCCCTGCGGCTGCGGCTGCAGCTACAGGTCTGCCGCCTCCGTCTCGTGCCGCCGTGGCCGAGTCGCCCGCTGACGCAATTGGATCACAACCCGAGAGAGCGGACCCGCTGCACTACGCCAGTGGCAGGCCGCGTTACCGCCGCCGCCGCCGCTGCCGCTGCCGCTGTGCTGTGCTGCGCTGCGCTGCGCGTCGGTCCTGGACAGGCAGGACGAGCTCGCCGGGGACGAGCTGTCGTTGCAATACCCCAAGCGCTTTGATTGAGGTCTGCTGCCCGCGCGCCCGCCGGCGGCGCCCGGCGTGCTGCGCAAGATCTTCGAATTCGAAAAAACAGGGGGGCAGCCACGGAAGCGCCGCCGACGCCGGCCGACCTGCGCGACGACGCAAGCGGCCTGTGCGCCTGCGCCGCGGAGCCTGCGGAGCCTGCCCGCGGAGCACGCACTGGCTGCCTGCCGCTGCCTGGCCCTGGCCACGCCCGCCAACGCTGCCGCGTCGCCGAGCGCCGCGCGGACGGCGGCCGCCTTTGACGCGAGGCGGCGTGGTTGTCCGCCGCGCTTTGAACGATCGTGGCGTGCTGCATCCTCACGCACAGTCAGAGACCGTCAATGTCAATAATGCAAGCAAAGCTTGCGGCAAGAAGCCGAGCACGTATCGCGGCCGCGATTCTCGCCTCGGAATTGATCGATGATGCATCCATCTGATTCCATCCATCAGGATTGACGCGCCTCGCCTCGCAGCCGAGGCCGCGCGGCGAGCGTCGCCCAGCGAGCGAGCCTCGTCCACGACGTCCAGGCGGCGAGGCGAGCCCGGAGCTGGTTTCGAACGCCAGCGCATAGCGCAGGAGCGTGGCCGCGCTCGCGTCGTTGCAGCCAGCCAGCCAGCCCGCCCGCGTGCCCTCAGCTCAGATCAAGCGTGGTGATGGCCCGCCGTGCCCCGCCTGCCCCCGCACAACTATGGTTCGTCATCGCACGCACGCACGCAATGCCAAGCACGCACGCACGCACGCACGCACGCAAGCGCTGCTCGCGACCAGCCTGACAGAGAGGAGAGAGGCAAGCAAGGCTTGCTTGCCCAGGCAGACGGAACGCTGGAACCGGCGCCGCGGGCGTCGGGCGCTGACGCAGGCCTGACTCTGACTGACACATGGCGCGCCGCGCGTGGCCGAGGCCGTGGCACCGGCCGCAGCGGCCGCTGCGCTGCGCTGCGCTGCGCTGCGCCATGCCAAGCTTGCCGCGTCAAGGCTCCGTCGCCGTCGCGGCGGCGGCGCCGCGCGTCCGCCTGCCGATGCGCTGCGCAGCGCTGCATTGAAGCTGCTCGCTGCTCGCTCGCAGTGCCCTCGGGCAGCGCCGTGGTTGAGTGACGCGACGACGTAAGCGGCGGCCACCTGACGTCAGCGGCGCGGCGGCGGGCTCGGGAGCCTGGAGCGCGGGCGGCGGGGCGGCGCGGGACGGGGCGGGCGACGGGCAGGACCGCGGGAAGCAGTCGGCGGCCGCTCCGGTTTGGTTGGTAGGGTAGGGTAACTTACTCGGCGTCCCGCGTAGGCTGGGCAAGCACTGCAAGATGCTGCACGCACTGCACTGCACTAGCAGACAGCTGCTGCAGCGCTGCGGCCACGTGCGACGGAGCCGCGGCTGCGGCTGCGGCTGTGTCATGAACCTGACGAGCAGACGGAAGGCGTGACGAGCCGGAGCCGCGCCGAAGATTGGAGAGGAGCGTGACAAGGAGATCGCGATTCGCAGCTCGCTGACCAGCGCAAAGCAAAGTACCCGTGCGGAGACTCGCCGAGGCTCGTCATCGTCGATCCGCGGACCGTCCGCGATCGGCAGAGCGGCGAATGCCAGACTGCCACTGCTCTCCCAGACTCTGTCGGAGTCTGTCCCTCTCTCTCTCCTCTCGCGCGCGCGAGCTGGCTGGTCGACGTCCGAGGCTTGTACAGAGGACGTCGTTCGGACCGTGACGCGTGCGGCGGTCCGCGAGATCACCGATCTGCTCGCACCGCTGTTCGGAGCACCAAGGCAACAAAGCGCACTGCACTCAGTGACAGCTGGCGAGTGAGCTACGGACGGCCCGGGAGGCGGCACAGGAGAAAAGAGTTCAACCTTGAATAATTGATTGGTACCCTGGTACCATGGTACTCAGAGAATAGCGTTGACGTCAGGGAGCATGGAAATGGCCTCGTAGTCGTAGGAACGCTGCAAAAAATCCGGAATGGCGGTGTGGTTCTCGCTCTTGGGGCGGAAGCGCAGCTCGGAGACCTGGATGGCCAAGTAGGACTTGGCGCCCAGCATCATGAGGACGGCCTTGCGCTTCCCCAGCAAGGTGGCCAAAACGACGGCGATCAGGTATTGCATGGGCGTGACGAGGAGAGGACCCCAGCGCAGGTGGTTGTCCTCGATCATGGCGGCGAGGTGGAAGAAGTTGCCGAAGAGAGTACCGATGCTTGACGTGAGCAGACCGTTGAACTTGCTGCGACCGCCAGCGCTCAAGAGGGCCGCGCTCTCGCACGAGGACACGGAGATATCCTTCTCCACACCGGTCCACCCAAGGCTCTCGGCCACGAAAAATGGCCGCACGCGGCCCAGGTTACGCCAAGAGCGCACGCGCTCGACGAGAGCCAGCACAAGCTCAGCTCCAATGACCATGCAAAAGGCCAGGATACAATTGCGAGCGTACAGCGTGAGCATAAGCTCCGGCCCGGAGAAGGTGAAGTCCTTGTAGAAGCGGAAACACCCGATGGTCTGTGCCGTCGCGAGCGCGCCGTCACGCGGCGCAAGCCTGCACGTGGCATAACTGAAGAAAATGCTCGCGTCCCCCGTGGTGGTGAGCGCGAGCTCGTCGAATGAAACGTTGCTCTTGACCGTGGCTGCCAGGACGGAAAGCACGTAGATGAAGGTTCCGCAAACGCGGTAGCGACGCACAAAAAGGAAGCGCAGCTGCCTCAGGAGGGCCACCACTACCGTGGCGATTGCTGCGCCAAGCATGCACAGCTGGAAAGCCGTTTGCCCCTCTTTGCGCAAGCTCCCGGTCAAATACAGGCTCGGCGTCGCTAGAATGAAGAAAAAGGCGCATAGCATGCTGGCTTTGGGACTCGTCAGGAGGCCGCCCGCCACGTCGAAGGCGACATACACTCGATAGTTGCGCAATCTAATGCCGCGGACCAGCGCGATCGCCACCAAAAACCGCACGAAGGCAGAGAGGATGATGCCGCACGCAGCGACAGTCATGATGATGCGCGGGGAGGTGCGCCGCATGTCGCCATTCACCTTGACGCGTGCGCTGCGGTCGCGAATGCTGGACGTGACGCCGGCGCGCCGACTCACTTGTGGCACTGTCGAGATCTCTTGGATCGATCCGAAGCCGTGCTCGTTGCGAAAGGCGAGCTTGTCCACAAGCTCGTAGTCGAGCGCGAACTCGCTCGCCAACGTCGTTCCGCGTGGGATCATGCACGATTTCGTACATGGCACCACAGACACGCGGGTGCCGGCCGAGCTAGCGCCTCCCGTTTCGGTACAGCGAAAGGCCTCGACGCCATACCTCGCGGAAGCCGTAGACGTCTCAGACGTCTCCAATGCATGGCAAACGAGGAAGCTAATCAGCAGGATGTCATCGGCATTCTCGAAGCCAACAAAGGTGTGAAACTCGCTAGGTGCCTCGAAACGCCGCGTGGGCGTGAAGGGGAGCACGGCCCACCTTGAGGTTAGGACATCCCGGTAGGGTAGCTCAAGGACCAGCTCGCCGGTAACGGATGGAATCGCCTCTAAGGTGGTCACCGGCACCTCCTGTTCCACTGTAAGTGACCAGATGCCAAAGGAGTAGAGCATGGCCGACCCGGTCACGGTCCCTACGTTGACGAGCGTAAAGAAGCCGAGCGCGAGCGACAGGATCGATAGCAGTTGACGTCCAGCTTTCAATTGCGGCAGCGCCTTGAAGCTGCGCGAGCTCCTGGACATAGAATCCCAAAGCACATCGCCAATAGTCGACGAGAAAGTCACCGAGTTCTCACGAGCGAGGCGCCGCCCGCTGCCCATGCGCGCATGGAGGCTCCCGGTTGTCGCGCTTTTTGCGAGGTTTCGTGAGCCATCCGCGGGCGCAGGTGCTGTTGGGCTTCCTGGGAAATTTGAATGAGGGTTCAACTCCGAGTCCGAGTCGCCGCCGCCCCTGTTTGGTCCTTTGCGCGTGCCACCTTTACTTTTGAGGTGCAACCTGTACCAGCCGATGCCGGACGAGGCGCCGTCCTGCTGCGGCAGGTCAAGCTTTGGTCGTGGGTCGCCCCGGCCTGTCTTGTTCGGGTCGAGGGAAGGCGTTCCCGTATTTGCGCTTATGTGCGTCTTCAAAGACCCATTTTTGCGCGACGCCTCCGACGAGTGGCTGACACCATGACTCGACTTGGTCTCCATGCGCAGCAGGCCACCACTCGCAGCGCCGATGGCTCGTACGCCGCCATCCGGCTTCAGGCTCGCATCGCTCTCCGTCGGCATATCGCCCCTGACCTTGCTGCTCGCGCTCCGTCGCGCTGCGCCGCCGAAGACAAGCGCTGCGCTGCGAGAGCGCTGCGAGAGCGCTGCGAGAGCGCTGCGCTACGCTGGACTGCGCCGAGATGGCGCTACGCTGGACTGCGCCGAGATGGCGCCGCGCTGCGCCGCGCCGCGCGCCGGAGCGCGCCAAGGCAACGCGACCGTGCCACGCCTGAACCTGTTTCACTGAGCACCTCACGCGTGATTCCTATTCTTGACGGGAACCATAGACAGTCTGCGCGGCGCGGATGCCGTCCAGTGTGCACGCGAGCCGCGTCAACTAATGCAAGCCACATGCTTTCACCCTTCCGAGTCTGACTGTGAGTGAGCCGTAGGAATCCGTTTCTCTTTTCCGAGCCACAACGAGGACCCCGGTGTGCGCCTGAGCAAAGTTCAAATCAGCTTCAGCTTTTGACCTCACGTTCGCATCCTGAGTCAAAAGTACGGCTAGCGCCGCTAGAGCTCGCGTCACGGTCGGCGGAGCGTCGAGGCGAGGCTGCAGTTGTTTGACTGACTGACAGATTTAGTCGAATCGATCGTTGCAGCTGCCTCCCGTTGCGGCGCGGCAAACAAACGAACCTGGGGCAGAGAACGAAGTCAGTCGGCGAGCAAGCGTGCTCTTGCGCGCAGCCTGTGCCGCGGCCGTCTCGGACATGATGCACGAGTCCAAGCGCGACGACGAGGATGGCGGTATGGGCGAGATTGGCAAGCGGAGGCGCTTCTACACGCAGGCAGAGGTGGCACTGCACAACTGCGCCAAAGACTGTTGGGTCTCCGTCTTCGGCAAGGTGCTGGACCTCACACCGCTCTTGGCCGCGGTGGAGCCGGAGAGCGAGGACGCGGCGCTTGTTGTGCCCATCGAGGCACACGCAGGCAAGGACGTTTCGCACTGGTTCGACCCGGTCACGCGTGAGGTGCGCCGCGCGCCGGACGAGACCACCGGGCTTGTCCTCCCGGTGCTTCCGCACGGCCGCTTTCTGCACGTGGCACCTGCGGAGCCGGTCTCCAACTGGAACACGGACTTTGCCGAGCCGTGGTGGCGCGACGATGAGGCGTACTGCATCGGCAGCCTTTCGGAGTCTGTGCGCCGCGTCTGCATTGTCAACATGCTCACTTATCAGGAGACCCTCCTCGACGTCTGCGAGGAGGAGACTCTGCGCGAGATTGAGGACCGCTACATGGACTGGAATGCGCACTCGCAGAGCTACACGTGGAAGGTGCTCGACGGGGATGTCTTCAGGCCACTCGACATGGACCTCTCCCTCACCGAGAACGGCGTTGAAGACGAGTCCGCGCTCTTTGACAAGCTCTCCATCCCGCGCGACGCATTCATTCCTACCATCCACGTCTACTTCAACGATGATCTGACCACCGCCTGATCAATCGTCGTGTGCGTCCAAGCGAGGGAGCGAAAGAGCGATGAACACAAACGAACGCAAAGAAAGCAGCGCGGGCGGGCGGGCGCGTGCGTGCGTGCGTGCGCGCGCGCGAGAGAGAGAGAAAGAAAAAGAGGAAGGAAAAAGAAATTGGAGGTCATTTGAAGTGATACGTACAACTCGGGCGGGTCATCAAAAAGTCCGCCACGCGCTCCGCAAGCATGGTAGCTGGCCTTGTAATTTAGCCTGTTCCGTGGGCGCGGCCCTGGGTGAGGCGAAGGAACTCCCGCTCCGTGTCCTCCATGGAGCACGAGCTTGAGACACCTCCCCCACGACTCTCCGCACGAAACCCGAGCCCGCTAGAGGACAGTCTGCAGAGCTGCTGAAACTCCAAGAGCGCGTCGCGCTGCTGCTGGTCGCGGCTGCCCGCGGCCTGGCGGTCGGCGCTGAAGGAGGCGTCCTGCTGCATGGTAAAGGGGAAATCAGATGAGGAACCGATCGAGCCCTTGGAGCGCGCCAGGACATCGCCGAATTCGCTCAAAAACCTTCCAGCCACAGCATCCACATCCTCCTCCGCAAGATGCCACGGCATCTCGAGCGGTACGAGCCGGAAGTTGCGGTAGGAGGCAGCGCGACCATCGGCCGGGGCCATTCCGCCGCCGGCCCGTGCCGACGCGGCGGACCACCGCCGCGTCAGAGCGCCTTGGGATCCGTCGCCGGGCGGGGTGCTGATCCTGGCGCCAGAACGGCTGCTCGATCGTGCCTCGACAGCACCAGCGGCAGCGGTGTGGTGGTCGCGCCATGTCGTCCTCGCGCGGAAAGGATCCATCGCCAGTGCGCTGCGCGGCTCCGGAAGGCTCGTAGACGCTGCCGCGGCCGGGACCTCGTCCGAGCCCCCTGCGCGCGGCAGCGACGTCTGGCTCGCCCGCTTGCCCGAGTCGCGCAGGCCAAAGCCGTCCGTGATCTCACGCATGGACTGATCGAGCGAGCTCAGCGAACGCAGCAGCTGCTGCGACGACTGCAGCGAGGCAGACATGGACTCCATCTCCGCGCCTTTGAGCGAGGGGTACCGCCGGCCGCTCGGAAAGTAAACATGGGTCAGCCGCGTTGGCAGCGAGTGCGGCGCGTGGAGCGCCTCCTCCGCCCCGCTGCTCCCAGCGCCAGCACCAGCGCCGGCACTGGCGCCGGCACCGGCGCCAGCACCGGCGCCAGCACCGGCGCCGGCGACGCTATTGCTCCCGGCCGCCGTGGCGGCGGACCCGCTATACGCGTAAAACACCACCTCTCCGGGAGAGCTCACGGCGCCCACCACGCTACGTGAGGCGTCCACGTCCGGCAGCGCTGTCGCCGCGCGCCGAAAGGGCGCCAGCGACCGTCGCTCGGCCCGCCCGCTCTCAGTTGTGCTGCGTCCTGCCGCCAAGCCCGCCGACCCGCCGGCGGGCAGCGAGGTGGCCGTCGGGCCCTTTGGCTGCGCCTGGCGCTCGCCCGGCAAGCCACCGCTGCCGCTGCTGCCGCCACGGCCCACCGGAATGGCAAGCGGCCGGCTTCCCGGCGCACGGGCGCCGCGCTTCGCCTCGGCGTCGGGCCCCGTCGTACGCAAGTCTGCGGCTTTGACAAGGACCGGGGCGGCCAGGCCCGCGGCGCTCAGGTCGGCGAGGTAGTTCACGCTCGCCTCCAGGTAGACGCCGTCCACGAGGACCGCCGGCAGCGAGACCTCAGCCCGCTCTAGCGACGGCTGGAGCGCCTCAAAGCCGGCGCTGGCCGCGCCGGCCTCGCCTGGGCTCGTCGACACCGAAACATGATGGACAACCTTCCGCCCGCGCACGAGGCGCGAAGTCGGCAATGCGGCCGCGAGAGAGAGAAGCGAGCGCAAGAAGACCGCGCAGCGCCGCGCAGCCTGTGTATCGGGCCGGCGCGGCGCCCCCGCCGCGCCGGCCTGCGACACCGTGTCCGCCGTGGATGCGCTGCCGAAGCTCTCGTGCCCGCGGTCGCGCAGCCCCTGTGCGGCGTCCGCCGCCACAAGCGCCACGCGCCAGCGCTCCAGCAGCACGGAGCCCTGTGCCGCGCCCGCGCCCGCGCCTTCCTGGCCCATGTTCGCCTCCTCCGCGCCCTCCTCGTCGCGCACTAGCACGGCCTCCACCAGGGCCTGCGCCAGGGAACCGGCGGGGGGCGCGGCCGGCAGCTCCAGCGCCGCCGCGGCCTCCGCGCTGTGCGCGCACGTCCGCGCACGCAGCCCGAAGCGCGCCGCCGCCGCCGCCGCGGCGGCTCGCTCCTGCTCCTCGGCCGTCTCCGCCGCCGCCGCCGCCGCCGCCGACAACGACGACGACGAGGAGGAGGCCGCTGCGCCGCCGGGGCACGCCGCGCAGCGCCGCGCCGCCAGCAACGCCACGGCGCCGCGCGCCGCCGCCGCCGCCGCGCCGCCGCCCGCCGCCGCCTCCATCGCGGCCGGCGCGCGCGCTCCGGTTCTGCCGCGCGCGCAGCGCCCGTGCCGCCGCGGGCGGGCTCGCCGCGGAATCCTTCTCTCTCTCTCTCGCGCGCGACGGCGGCCGCGTCACAGAGGCGGCAGGATGAAAGCGCGCTTCCCGCTTTCCGCGCCCTTTTCCGCGCGCCGCGCGGCGCGGCGCGGCGCGCCTCGCCTCGCCTCGCCTCGCCCGCTGCTCGCGGCGGCGCGCGGCGCCTGCGGGCGGGCGGGGCAGGGCGGCGGCGCGCCCCGCGGGACGCAGAACCGGGCCCGCGCGGGCGCGGACCTGGCCGCGCCGGGCGCGCGATGCCTGCCTGCTCGCTGCTCTACAGCTAGTAGCTAGAGAGCAGCTAGCTAGCAGCTAGAGCGCGCCGCCGTGCCCATGCCCAGCGCAGCACAGCACGGCGCGACTCGCCGGCCGCGGCGCGGCGCGCGACGCCGCCGCGCGTGCGCAGCGACCACCCCCCCCGCCCGCACGCACGCACGCACGCGCCGACGCCGCCGCCGCGCCCGGCCCGGCCAGCCTCGCGGCGCCGGAGCAGGCCCAGGGGCGGGACAGGCGGCGGCAGTCCCGGCCGCGGAGACGTTGAGCAGCACCTCCGAGTCGAGCTGCTTGAGCAGCACCAGCGCCGCGGACTCGGACTCGGACTCGGACGCGGACCCGGACTCGGACCCGGACTCGGAGGCGGCCGAGCCCGGGGCGCGAAGCGGCAGGCGAGATCGCGGCGGAGGCCGCGCGGGGCCAGCGGGCGCGCGGCCCAGCGGCCTGCTCCGGCGCCGCAGCATGCGGGAGGACGAGGAGCAGGAGGAGCGGGAGAAGGGGGAGCGGGAGGGGCGGGAGGAGCCCCTGGAGACGCTCGAGCAGACGCGACAAGAGCAGCGGCGGCAGCAGCAGCAGCAGGAGGAGGAGGCGACGCAGCTGGCTGGAATGCAGGCGGGCAAGACGCAGCGCGTGCGAGTGTTCGTGCGGCCACGGCCGGTGGGGGAGCGGGAGGAGTCGGCGCTGGAGGGCCAAGGCAGCGAGGCGGCACGCAGGGCCACAGTGGCCTTGGACACGGGCCGCGGGCACGTGCGCGTGAGCGTGAAGCGGGACCCGCGCCATGCGCACGGCAAGGCGGACGCCGGCGAGGAGCAGTGGAATTTCAGATTCGATGGCGTCATGGCGCCAGACACCACGCAGGAGGAGGTCTTCGAGCGCTGCGTGCCGGCGCTCCTGCAGGACTTGATGCGCGGCTACAACGGGACCATCCTCGCGTACGGCCAGACCGGGGCCGGCAAGACGCACACCATGTCCGGGTCGGGGAGGCACGCGCAGGGGCGCGGGCTTGCGGCCAGGACCATCGCAGCGCTCTTTGGCGCCATTGAGAGCGCCACGTGCGGGTCCGCCTACACGGTGCGCATGTCCTTTCTGGAGATCTACAAGGAGCAGCTCTATGACCTGCTCGCAGAAGACGCTGGGGCGGGTGCAGAGGACGCGGTGCGCCCGCACACGACGGCCGGGGCGCCGCCGGCCTCCGCCAAGCGTGCCATCCGCGGCAGCTTCCGCTTCGCGGCGGGCGTCGGCGCAAGCGGGGCAGGGGATCACGACGAGGGTCGCACGCTTCGGGGCCTGAGCCGGCGCGTGGTGCGCTGCGAGGAGGACGCGCTCGCGCGACTCTTCGAAGGCGAGACCAACCGCGCGATCGCCTCGCACGAGCTCAACTATTCATCCACGCGCTCGCACTGCGTCATCACCCTGTGGGTTGAGCGCCGCGGCCAGGAGGCAGACCCGGACAGCGGCGTGCTGCAGGAACGCGTCACCAGCGCCAAGCTGCACCTCGTGGACCTCGCCGGCTCGGAGCGCGTGCTCAAGACCAACTCTGAGGGTGCCGTCCTGCAAGAGGCCAAGGCCATCAACAAGTCTCTCAGCTTTCTGGAGCAGGTCGTCATCGCGCTTGCTAACGCCAAGACGGAGCACGTTCCGTACCGACGCAGCCTGCTCACGCAGTTCCTGCAGGACTCCCTCGGCGGAAACTGCAAGAGTCTACTTATCGCGTGCATCTGGCCGGCCGTCGCGCACGCCGAGCAGACGCTCGCCACCTTACGCTTCGCCTCGCGCATGATGCGCGTCAAGAACATGCCGGTCAGGAACAAGACCGCCGACGTCGCACCTGAGGTCGTGCAGGCCTACAAGCGCGAGATCCGCCTACTGCGCGAGGAGCTCGCGCTCCGGGACGCCTTTGCAGCGTGCTCCGTGCAGGACTCGGGCCCGCTCGCGCAGCACCTTCCCTACGGCCCCGAACTGCGCGAGGTTCTCCGCGCTGACGCGCAGCGCTTCCTTCAGGACGGCGACACGTCCGCGTTGCGCGTGCAGAGCCTCCGCCATGTTTACACGCTCCTGGAGCTCGTGCGTGAGACCGCGTTGTCTGAGCGCGCTCGCGCGACGGGTGGCCTCCTCGCGCGCTCGCGCGACGCGGGTGTTTCACAGCCACGGCGCCGCAATTCGCGCGGCCCGACTGCCAACGAGGAGGATGGGGACGATGAGGACGAGGCGAGCCTGGACGAGGAAGCTGGAGGCGCGAGCTCGAGCCCCATCAAGGTCAGAGCAGAAGGCCTCGTCTCGGAGGAACCGCTGCCACGGGCTGCTCCTTCGCAGTTGCATCCGCCGCAGCATCAGCCGCAGCGACCCCGGCCGCCATTCGCCGCGGCGCCCCGGGCCTCGTCGCGGCCCCGACCTGGGCCGCGGCCGCGCTTCAAGAACCATGCGGCTCGCGTCGAGCTCGTCCCGGAGGAAGCACGGACGCGAGTGGAGGGCGAAGGAGACACCGCGTCGAGCGGGCCCGGCCCGGAGTTGCCAGGCGCCCCTGGTAGCAGCGACGAGGCCTCGCGCGAGAAGCTCTTCGCGAGATTTCGCGCAGATGCTGCGGCCGGCGCGCCTCATTTTGCGGCCGTGGAGGAGTCCAAGCGTGGCCTCGTGCGTCTCAAGGCGCAAGCCAAGGAGGCGCGAGCCAAGGTAAATGCGTCCAAGGAGCGCCTTGACGAGCTCTTGCGCCTGGTTCAGGAGGCGGCGGGCGAGCCGGAGTCCGTGGTGATTGAGCGTCTACGTGCCGAGAAGGCCGAGTACCGGTTGAACGCGGACGTGCTCAAGGAGACCAAGTCGGAGGTGGCCTATGCCACGCAGGTGCTCAAGACTTGCCGTGAGCGCGTCGCCAAGGCCTTTGACGAATGGATGCAGCAAACCTGACAACGAATGCCAAGTCCACAAGACTCCGGGGTCCCGCAGGGAGGAAGAAGAATACTCGCAAACAAACGAACGACTCGGTGAGATAGTAAGATAGCAAGAAGGAGAGCACGCACGTGGATGATACTGGAACACGACTCGCAGGACACCTAGCTCGCTTCTCGCATTGCGCGTCGCAAGCAAGCAAGCTAGGAGCCGCGCGCTGGTTCGCTGAGCGGCGTGGACGTCGGGCTGGGCTCATGACTCGCCTGCGCGGACTCGCAAATGCGCTGCATCATGCTGAGCTCCGCGCGGCTTTGCAAGGTCGGGTCCTGCGCGAGCGAGCGCGCCATCATGCCGACGGACTGCACAGCCTGCAGCAGCTCGAGCTTCTCGCGCTGGGCCTTGCGCTCCCGGATGCGCGAGGCGGCCACCGCGTGGTTCGAGGCACGCTGCGGAGGTTGGTCCAAGACCGCCGTCTCGCGCGCCGCCTGCATCTCGTCGCGGAAGTTCTGCACCAGCTCCTCGAAGGACTCCTCGACGGCATTCATATGCCGCTTCAGGGCCCGGCCCAGCGAGGCCGGCGCGCTGCTGGCGTCCACGCCCGCGCGTGCGTCCGCGGCACGGCGCGGGTACCCGAGAAGGTCTTCGCACTTGTGCATGTAGGCAAAGATCGGCTCCGCGAGTTCTTTCGGCGCCGCCACAGAAGAGGTCGCGGCCGGGCCTGCGGATGCCGGTGCCGACGCCTGCTCGGGGCCTGGCGACGGCGCGAGGCGCGGTGCCATCCGCTTGAGCTTGGCCTCGGCCGCCTTGACCCTGGCGGCGGCCGCGGCCACCTTGCGCTCGCGCGCCTCAACACGGCCCTCGCGCTTGCCCACGCGGATCTGCCGGTCTGAGAGCGTGCGCAGCTGCTCCTGGGCCGCGTCGCGCTCGTGCCGCAGCTGGCCCACCTCGCGGCGCAGCGCGTCATTCTCGGATTGCAGCTCGGCCTCGAACTTGCGCACATCCAGCACGGCCAGCTCAAAGAGGTCCTCGAAGAGCTCTCTGTGCGCCTCCAGCTCGGGCGCGCGCAGCGCGCTCACCAGCCGGCTCAGCGAGCTCGGCGTGCTCCGTGACGGCGACGGCGAGGACCACTGCGGGGCCTTTGCCGTGGCATTCTCCGGCGTCGAGGCTGCCGGCGCCGGCGCCCCGAGGGGGCCGTCGTGCTCCTCGGCGCGCGACTTCATCTCGCTCGCCGGCAGCGCCTGCGCCTGCACCTGGCCCACTACCTGCACCGAGGTGGTCCGCGTGTACGTCTGCGTCTGTGTCTGCGTCTGTGTCTGCGTCTGCGTCTGCGTAGGCTCGCCCGCCTCCGCGTCGCGCTTCTTGCGGCGCAGAAACGCCTCGGCGCGCTCCAGCAGGCCCGGCGCGCCCAGCCCGGCGCGCCCGTCGTCCATGGCAGACCCGCGCCGCGCCGCGCCAAGCAAGGCTGACTGCGTGCCGCAGTCTGGGCCCGAGCCCGAGCCCGAGCTCTGGTGCAAGTTCGCTCTCTCTCGTGATCTGCGATTCTGCGACGGCAGCCGTTGCGCCGCTTGCGCGGTGGCCGCCCGCGAGCCGCGCCGCGGCGTGCGCAACGCATCGTGACGGTTAGTCCCGTTCCGCGGCGCCGCCCGGGCTCCAAGGAGAAGGAGGAGGAGGAGGAGGAGGAGGAGGAGGAGGAGGAGGAGGAGAGGGAGGGGACCGCGCCGCCAAGCGCCGCCGAGCTCGGCAGAGGCCGAACCCGTCGGCCCGGCCCGGGGCGGGGTGGGGCGGCGCGGCGCGGCGCGGCGCGGCGGCCGCCCGCGGGCCCGCCACGACCACGATGAGCGACGAGCTGCTGGAGAGCGGCGAGCTGCTAGAGATGTTGGAACGCGCGGAGCAGATGCACGCGCAGCAAGGCAAGGCGCAGGCGAGGCGCAAGCCGGAGCAGGCGCTCGTGCGCCGCGCGAATACCAGGCCGTGCACGTGCGGATTTCGGAGCTCGCAGCGCGTGGGCGGCGGCGGTGGCGGCGGCGTCGGAGGCGACGTCTGCGACTTTTGCGAGGGCTCGCTACTGCCGCAGCAGCAGGCGAAGCGGGCGCAGCAGAAGGTCCAGCAGGCCGTAGAGCCGTCGACATTGGACCCCGCGCGCAAGGCGGCCTTCTCCGCTCCGAGCCGCCCCTCCGCATCCTCATCCTCCTCGTCCGCTTCGACGTCGCCGCCGCCGTCGTCGTCGTCGTCGTCGTCCTCGTCGCTGTTGCCGGCGACATCTGGCAACCAAGGACGCAATGCGAACCTAGGGAGCGTCATCACTCCAGGCTCGAATCCTGGGCGAAGCCGGTACTTTGCGTCCATGAAACTGGGCGACTCACACATGCCAAACTCGACCAAGACCTTCACGAACACGGCCAAGCCGGCGACCTCAGCCCCAACCACGCACAGTAGCACGAGCCGACCCAAAAAGGCTCTGCTTGGGTCGCTCGGCGCGTCAAATCCATGGTCGCGCGCCCAGCGCGGGGGCGCAGGGGCACGCCGGAAGCAGGAGGCGGAGGACCATGACGACGACGACGACGAGATGGCCGCCGACATCGCGCCGCCGGTGCCGCACGATGAGGAGGCCATAAAGACGTGGGTGTTTCCGATGAGTGAGTCGTACGCGAAACGCGAGTACCAGTTCAGCATCATCAAGGCGGCACTGCTGCGCAACACGCTGGTGGTCCTGCCGACCGGCCTTGGCAAAACCTTCATCGCCGCGGTGGTCATGTACAACATGCTGCGCTGGTTTCCCACGGGCAAGATCATCTTCGTGGCGCCTACCAAACCGCTGGTCTCGCAGCAGGTGGAGGCGTGCCACCGCATCGTGGGCATTGACGAGTCCATCACGAGCCGCATGATGGGCACGGTGAACGCGAGCACGCGTAAGGCACTCTGGGAGGAGCGCCGGCTCTTCTATTGCACGCCGCAGACGGCAGAAAACGACTGCAAGAACGGGTTTGTGCCCATGGACAAGGTGGTGTGCGTGGTGATTGATGAGGCGCACCGCGCCACGGGCAACTACGCCTTCGTGAACCTGGTCAAGGAGCTGCGGTCCCGGTCGCAGAGCTTCCGCATCCTGGCGCTCAGTGCCACGCCCGGCAGCGACAAACAGCGTGTGCAGGATGTCGTGGATAACCTGTACGTGGCCAACATCGAGTACAAGTCAGAGATGGACCCGGACGTGAAGCCGTACGTCTTCAACAAGCTCATCAAAATCGTCGACGTCAAGGCGAGTTCCGGCATGGCGAACGTGCACATGCGCCTGCTGGACTTTGTGCGCCCGATCCACCGCTCGCTCATGGCGAGCAACGCCTGCCCGCCCATGTTGCGCCGCTCGCTCGACAAGCTGACAGCTGACATCGTCATCACGGCGCGCAACTCGCTGCACCACAACCCGCTGGCCGCCCCGATCCAGGAGGCGCGGCGAATCAGCGCCGACATGGGGGCACTCAGCACCCTTCTTCAAGGCGTCAAGTTTCTCTCGATCGAGGGCGTGCGGGGCATGGTCTCGCACTTTGAGCAGCAGCAGCGCCGCTCCAAGAACGCGAGGCTGGAGTCTATCTTCCGGGACAGGCGTTGGCGGTCCTTTCTGGACGATATGCGCTCGCTCGGCAATGATCCCGCCTCCAATCCCAAGGTGAGCAAGATGATTGAAGTGCTCAATGAGCACTTCGAGCGCATGCGCACCGCCGGCCAGCAGACGAGCTGTATCATATTCGCACACTCGCGAATCACGGTGGCCGGTCTGGTGGAGGTCATTTCCGAGCGTACCGACCTGCGCGTCTCGCCCTTTGTGGGCCAGCGGTCCACCACGACCGCCAAGGACCGCGCCAAGGCGAAGATGGCGCGCGCATCGGCGCACATCTCCGAGGCCGAGCTGGACATTGAAGACGAAGACGGGGATGCTGAGGACGACGATGGGGATGACGACGGCAGCGGCGAGGTCGACAGCGGACCGCGCGCGGACGCGGTTCAACCCGAGGAGAGCGTGGCGACGCGTGGCCAGAACCAAAAGGAGCAGCAGGCCATTATCAACAAATTCAAGAGCGGCGCGCTGGACGTCCTTGTGGCCACCTGTATCGGCGAGGAGGGCCTCGACATTGGGTCCGTTGACCTCATTGTGTGCTTCGATTCGCTCAAGTCGCCAGTACGCATGGTCCAGCGCTTCGGCCGGGCGGGCCGCAAGCGCAGCGGCTCCGTCGTGCTCCTGGTCAGCGAGGGCAAGGAGAAGAACGACCTCGTGGCCGGCACGGAGCGCTCGAACAAGATCCACAAGCTGCTCCGCGAACGTCTGCCCTCCATCACGCTGCACCGCGCCGCAAACCCGCGCATGGTGCCCCGCGGCGTGCGCCCCGAGGTGGACTATCGTCAGTTGGAAATTGGCGACTTTCGCGCTTCGCAGGTCGCCGGTGTCACGCCGCGCAAGCGCAAGTCCGTCGGGGCCAAGGGCACCGACAAGGACGTCAAGCGTCGCCAGTCCGACAACAATTGGGTCGCTGTGACTCCGCTGCGCCCGCTCACGGGCGCCGAGCGCCAGTACTATGACGACTTTGTACGCACAGCGCGCAAGCCCACCGACTCGCTCTTCGAATTTTCCATCTTCAACCGCAAGGACGAGATCGTGCCGGGCGGCGGCCTCGTCGATCCATCCTCGCGGACACGCGCCTACCTGCGTGTCAAGGACTTCATCGAGAAGCGCGCCTGGGAGGACGGCGCGGTGGACCTCTTCGAGGAGGGGACACTGCGGAACGGTGACAAGGCCGGCAGCAGGGACGAGGACCTGCTTTCGGAGGTGTCTCACCGCGATCGGCACGCCCGTGCCCGGCCCAAGGGCCCGCCTGCGCCCGACTGGAACGCCCGCTCCCAAGATGGCCCTGCCGCGGCGGCGCCTGTCGTGGAGGTGCTGGACCTGGTCGGTGCGGACTCCGGCTCGGAGGCTGCTGGCGACGATATGGAGCGCGACGAGGACGATGTCGATGTGCCGGCAAGGGATTCGGATTCGGACGCGGACGAGAATGACGATGGGAACGTGGTCGCCGAGACAAAGTCTCAAGCGACCAAGGCGACCGAAGCGAACGATGCCGAGGAGTGGAAGCCCAGATTCGCCGTGGGGGACCAGGTCACGGTGCGCCCGCGCAAAGGCCCAGGGCCCTACAGGGCAGCGGCGTCTGCGCGGGTGACGGCGGTGGACAGATCCTCGCGCACCTACGACCTCCGCCTCCCGGTTGACGGTGGAACGGAGCGCAAGGTTGACGAATCGCTCCTCGAGCCGGGTATCGTCCCGGACCTGATTTTGCAGTCCAGCCTGCCGGCGAGCGAGCGCCGGGGCGACGCGTCAGGTCCGGCCCACAAGGCGGCGGGAGACCCGGCTGCTAAGTGTTCGAGGGCGCGGCAGGCCAAGCTCGGCAAGTCCTACGCGGAGGCATCTATCTCCCCGACGCCGTCGCGGTCCCAGACCGCGAGCTCCGTCGACCACCAGAAGCCCTCTCAGACCAGCGCGAGCGACGAGGCGGCCTTGGAAGCGCCCAGCTCGCAGGAGGCATCGCCGCCAGAGGAGGTGGACGTCGGCGCAGCATCGATCGAGCTGCACGTGCCGAGCGCCGGGATCTCGGGTTCTGTGCACGAAGACGACGAGGACCAGCGCAACGCCTCCACCTCCGCCTCTGGGGACGAGGACGACGACGCCATGTCGTACTTTGAGGAGGAGATCGCGCTTCCGCCAAGTCCCTACCGCACTGTAGCCTGCGCACCACCTCCGAGCGCGCGCCGTGGCGAGCCATGCTCGTGTTGCGGAGAAGGCGGTTCGCGTCCAGGCGATCCGCTCCTTTCGTGCGAGGGCTTGCGCACGTGCCGTGCCCGCGTTCATGCCACGTGCGTGGGCGCTCGCGAGACGGCGGGCTGGCGTTGCGAGCCTTGTCGCCGAGGCGCCGCCCCTGACGCCCGCTTCTGCGCCCTTTGCCCGCGCAAGGACGGCGCTCTTATCCCGTACAAGGACAAGGCCTGGCTACACGCGTCTTGCACGTGGTGGAACCCGAAGCTGCACATGCTCGTGGATCCTGACGGCTACTTTTTGGGCGTCGACCTCGAGCCTAGCACTCCGCGTGCCGACCCTCTGCGGCTTCACCAGGTCCCATGCTCCTACTGCAGCAGGAGGATTGGCGCCTGCGTATCGTGCCGCGCTCCCGGTTGCGCGTTTGCCATGCATCCGTCATGCGCTGTGCATGGAGGTGCCACGCTCTCACAGCCGCGCTGCGCATTTCATGTGCAGCGCAGAGCTGTGGAAGGCAACGCCGACGCAGACCAGCTTGAAGTCCGTCACGAGCGCCAGAACCCCGAGACTGAGACCCGCAAGCGTGAGCACCGCGTAGTTCGCGAGACACGCCTGCTTGAGGAGCGCGAGAAGCCTGGACGCGAGCAGCGCGAGCGGCGCGAGCATGTTGAGCAATTTGAGCAGCATGAGCGTGGGCAGTGTGAACAGCTCGAGCAGCGTGGAAAGCTCAAGCAGCGTGAACAGCTCGAGCAGCGTGAACAGCTCGAGCAGCGCGAACAGCTCGAGCAGCGCGAACAGCTCAAGCAGCGTGAAGTCTTCGAGCAGCGTGAGAAGCTCAAACAGCGCGAAGAGCTCAAGCAGCGTGAAGAGCTCGAGCAGCATGAAAAGCTCGAAGAGCGCGAAAAGCTCAAGCAGGATGAGACGCACGAGCACCAAGAACGCCCGAAGCATAAGCGCGACAAGATGGAAGAAAAACAAGGACAACCACCGGCCCAGCAAAGCGCTCATACAAAGCACGCAATCAACGATGGCGCAGGACACTCACCATTTCGCGGACCCGCCGTTACGCCTTCGTACGATCAAAGCGCTCCTCTAAAGATGGGGTCGGCTTCGCGTGCCCGGCAACGACAGGCATTGCAGGTCCTGGAGCTCAACTCGGCGACCGAGGGCATGGAATCACGGCTAGCTTCCACAACAAGGCCGGGGAGCTCGAGCGAGAGTCCGGCGCCCAGGCCTGCTGCGGCCAGCACGCTGCACACCTCAACGATTGTGACGTCAAAGGCGCCGCGCGTGCTGGTCACCCCGCGCGCCTCGAAGAGCTCGTCCTCGTCCTCGCTCTCGAAGGCGCTGCCGCCGGCGCGAGTCACCCCACGAGCCAGTGAGAGCGGATCTTCATCCTCACAACAGGAGCTGGCCGCCCCGCGACCCTTTGCTGCCCCGGCGAGGCTTCCTACGATTGTCAACACGCCCGAGTCGGCCGACGCCTCGGGCCAACCACGCAAGAAGCACCTGAAGCGGAAAAGGAGGAGGACGAAGAAGCAGCAGCCACAACAGCGCATCGAGGATCCTGTCGAGAATGGCGTTGCCAGTGACTCCGACGAGGATGAGGATGGAAGCGAAAGTGAGGATGTAATGAGCGTGAGCTCTGCGTCGCCGATCGTGCGCAAGGCCGCCCAGGAGAAGCATCGCAAGGGTCGGCTCCTCTCCAAGTCCAAGAAGAAGTTCTTCGAGGACGAGGCGGAGGAATCAGGCAGCGCTAGCGAAGACGAAGAGGAGGGACACAGCGATGCGGATGAGGATGGCAACCTGCGGGGCTTGATTGACGACAGCTCGCTTCCATCTCAGGCAACGGGCTCGCAGCACCGTCACCGAACGCCAGCTCGGTCTGCGAATGTGTACCGGCGCAAGATGATGGAAGACTCGCCGCTCCGCATGTTCGGGCGCGGGCGGATGGCCATGCCGATCCTGTCTGCACACCTGCGCGCCCTGGAGGATCGAGAGAGTGGCGCCGGAGCGTCGTCGCCACGATCGCCCCTTCGTGCTGCCCCGCCGGCGTCGCCCGCGTCTCCATCCCAGTCGGGCGAGGAGGACGAGAACGCGAATGACGATGATGGTGATGAGGAGGAAGACGAGGAGGAAAGCGGTTCTGCGTGCAGGAAGGAAAGGACAACAAGCAAGCAAGAGCAGCAGAAGAAGAAGAAGAAGCGCAAGGTGCTTGAGGACACGCAATCGCAAGACTTCGTGGCTGCCAGCAGCACGATCAAGGCTAAGCCTGCTGCGTGGCGCAAGGTGCTTCAGGACACACAGTCGCAGGAGTTCGTAATCGCCAGCAACCCGCGTGGGCCAGGCGCGTCGAACGACGTTGAAGCAGTGGACTTGACGCAGGACCCCGTTGCAAGCACAGCGCCGCCCTTGGCGATTGCGGCACCGGCGAGCGCAGTCGCGCATAACTCTGCGAAGGGTGCTCACGAGGCGAGCGAGCTTGGCCGAGCTGCAGAGGCGGCGCCTGTGGCGACCAGGGCACCTTGGGAGCAAACTGCGCCGGCGAGCAAAGCCACCAGCTCGACGAGGGAGCCGGGCGAATCGAGCAGACCTGCAAAAGCCGCACCCGAAGCCGAAGCCGCAGGTGCTTCTTCAGGCGCAGACCGAGCGCATGCTGCGGCGCCGGCGGCGTTTCGGGTGTGGGCGGATGCGCACGCGAGCGGGTCGCTCATGACGGAAGTGTGCCGGCGGATGCGGCACGGGCGCAGGTTCGACGTGGAGATGGTGCGCAGCTTCCCTTTGCAAGGTTTTGACTTCGTGCTGAGCTCGCGCGTGGGTGTTTGCGTGGTGTCGCAGCGGCGGCTGATGAAGCTGGCGATGATGCCGCCCATCGGCGCGAACCGGACGGTCGGCGCGGCTGGGCGGCCGCCCACCGGGCTGCACGAGCTGCTGAACAAGGCCGCGCTGCTGTACGCGCAGCCGCTGCTGATCGTGCAGCACGACGAGAAGGAGGGCGTGGACCTGCAGCTGCACCCGGAGGATGCGTACGCGGAGAGCTTCATGCAGGCGTATCTGACGGCGCAGACGTGGGGTCGCGCGCAGGTGCTGCTGAGCTCGTCGGTGGATGAAACACTGGGTATTTTGCGGCATGTGTGCGAGACGGAGGAGCGGGACGGGACGAGTCTGCGTGCGCTTGGCGTGCACGGAGAGACGACGGCCCGCGAGGAGCATGTGCAGGTGCTGCACTTTCTTCTGACGCTTCGCAGTGTGAGCCTGGTGACGGCGCACCGCATCGTGCGTGAAAACGCGGGGCGGTCGCTGCTGGAGGTTCTGGAGACGCTCAAGGCGAGGGAACTGGTGGCGCAGGTGCCGGGCTTGTCTGTGGACATTGCAGGGCTCATTGTGACATGGCTGGTCCGACGAACACAAGAGTAAGCCTGACCTGACTGACTGTAGGCTAAAGCTTGGCCATTGTAGCGTAGCAAAGCTTCGAAAAGATCATTGGTTATCATTCATTTGTGTGCATGAATAACTGGTACATTTATCGGATAGGAGGAAACGGGCGGAGGCGACACAAGAGAGCCTGTGGAGGGGAACGAGCGGACGCACGCGTGCGCACGCACGCACTCGATTAGTGCTCAAAGAGGTCCTTGACGAGGCGCTGTACAGAGTCCACGCCGCCGACATCCTCCTGATGGCCAAGGAAGGAGCGCAGGCGGATGTTGATGGGCTGAGCCTCGTTCTCGATGAGGAAGGCGTCGTGGCCGAACTTGGAGTCGATGACCTCAAAGTGCACGGGGACGTTGCGCTGGCCAAGCACGCGGGCGAGGCGCTCGTGGTCCTGGGCGGGCGTGAGGCGGTCGGTGCTGTAGGAGAGCAGCATGCCGGCCTTGTCAGTGGGGATGCGCGCAGCGCCGGCCTCAAAGGAGCCGACGTTCTGGCCGATGTCCATGAGGTCCATGCTCTGGGAGAGCAGGAGGTAGCAGTTGGCGTCGTAGTTGACCTGGTGCGTGAACTTGAGGCCCTGGTGCTGCAGGTAGCGCTCGACCTCGAAGGAGACCTCGCCGGACTGCTCGAGCACGCTGGGGTACCAGTCGAAGCGCTCGTCGAACTCCTTGGGCGAGCGGTAGCAGATGGTGCCGAACATGCGCGCGATGCGCATGCCGTCCTTGGGGTTCTCCTCGTAGTGGCCATTCTTGAAGTCCGGGTCCATGCGAACGGCCTGGCGCTGCACGGAGCGCAGGGCGACGGTGCCGGGCGAGGTGTGGGCCGTGGAGGCGATGGCGGCGAAGCGCTCGTACATTTCGGGAAAGTTGGCGACGAACTGAATCACCTGCATCCCGCCCATGGAACCGCCGACGACGGCGAAGACCTTGTCAACGCCGAGCTCGTCGAGCAGACGCTTCTGCAGAAGCGCCTGGTCGCGAGGCGTGATGAGCGGGAACTCGGAGCGGAAGGGCGGTTGGCCCGGCGCGCGCGGCGTGAGGGGCGAGGTGGAGCCAAAGGGCGAGCCCATGGGCGCGCCGACAATAACCTGGAACTCGTCGAGGTCGATGCCGAACTCGGGCCCGTGGCCCACGGTGCGGCGCCACCAGCCGCGGTGCTCCTTGCCGTCGTCCGGGTCCATGCCATCGACGGCGTGCACGCTGTTGCTCATGGACGGGCACAGCAGAATCTTGCGCCCGTTCGGGTTGCCCATGACGGCATACTTGATGCGGATGGACTCGGCCGGCAGCACCACGCCGCTCGAGAGCTCGAGGTCCTTGTTGGAGAAGAGCGTGTCCACGCGCACGTCCACCGGCACGCCCAGCTCCGGCTGCAGCGCCGCCACCGAGTGCACGGGCCTGCCGCGCCGCCGCGTCTGCGTCTGCGCCTGCTGTGCCGTCGCCCTCGTCGTCGACGCCAGCGTCCGCCTTGCCAGCGCCGCGCGCACCGGCGCCGCCACGCGCGCCGCCTTCATCATGCTGCCTGCTGCTGCTTCGCGCGCTCCCTGACTAGTAGAGTAGCCTCGCCCGCCCGCCCGCCCGCCCGCCCGCCCGCCCGCCCGCCCGCCCGCCTGCCTGCCCGCCCGCCTGCCTGCCTGCCTGCCTGCCTGCCTGCCTGCCTGCCTGCCTGCCGTGGGCGCGGGTGAGGCACGGCGAGGGCGCGGCGCTTGAAGGTCTGCCCGCCCGCGCGCCCGCTGCGGCCGGCCACGGGCGCCAGTGCGTGGCACGGCTGGGGTCACGGCGGCGGCGTTGACTTCCGCAGCGCCTTTGGTGACGTTGCCGCCGCCCACCTTGGCCGCCGCACGAAAACTCCGGCGCGTCGCGAACCCGCCGTCCGCAAGAGCGTAGAGACTCTGTCTGCTGCAGTGGCGGGAAGGAGCAAGGACCGCGGCCGCGCTGCCCGCGCTGCAGTGAAGCTCGGCCGACGCGGCGCCGGCGACGCGCAGCAGCCGCAGGCCAGAGCGTCGCGACGCCGCCGCCGCTCCGTGCGGCGCCGGGCTCAGGGCCAGTCACCTGGCTGGCACTGGGATGATGACGCGGGGACAGGGTGTGTGTGCTACGTGTGGTGATGGTAGAGCCCACCCATGACCACTGTAGTTAAGTTAAGTTAGCCCTGTTACACCTTCAAGTTGAAAGAAACAAAGATAACTGACCGTCCCGTCTTGCAGTGGTTTGTCACGGTGCAGTGGCGGTGGCGGAAGGCGGCGCGCTGGCCGTGGCCGTCACCTGCATCGCATCACTTTCACAGGCTCGCCATGGTAGAAACCGATACACGGGCGCCGCCGGCACTGCACGGTTCGGGCGCGTTCGGGCCTGGGACGCGCTGTACCAGGCCGTGCCAGTGCCGCGGCTTTCCTTTTGCCAGCGAATGAAGTTCACCAGCCACCCAGGGCTGTGACAGCACTGCGACTGTGCGACAGCAGCAACCGGCGCGGGACAGGGGGCGAGGGTCCCGTGACGTTTGCGGCGGGGTTCTGCGACGAGACGCAGGGAGTGGGTGGGTGTAGTGGGCGGTGTGCGCGGGGGGTGCGCGGTATGTTCCGAGGAGGGTGGCGCTCAGCGCACCCTCGCTGTCCGAGTCAGCGCCTGTCAGCGACGCGCGGTCAGCGACCGTCCATGCACGCTGTGGACTGCGATGCGAATTCGCGTACGTCATTGCCGATGACTGAATCGCGCCTGCTTGCCACCAAAGGCCTGGATGTCACTGGCTGGCCCTGCCAAGCCGCGCTGCGGCTACTGCCAATGGCCGGCCTTGGCCGTGGCCGCCAGGCCACCGGCGCCGAGAAGGTTCTAGTGGCCTTCGCCTTGTCGAACTTGGTTGATGAAGCTTTTCCCAGTGCGACGGTCCACAAGGCCGGAGGGTCCGGTTCTCCCTCGAGCTCGTTCAGCCGGAGCGTAGAGTAGAAGAGGCGAGGTCTGCACCAGCTTTGCTTGCAATGTTGGCTTCGTTGGCTTCGTTGCTCATGCCGTGGCCATGGTCGTCGTCCGCTTTCCGTCCGCCGGAGGCAGACCCGGTCCCTTGCCATGATGCTGTGACTTGCTGCCGCCACCACCCGGCCACCGCCCGCTACGAGGCTGTGGGGGCTTCCTTGGACAAGCACCTGGCCAACGAACTCGTGCCCAGGGCGAGTCCGGCACCGCTGGCCGCTCGCGGTCTCGGCGTCATGAGGCCAGCGGCGGCGTGACGCGGCGCCGAGCCGAGCGGCCTGGCCATGGCACGCAGGCACACTGCCACCACACCCTCTCGGGTAATCCGGAGAGCACCGACGAGGACAAACGCCACTGGCGGGCCAGACTGCCTATTTAATCGAGAGCAGCAAGCCTGATGAGCCTTGCCCGGGAGTCGTCATCCGGCCTGGGCCCAGCTAGGCCTAGCAGCGGCGAGGCAGAGACGGATGAGCGGAAGGATGCAGTGACGACAGAGCGGCGAGGCGAGGCTAGTCGAATCGAGGATTCAGAGGCGCACCCGGGCCACTGGCAGAGAGACCCGTGGAGCAGCGCCACTGCCGAAATGTGCGGTTAACTTTGCTACCAGCCACTACCTTACTACGATGAGGCTCCCTTCTCGGGCTCGGCGCGAGCGGGTCGGCGCCCGTCTGCGCGCCCGCCGGCCTCGATGGTCGCGTGCCTGCGCGCGCTCGACGGCAGCCAGCAGCAGACCCAGATCGAACGCAGCGACTCGGAGCGAGTGAGTGAGCGAGCGAGAGACTCGAGCACAGTTCGTTGAGAGAGAGAGAGAGAGAGAGAGAGAGGCAGCTACTAGAGAGCTCGTAGCTTGCTCTAGAGCACAAGCGAGCGACCGTCAGAGCTGGGCCCGTGTTCCACTTTAAAGTCGTCCATTCCCTCAACCGGCGCCGCGCTGCAGCAGTCAGTAGCCAATGTCCTCCACTACCACGACCATGTCGAGCACGACGTCGACGACGCGTGCGACGTCGCGGCTGGGCAGGAAGCGGCGCTCGCGCGAGGTGAGCCCGGCGCGCATGATGCCGCCGCCGCATCTGGACGCCAAGGAGGCGGCTGTGGTGAGCCCGATGCCGGCCGGCGCGGTCCCGGTGAAGAAGGCAGCGCCTGAGGCGATCAAGCCGGCAGCGGCTTCGGCGAGCGACAAGACGGAGGACTTCAAGGAGTGGACGATGCACCTGCCGAATTACGTGGACTTTGACGAGGCGGGGAAGAAGAGCGCCGAGGCGCTCCGCAACACCATCATGAAGCCGCCGAGCAGCGACTTCATGGTGCGCGACATTGGCTACCTCGAGGGCACGAAGAAGACGCTCAAGGCGCCGAAGCGGCCATCGCCGGAGTCCGTGTACCACATCGTGGGCGTGAACGTGTTTCGCGCGCACAGGTCGCTCGCGCACGTGGCGAGCAAGGTGGAGCATCTCAAGCAGTACATCGCCTCGCACGTGCACCCGGACTCTGGGCGCGACGAGATGCCGGAGTTCCTGGTGATCACGTGGATGTTCAAGTCCACCTTCAAGCACGAGCACACGTGCGTCGTGCACCTGTTCCAGCGATCGCAGCACTACAACGTGGGCGACTCGCCGGGCTTCGACAGCGCCTTTGAGCAGTTCGTGCGTGGCGATGAGACGCAGCGCAAGGCCAAGCTCAAGTTCGAGTTCAAACTGCGCGAGGCGCCCGGGCCGCTGCGCAAGAGCGTTAAGATGCTGGGCGGCGAGCGGCCGGTGCTCATCGCCAAGGCCATCGGCACGCAGTACTTTCAGGGCCCGAACTACTACGAGATCGATCAGGACGTGGGCTCCAGCTACGTGGCGTCCATGCTGAACTCGACTATTCTCAAGGCGAGTGGCAAGCTGGTGGTCGACACGACCTGGCTTGTCGAGGCGCAGGAGGAGCACGAGCTGCCGGAGCTGCTGCTCGGCACAGTGCGGTGGAACTACGTCAGCCTCGGTGACGTTTGCATCGAGCTGGACAAGGAGTACAAGCCGAAGAAGTAAAGCAAAGAAGCAAAGCATTGCAAAAAGCGGAGTGAATGAAGCTCGTAGCTCTAACTTAAGTTCGCTGTATACACTTTTTCCCCTTTTTCTTGAGCCCCCGTTCGATGTGTCGAATTTGTGCTCCTGCTTTTTCGATGGCGAAGGCGCCGGCGAAGGCATCCAGCAGAAACCAGCAACAGAAGGCAGCAGAAGGCGATTGGATCGTTCGCATCGTACAGGTACGCACTCTACCTCTCTAAAGCTAGCAAGCAAGCTAGTAGCTACTAGCTAGCTAGCTTAGAGGTACGCGCTCTGGGCCTAGCAGCTGCCAGCTGCTGGCATGCGTAGAAAACAGCGTTGCACCTTCCTTTTGCGCCGCCTGTTCGAGTTTAAAAAAACCTGCGTTCCACCTTTCCCCTCACCCGCGAAGTAACGATGAGCACACGCGCTGCGCACATCAGTGTCGAAGACAAGACAGCAACGTTGCACTTTTTCTCAGAGTCAAAAAAAAAAAAGGTTCTCCTCAGTCAATCTACATTGCACATTTCCACCCTCACGCACAGCGAGGTTTCAAAGCTCGTGAAACAGCCAAAGGCGATGCTACCAAAACTAAAAAGAGCTTTCGTATTCTCTCTCATCATCACATTCTCTCTCATGCAAAAGGTGGCCCTCTGTACATCCCCAGTGCTTTCATGTCGGGGGCTCTGGACGGGCAGCGCACGGGCCGCAGCGTCCCAGACGGATTTTGGCGGGGGGTTTGATATTGACATGCGGACGGAAGGCAAGAGGACCTGTCGTCCGTTCAGGCACGCACCTGCTGTGTTGGGAGCGCGGAGCCCTTGCCGAAGCGGCGGTAGGCGCGCACGGCACGCTGGATCTCGGGCAGCGAGAGCTCGTGGTCGCCTGAGAGCTCGTCGGCATCCTTGGGGCCGACGGCATTTTGAAGATAGCCGAGGACCTTGGAGACTGACTTGGGGTCGAGCTCAGTGGCGGCGGCGACAAGGTCGGCGGTGGACGTGGGTACGGCGTCGCGCGCCTCCTCGGCGGCGGCCGGCGTCCCGCGGTTCTCCTGGTCCTCGGCAGCGATGAGCTCGCGGTAGATGAGGTCGGTCTCCTCAATGAGCTCGAAGTCGCCGAGCATCTCGAGGTCAGCCTCGGCGGCGTCGAGGGGCTCAATATCCGAGCAGAGATCGCCAAAGGAGTTGGCGCGGGTGAGCTGCGGGGCGACCGTGGAGGGCTTGGGCGCTTCGTTGGCCGGGCCCGCGGCGGACGCGGCCGCAGCCGGCGCGGCAGCGGCAGCGGTGGCGCTCGATGCAGTGGCAGTGGCAGTGGCGGCCGTAGCAGTGGCCGGGGCGGCAGGGGCGCCGGCGCCGCCCTGCACGATGCGGGAGCGTTTCCTGGAGGCACCGCCGGCCGGCTTGGTGGCGACCTTGAGGGGCTCCCTAGGGGTGCCGTCGGCCGTCGTGCCGGTGGCGGCGCGGCGCGAGACGACGACGATGCCGGCGTCGTCGAGCACCGTAAGTACACTGTCGAGCTGCGTGCGCAGATCCTCGACGACACCCTGGAGGTGCGCGACCTGGGACTTGAGCTGCTGCACCTCGACCTGCGTGGCGGTCATCTGCGCGTCGGCGCGCGACTTGCGGCGGATCTCCGAGAGCAGCTCGGGCTGGTCCCTGCGGAAGTTGGGGTGCGTGAAGCTCCAGGCGCCCGTCTGCGTCTCGAGCTTGCGGAAGCCGTAGAAGTGGAGCTGCCGGACAAAGGTCTGCAGGCTGCCCTTGTAGAACTTCTTGAGCGCCATCTCGAACTTGTCCGAGTCCTTGACCACGTAGGCGTCCCCGTCCTCCGTCCACGTCGAAACATCCTCGGGGATGGTCTCGGCGATCTTCTTCAGCTTTTGCAGAAACGGCGGCAGCACCGTGACGGCCGCCATGGTGGCGCTCCGCGTGGCGCGCCTCCTGCGGCTACGCTACGGCTGCGGGTCCTCCGCGTGCGTTCTGGCTCTGCCGCGGTGGCCACGACGACGCACGTGCCGCGCGCCGCTCTCGTCACGCTCGCTCGCCCGAACTCGCCTCGAAGAGCCGGGCTTGCCTCGTTCCCGCGCTCGACACGGAGAGTGAGCGCGAGAGTTTGCCACGTGGGAGTGGGCGCCGAGCGACCGCGCGCGGAGCGCGGGGGCGCGCAGGTCGGTCTCCTCCTGCTGGCCGCTCGCCCGCTCGTACGCGGCGCAGACGGCCGCGGCCGAAGAGAGATGGATAGATAGACGGCGAGCTAGATAGTCTGGAGGGATGGATGCGCGAACGGCGGGATGCTGCGCGCGCGGCGAATGACCGGGTCCGTCGGCGGCGGCGGCAACGCTAGCTCGCTCGCTCGCTCGCTGCGACGGCGGCGCGGGGGCTTGCTCGCAGGCCACGCTCGCGCTCGCGCTTCGAGCGCACCCTAGCTCGCTCGCGGGCTAGAAGCTTGCTGGCCAGCTGGCGCAGGCGGGCGACGTGCAGCTGGGCGTCAACGGCCGCGGATCTGGCGGCGCGGCGGGCGATCCAGAAGCCGACGCGACTCCGCCGCCGCCCCCTCGTGCGGCCGCACGGCCCCCCTGAGAGTTACGGGCCTGCGCCTCTTGGGCAGGCGAGCACGGCGCGCCGCTGGGGGGGTGCCCCGCAGTCCGCCTCCGGGTGCATCCTGGGAGTCTGCAAGCTCGTTGTACGGCTCCCACCGCCCGCCTGCGGCGCATCCTGCGGTTGCCCCGTTGCCCCGCAGTAGCCCCGCACGTGGCGCGCTCCCCTCCACAGCAGTCGCACACGAGGATGCGCCCCCCTTGTCGGCCGATGCGGCGCAGCTTGCGCCCCCCCGGTCCCTGCAGGGGTTTCCCCGAGAGGTGGCCGTCTGCGCTGCGGGCCCGCAGCGCGCCCGCAGCCGCCGCAGTTGGCGAGCCGCTGCGCCGCGCTAGCGCCGCGCAGCGGAAACGCTAGCGTCCGCCGCGGCCAACGACCTGCCCGCGCGCTGCGGGCGCCGGGCGCTGGCGCGCACAATCGCGCGCCAGCCTTCTGAGCCTTGCCTTCGAGTCGCCAGCTGGGCTGCCTTCAAGTTCAAGTCGCGCCTTTCGCCCGTGAGGTAAGTCAGCTAGCCAACTGTTAGTCAGTCAGAAAGCGATGGGCTCGCCCTCAGCTAGCTAGCTGGCTGCCAGTGTGGCTGACGCAGGTGAAGAGTCCGAGAGTCGGGCTCGCGGCGCGCCGAGTCTCGGCGCCGTGCGACGCCGCCGGCCTCGAGAGAGACTCGGCGAGGGAGAGTTCGCTCGCCCAGCCGCAGCGCTGCAGGCTCAGCCGGCCAGGCCAGGCCGGCCGCCGCCGGGGAGTTCCGGCAGGACGGGCGGGCGCTGCCGCTGCAGGAGGCGGGCGAGGCGGGCCGCGTTTTTCCTGCCGGGATCCGGCCTGGCGGCGAGGGCCCAGGCTGAGCTCCCCAGCGCAACGCAGCGCAGCTGGCCTGCTTGCGCGCCTTTGCCGCACCAAAAGGCGGCGCGCGGCGAGGCCGCTGCGCCACGCGCGATCGCGCCCGCGTCACGGCAGGCAACGGGACGCGGCGTGCGGGAAGGACAGCTCGCAGCTCACGCGGTGCTGTGGCTGCAGCGCGCTGCAGGTGCAGCAGCAGGACGAGCGAGGCTCGATCGTCACGGCGACGGCGGCCTCGAGCGGCGGGCGCGCCGCCGGCCAGCGCGGCGCGAGATCGAGCGAGCCGTGACCGCGGCGGAGAGCGTCATCGAGAACAGGCCGGGCGACCAGGAGCGCTGCCCAGGCTCTGCCGAGCCCAGGCTCTGCCGAGAGCGCGGCGAGCGGAGCGGCGAGCGCGCGAGCGAGCGTCGACAACGAGCGCGTCCGGCCTGCCCGCGGCGCGCTGCAGTGCCGGCAGCGCGCGGCGCCGCGCCGCGGTGCCCGGCTGCGCGGCACGGCCAACTCGCGAGGAAGCTTGGCAGCGAACTCGCCGCGCTCTCCGCCCTGGCGGCCAGCTGGCAGCTGCGAGTCTCTCGCCGTTGGCCGCCTCGGCGCCGACCTCGGAACCGCTCGCGGTGCGGCGCGGCGCGCTCGGGACCGCCGAGCCGCTCGCCGCGCTCGGCTCGCTCGGCTCGCTCGCTCGCGGCGCGCTGCAGCCGCCCAGCGCGGCCGTCCAGCGCGGCCGGCGAGAGGGCGAGACAACCAACTTGGCTTAACTCTCCCTCGCTCCACGCGCCGCTCTCGGCGCCGGCCACGGCCACCGTGGCCGCGGCCACTCTCCGGCGCGCGCTGCGGCGAGCGAGGCTGCTTCCAGCGGCGGCACTCTCCGGCCCCCGCTCGGAGGCGCATCCGGCCAGGCCGGCTAGGCTGCGCTCAGCGCTGCAGAGGCAGGGGAGGGAGGGAGAGTGCGGCGCGTGGCTTCCGGTTCTTCTGAGAACTTGGAGGGAGCGCCGAGGCGCGGCGGCGTGCTGGCCGAGGCCGAGCCGGGGGCGCGGCGAGGCAGAACCCCGGCGGCAGGGCAAAACCGAATTAGCAAAGCAAGCAGCAGCGGCCAGCAGCAGCGGCAGGGCAGCGAGCAGGGCAGGCAGGCAGGCAGGCACCATGCAGATCTTCGTCAAGACGCTCACGGGCAAGACCATCACCCTCGATGTCGAGCCCTCGGACACGATTGAGAACGTCAAGCAGAAGATCCAGGACAAGGAGGGCATCCCCCCTGATCAGCAGCGCCTCATCTTCGCCGGCAAGCAGCTCGAGGACGGTCGCACCCTGAGCGACTACAACATCCAGAAGGAGTCCACTCTCCACCTCGTGCTTCGCCTGCGTGGTGGCATGCAGATCTTCGTCAAGACGCTGACCGGCAAGACCATCACCCTCGACGTCGAGCCCTCGGACACGATCGAGAACGTCAAGCAGAAGATCCAGGACAAGGAGGGCATCCCCCCTGATCAGCAGCGCCTCATCTTCGCTGGCAAGCAGCTGGAGGACGGCCGCACGCTGAGCGACTACAACATCCAGAAGGAGTCCACCCTCCACCTCGTGCTCCGCCTGCGCGGTGGCATGCAGATCTTCGTCAAGACTCTCACCGGCAAGACCATCACCCTCGATGTCGAGCCCTCGGACACGATCGAGAACGTCAAGCAGAAGATCCAGGACAAGGAGGGCATTCCCCCTGATCAGCAGCGCCTCATCTTCGCTGGCAAGCAGCTCGAGGACGGCCGCACGCTGAGCGACTACAACATCCAGAAGGAGTCCACTCTCCACCTCGTGCTCCGCCTGCGCGGTGGCATGCAGATCTTCGTCAAGACGCTGACCGGCAAGACCATCACCCTCGATGTCGAGCCCTCGGACACGATCGAGAACGTCAAGCAGAAGATCCAGGACAAGGAGGGCATTCCCCCTGATCAGCAGCGCCTCATCTTCGCTGGCAAGCAGCTCGAGGACGGCCGCACCCTGAGCGACTACAACATCCAGAAGGAGTCCACTCTCCACCTCGTGCTCCGCCTGCGCGGTGGCATGCAGATCTTCGTCAAGACGCTGACCGGCAAGACCATCACCCTCGATGTCGAGCCCTCGGACACGATCGAGAACGTCAAGCAGAAGATCCAGGACAAGGAGGGCATCCCCCCTGATCAGCAGCGCCTCATCTTCGCCGGCAAGCAGCTCGAGGATGGCCGCACCCTGAGCGACTACAACATTCAGAAGGAGTCGACTCTCCATCTCGTGCTGCGCCTGCGTGGTGGCAACTAGATAGCCTAGCCGTGTGAAGAATAATTCTGCGATGTACATGTCATTCCCAGTTTTCATTCCCAGGTTTCTGTCAGTTTCTTGGCTTGATCAACGTACAGTGAGTGTTGAGTCTGTTGACAGTGTCATGAGAGTGAGACCAAGACAAACGCGCGCCAGCCAGCAGCCAGCAAGGTCGGCGCACCGTGCGGCGTGGGCGCAGCAGACCAGACGGCTCGAGCGGCGCGGCGCGGCGCAGCAGATCCGGAAGAGAGCGCGGCACGCGGCGCGTGGCGCGCGGTTGCCGCACGCAGGCACGCGCGCAGGCAGGCACGTAGGCAGCCAGGCAGCCAGGCAGCCAGGCAGCCAGCCAGGCAGCCAGGCAGCCAGCCAGAGAGACAGACAGGGATACAGACGGCAAGATGGCAAGCTCTTGCTCGAGCGAGGTGCTCCCGTGGAAGGTGGCGACGCTGGTGCTGAGCTGCGTCGTGGCGATCTTCCTTGTGACGCGGGTCTTGGTTTTCGTGCGGCTGGCGCTGGCAGCACGACGCGTGCGAGGCGTTCTGCAAGATGCGGCCAAGCCGCTGCTCGAGGCTCTGGAGGAGGGCGAGATTGGCGAGCTCAGCGACAGGATGAGTGACACGTCGAGCGTGTTTAGCCCGCCGTTCCGGTCGGCAGAGGCGTTCCGGGCCCCGGCTGCAAACGCGTCCGCTACCGGCCGCTACCTGCTCGCCTCCTCGGCCAGCAGAGAGCGCCTCTTCTCTGCGGGTGGCCAAGGCGACGAGGACGGCAGTGACCACCACGGTGACGAAGGGGCGCAGCTGAGCCTGGAGAAGGGTACAGGCGCAACGGCACGAGCCACGGCTAAGACGAACAGCTGAGCTGCCGAGCCAACCGGCCAGCAATCAAGTCTCTCGGCACCGCCCCGCCTCACCAAGACATACGTCAAGGTATCTGGTCTCATGTACTCTTCCATTTTCGACTTTACAGACACACTTTCGAGCAGCTGGCGCAGCGTCTTGTCATCATCATCATCATCATCATCATGCATGATTACGATACAACAGGCCAAAATAAGAGAAAGAGTCAAAGTTGCGTCGGGCGCTCGCTCGTCAGGGACATAACTTGCAGCGGTGCGCAGCTCAAAAGAGTCAACGTTGCGTCGGGCGCTTGCTCGCCAGGGACATGACTTGCAGCGGTGCGTAGCTCAAAAGAGCCAAGGTTGCGTCGGGCGCTTGCTCGCAGGGAACATGACTTGACGCGGTGCGCAGCTCAAAAGATCGAAGGCTTCTCCTCGACGACAAAGAGCGGGAACTTGGACGTGACTTCCTGCCAAAAGACGTCGACCATGCCGTTGCCCTCCCCGCGCGACTTCCAGTGCACGCGGATGACCTTGCGCTTGCCGGTGGACAGGTCATCGAAGCGCATGTGCGTCCAGGCGTAGCCGCGCTTCATGATGGAAGGAAGGCCCCAGCCCACGGTGAGCGCGATGTGCATCTTGGACGAGTGCACCTGGGTGGCGCGGCAGTGTGAGATGTTGCCGCCGGCGATCTCGCGCGCCGTTGCGTCCATATCCCAATCCCATCGCCCTAGACGGAGTTTAATCAGGATAGCCATATTATCCCTAGTAAATCGGCTCTCCTGCTTGCGCTCGACTGACCTGTTGCTATCATGATTCTAATCATTTTTGGAACTTTCAACTACTGGGTTTGTATGGAAGCGTAAAGTGTTGGTCACTTCCGACTGGCCTGTGCGGATGCTGAGGCCAACTTGGGCTGCATCAAGGGCACGATGGACTCGTGCTGAGGCTGCTGCGAGAGGATCTTGAACTATGGCTTGATGGGGTGTCGGTGTAGCTGGCTTGGGCTACGTGGTCGTTCCTGCTCTGCGCTGTAGGGGTACCGGACGAGGCACTGGCGCTGCTCGAATCGACATGATCGAGGCAAATGGGCGAAGGTGTTCCGTTGACGTTTGTCTTGCGCTTCTTGAAGCCTTCGTGAGGCTCGACGCGCACGCGCGTGTGCCACTTGGAAAAGCAGGTTGTGCGTTCATTCTTTCTCATGAACACGTGCAGAGGCACACCGCAGATGGTGCAACGACGGTGCGTTTGCTTGCCGCAGATGACGCAGAGCCGCTTGGCGGGAATCCTCTTGTTGTTGGCGTTGAAGGATGCCTTTCCCGCTGCCTCTGAGTCATGTTGCAGTGCGGCATCGAGGCGGATGTCGCGGGCTTGGCCGTGGTTGAAGAACTTCTGCAACTCGGGGGTTCGCTTGCGCTTACCGGCGGTCACGAGGTCCCTCGCCGCTTCCCTGGTGAGCCCAGTGGGCTTGGGCATGCTTGGCTGCATGTTGAACTCCACCTGCGCCGTATCGAGCTGCCTGCTCCTGTAGACGTGACGGACCATGTCGACAGTGAGGCGGAACGAGACAGTGCTGAGCGCTTCAGAGCGGTTCACCTTGTCGCGGAGGGCCTTTAGCCCGTCGCTGTCTTCGAGGTTGCTCTTCCTCGCAGCCTGTAAGTAGCGGTAGACCACGATGGCGTTGACAACGAGCTGCTTGTACGTGCGCAACGCGATGTTCTGGTCGCAGCTCAGATTCATGCACTGCGTGTTGGTGATCTGCTCCACGTACTGTGTGCTTCCGTCGACGCCGCCCTTTGCGACGTTGTATAGCTCCTGCGGTAAGCACTTGATGACATGCACGGGCCGCATGGGCCCCTTCAGAGCGACAAGCTTGCGCATGGCGCGCCACAGCCGGAAGTGCGAGCTCAGCACCGCCCCCTCCTCCTCGCCGAAGATGGCAGGTGGCTTGGGCGGCGCACCCGCTGTCGATGCTCTGGTGCGCCCATGTCGTGAGCTTGTCCGCCCACGGTTTCAGAGCGCGCTCCATGGCGAGCCGGGCGTCCGGAGGCACTTCAACGAGGCAGGCGTACAAACACGAACTCGTGCTGGCAGCAACGTAGAGCACGTGATCGATTTGGAGGACCACAGCTTGGTGCAAGACTTGCGCGCGGTGCTCGGCAGGTATGGCCTTCCACCAAGTCTCGTCCCCCACGTGTTCATCTGGGTGCTCACGATACGTGCGTCTACCGCGCCTCCAGGCGCGACGCGCGTCTTGATCTCGACGCTGCATAGTACTGACGATGCGTCGCACTCCGCGCCTGGAAGCCGGACGCGAGCGACTCCATCCGGCGAGACTGCGAGCCCCGGAACGGTCTTGTGCTGAATGAGGCCGACCTCGAACATGCACTCGCACCACGCGTCGGTTCGTCGACCAACGCAAGTATGTCTTCGAAGTCTTGCTGCGCAGCGGCCTCAGCACGAGCATCCTCGTCGCCAAGCTCCTCTCCTTCTTCGTCTTCGTCCCCTGTGTCCCGCTTGTCCAGGGGCACGAACTCGCTGTCGCTGTCGCTGTCGCTGTCGTCCTCCACGCGGTGGTTAGGCCTCGCCGATGCCATGATGTCGCAGTGCGGGCCCGACTCCACGTCCAAGCGCTGCGGCAGGGGCGTGCGAGCTGAGAGCAGGCACAAGGCACCCGCCAGGGCCGCCTGCAGCCGCGCGCCGCAGCGCCTGCGGCTCCAGCGCGCTCCGCGACGAAGTCGCGCGCGAGCTCCCCCCAAAGCCGCTCTGGGCGAACTGCCGAGCTCATCTCATCCTAACCACCACGCCTTCGGCCAAAATGAATAGGGGGCAGGAGCCTTGGGTCGCTTCGAGTGGGCCTCTTCAAGCTCGGCCCCATCGCTGCGTTTTTGATCGAATGCGGAACTAACTTCGCCAGACTCTAGGCCACTTTTTTGGAGCAAATCGGGAGTAAAGTACCCTCTTAATACGCTTTAGTGCCCCCTGTGCCGGGCGTCACCGAGGGACCCCCGCGTGGTAGGCGGATACGAGTAAGCATAGAGGTGTGATTGGGATATCGTAGTACGTCATGGTGCTCAGGTCGAAGCGCAGGCGGCCGATCTTGGATGTGCTGGGCGAGGGCAGCTGCTCAAATCGGACACTCTCCTGCTCCACGGGACAAAGGAATGAGCGCTTGGTGGTTTCCATAACGTATTCCTGCTCTAGCGCACCGGCAATCATGTACAGCCCGGACGCGCTGAACATGTCGAGCCCGATGCTGCGATACTCGGCCATGACCGAGGGCGGCGCGGCCTCAAAGAGGTCCTTGAGAAAGCGCAGCAGCGTCCGCTTCGGGTTCAAGAGTGCCTCTTCCTGCAGTCCCAGCAGCGCCAGCACCTCGCGGATGAGCTTCGGATTGCGCTGCCACGCCGCCATCCAGCGTCGCTGCCCAAATGGCGCATTGATCGACACGCCATCTGTGTCCTCGGCCTTGATGAGGGCCTCGGACTTGTCCGTCGCGAAGGCGGCCGCGCCCTTGCTGCTGGCGCCACCTGCTGCCGAGGACGAGGACGACGAGGAGGACGAGGACGACGAGGAGGAGGAGGAGGAGGCCGCGCCCGCGCCGCTGCCATCTCCACCGCCGCTACCGCGCAGGCTCTTGGGTGGCCATTGGGCGGCGTCGCTCAGGTCATGCAGCGTAGGACGCGACGCGCCGCCACCATTGCCTCCGGCGCCAGTCCAGGACGACCAGTTGCCGCCAAGTTTGCCGCCGTCCAGGCCGGCGCTCTTGCTACTGCTACTGCTACTGCTACCGCCGCCGCCGCCACCGCTGGCGCTGAAGCCAGCCAGCTTGCCGCCCGGGCCGTCGTCAAAGCCAGCCATCTTGCCGCCAGGACCATCGTCGAAGCCAGCCATCTTGCCACCCGGGCCGTCGTAGTCGAAGCCGGCCAGCTTGCCGCCATCGTCGAAGCCGGCCAATTTGCCGCCGGGACCGTCAAAGCCGGCTAGCTTGCCGCCGGGACCGTCATCAAAGCCAGCCATCTTGCCGCCCGGCCCGTCGAAGCCGGCCAGCTTGCCACCGGGCCCGTCGTCCTCAAAGCTGGCCATCTTACCGCCCGGGCCGTCGTCGTCGAACTGGCTCAGCTTGCCGAAGCTGCCGAGCTTGCCGAAGCCGCCGAGCTTGCCACCGCCGCCGGGCCCGTCGAAGCTGTCAAGCTTGCCAAAGCTGCCCATCCTGCCCCCGGGCCCGTCGTCGAAGAGCACGTTCTTGCCGCCACCGCCACCGCTGGCGCTGCCGCCGGCCCCATCCTCGTAGGCCGCGCCCTTGCCAGTGAGCAGGATGCCAGCGCCCTTGCCGTCTGGCGCGAAGAGCGGACCGGCCTTGCCGTCGCCCGGAAACAGCCCAAGGTCGAAGGCGGCGCCCTTGCCGGTGAGCTCGAAGGCGGCGCCCTTGCCGTCCGGAGCGAACATCGCCCCCTTGCCGCCGCCCAGGTCAAAGGCCGCGCCCTTGCCGGTGAGCTCAAAGGACGAGCCCCTGCCGTCAGGCGCGTAGAGCGCGCCCTTGCCGCCCAGGTCATAGGCCGCGCCCTTGCCGCCCAAGTCAAAGGCCGCGCCCTTGCCGGTGAGTTCGAAGGAGGAGCCCTTGCCGTCCGGCGCGAAGAGCACGCCCTTGCCGCCCTCGAAGAGGCTGTCTTTGCCGCCGGCCGACTTGGCACCACCGGCGAAGCCGCCTGGATCCGAGGCCGAGTCACGGTCGCCGGAGCCAGGGGAGGCGTCCTTGTCACTGCCGGACGCGCCGGCCGCGCCTTTGCCCCGGCCGCCGCGGTCGCCCGAGGAAGAGGACGCCCAAGGAGCGTTGCTGCTGTTGCTGCTCCTGCTGCTTCTGTTGTTGGCCGCGTTGCGCAGCGCAAACAGCGCGCCCTTGCCGCGGCCAGACTGCGAGGTGGGCGGCTCCGAGCGGTGCACGACGCGGCGTTGCGCGTTGTTGGCGGCGACCTGTGCCGCCGCGGCGCTGGCCGTCATCGGTGGCGGCGTTTCCATGGGCGCCCGTGGCCGCTTATTCCGTGAGATGCTGGGCACCTCGCCGAAGATGGAGATGTCCTCCCACTGGCCAAAGTTCGCGTGGCCCGGGTCCGAGAAGGAGCGGCCGGCGCCGCCGGCGCCGCCGTCCGATGCCGTGTCCTGATCAGCGCCGCTGCCGCCGCCATTGCCGAAAAGGAAGTTGTCCGGGTCCTTGCCGCGGCTTCCGCCCGGCATGGACGCCGAAATGATGGCCTCTGCGAGGCCCTCCAGTGGCGGGTACTTGCCGAGCGAGTTCAGGCCGCTGCCCTTGGATGCGGAAAAGGGCAGCCCCAGCGATGAGCCTGCGCCAGCCAGGTCGTCGTCAGCGTCGTCGTCGTCGCGGCCGAGAGGCCGGCGCTTGCCGCTGGCGTCCATGCCGTCGGACTTGCCGCCCGCGGGCATGGGGCGGCGCTTGGCGGCCGGCGTGGGCATGCTGGCGGCCGAGGCGCGGCGACCGCTGCTACTGCCGTCGCCCTCGTCCGCTGAGGCCTCTGGTGGTGAGCCGGAGGCCTTCTTCTTCTTCTTGCTGTTGGCCTTCTTCTTCGCCTTGTTGGCCTTGGCGTCGGCCGGGTTTGCGCCTGTGGTGGCAATTTCGTGCTGAAGCTCGTGGTAGCCCTTGGCGCGGAAACCATTCGACCCGATGTTCAGGTTGAGGTCCTTGGCCATGGGCCAGGCCTCCTTGCGCCGGATAAACTTGAGGATGTCGGCCTCGACCTCGGCGCTGAAGGGCCGACGACCGGAAGACTTGCACAGGTGGGCGGTAATGGATCTCCGGAAGGACTCCTCGGGCCTCTTCGGGGCCTCCTTGCGCGTCGCGATCCACTCGCGGTAGCACTCGGTGCCCACCACCCCGGCTGGGCCTGCCTTGCGATAGTGCTTCATGAACACCTCGTAGGATGACATCCCGGTCGTCTGCGGCTGCTGCGCCTGCTGCATGTGCATGTGCTGCTGCATGTGCATGCTCTGCTGCTGCTGCTGCTGCATGCTCTACCAAGGGCTGCGGCTGCGGCTGCGGCTGTGGCTCTTGGCGTCTCCTCTAGCTAGCTCCTCCTGCTGCGGCTCCCGGAGGCGCTCTCCGGCAAGCCTGGCCAGCTAGGCGGCGCCGGGGCGCGCCTCAGCGCCGCGCAGGGCTGCGCGGCGCGGCGCTTGGCGCCGCGCCCGCGCTCGCGCTGTCGGGCGGTAGGGGCTTCCGCTCCGGGCCGAGGTTTGAAGGCTTGATGGTGCCCCTGCCTGGGCCAAGCGGTGATGATGGACTCTCTCTCTCTCTCTCTCTCTCTTTCGCGCGCGCGCGCGCGCGTCTCTCGCTTCTGCACGTACGGGCCGCGCCGCGTAGGTCGCGCCGCTCTACGCGCTGTCGCGCTGTCGTGCCGGCAGCCGAGCCGAGCCGGAAGCGGCGGAGCCGGGCAGCACGGAGCGGAGCCGCGTGGGGTGGTGACTGCTGATGCGAGATGGACGCCCGAAGGGGAAGAGGGACGGCGCCAAAGCTGGCTCCGCCCTGACTCGCCTCGCCTCGCCTCGCCGCGCTCGCGTCGCTGCGGCGTGCCTCGCCGCGCCGCGGTTCGCCGCGCCGCGGTTCGCTGCGCCGCAATTCGCCGCGTCGCGCCGCGCCCGCCGCGCCGCGCCGCGCCGCGCCGCGCTGCGCTGTGGCCGCGCCGGCGGCCTCCCAGAAGCCTTGGCCGCCGCGCCGGTGCGCCTGCTGCTTTTTGGTTTTTGCTTGCGTGCCTGCGTTGCGTGCTCCTCTTTTTCAAAAAGCCTGCTGGTCCGGCCGCCCGCGCGCGTGTGGCGCAGCCGGCTGGAGTCCCGCGCGCCCGCTGGGCAAGCGACGCGCGCGAGAGAGCGCGCAAAGGAAGGGACGCGAGGGAGCGCGAGAACGAGACGCTTCAAGCGTGGCCGCCTCTCCTCCTGCCTGCGCTCCTGGCCTGCCTGCCTCGGCCTGCCTCGGCTTGCCTGTATGGACGTGAACGTGGACGTGCACGACGGCTACGAGGACGACGGCTCGTGTTCAAAGCGAACGCTGACCGAGCCCGAGCTAGGCTGGCGTTCCTTCGTGCCTCGCTGGCAGACTTCTGGCTGCTGGCGTGCTCGTGGCTGGCGTGCTCGTGGCTGGCGTCCTTCAAGGCCGAGTGCACCGCGGTGAGGTCCTTCGCCACGAGCTGCTCTTGCTCGGGCCGCGCAGCCGAGGACGCTCTGCGGCCGAAGGAGGACCCGAGACGCTTGAGCCGCACCTCGCTCGCCTTGACGTGCAGCGTCTCCAGCAGCTCTCTCGCGTCCTGCAGCCGCGCCTCCACGCCTATCTCGAGCGAGCCAAGGCCGCCGCCGCCCGCGGCCGCCTCGGCGCTCTCGGCCTTGTTGCCTTCTAGCTAGCTAGCCTGAGAGGCTCGCCGCGCCAGCCGCGCCGGCGCCCCGGCCCCTCGCCTGATCCGCGCCGCCCCCGCGCCGCCGCCCGCCGCCGCAGCCGCGCTCCTGGACTGCGCGCACGGCACGGCACGGCACGGCACGGCGAGCTGCTCGCCGCCGCTGCTCGCTTGCTCACTGCCTGCCTGTCGCTCGCGCCCGCCCGCGTGAGCGCCGCGCGGTCGGCTTGCCTGCCCGCCGCCGCACCCGCGATTGCGGAGCCCGCCTCGGCTGGAGATGCTGCAGCGCCACGAGCTGTCGCGATGCCGCTGGCCGCGCTGCGCCGCGCCGCGCCGCGCCGCTGCGCGCGCCGCGCTGCGCCGCTGTCTGCGCGGGCCGGCCGCTCGCGCGCAGGCTCGCTCGCTCGCTCGCTCGCTCGCCCGCGCAGGCGCGCCGCGCGACCGGGTCTGCCGGGCTCGCTCGGGCGCGGACCAGGCTGGCGTGCTTGGTCGCGGCGGGGTTTGGCTGTGCCTGCCGTAGTAGCGTAGCTGCCAGGACTCGGAGGGAGCGGGGGCGCTTGGACCGCCGCGACCCGCGAACGCAGGACCCGGCGCCAGCCGAGGCCGGGCGCTGCTGCGGCGCCTGCGGAGCCCGTGCACGGCGTGCGCAGGCAGCGCAGCTTGGGCGGTGGCTCGGCTGCCTGGCAGCTCCTCGCAGAGTGCGCGGCGGTTGTGCGCGTCGAAGCTACGGCATCCTTGGCGGGAGCGGCCACGCCGCCACGCGCTCTCGACCCGACTCGGCTCGCGAGCGCGAAGCATCGCAGCGACTCGGGCAGGCAGTCGTCATGGCCAGGAAGCGACCATGCCGCAGCTCAGGGAGCTCGCCTCGCGCGCCACGGGCAGGCCCGGCCTGGCGCTGCGCCGCGCCGCGCCGCGCTGGGCGGGCGGGCGGGTGTCCTGCTTGCCTTGCTTGCAGTGGGCTGACAGTGAGTGGGGCATCACCCGGCATGAAGCCGCAGCACCGGAGAAGCACGTACGCTCTTGCTCACAAGTACCATGAGAGCTCCGCGGCCGGAAAAAGCAAGCACACCGGAAGCGGCGCGAGCGCACTGGTGGCACTGGTGCATGGCGGACCCGGACTCGGAGGCTGCAGCAGCGGACGGACGCTGGCGCTGACGAGCGAGCGAGCGAGCGAGCGAGGCCAAAGTTTGTCTCGAGGAGGGAGAGAGCAGCAGCAGGGAAGCCTGCTAGCCTGAGCCTTCAAGGCAAACAAAACAAAACACCGGAGTGTCCGCGCAGAGCCCCGCGACTTGCTATCCCCGGCGAACACCAGCAATCGAATCCGCGAATTCTTGCCTCTTCCCGTGTCGCCAGTGGGGCCTGGGCCGCTCGTGTGCGGGCTCCCGCTCAGTCCTGCCGCTCAGGCAGGAGGCACTGGTGCGGCGTGGCTGGCGGCGCGGGCGGGCAGCCTGGCCGGCAAGCGAGCGAGCGCGCGAGTCGGCGAGCCCAACCGCCGAGCGGCCGCGCTCGAGCGCTAGCTAGCTACGGCCAAGATGGTGCTGTGGCCAGTCGGGGAGTGGGACCAAGCGAGGCTGTCCCGAGTCGTGTGCGTAGTAGCGTCCCGTCTGTCACCCGGTCACCGCACCGCAGCCACAGAGAGCGGCGGCGTCTGCATCGCCCGTGAGCCGTGGGGCGAGCAGGGCGGATGGGATCAGGTCCACGCTTCGAAGCTTCGGCTGGAAGTGGATCAGCCAGGCTCGGCCTCCGAGTCTGTCTGGGCATGCGAGCCTCGGCGAGGGACACGTTGCACACGTGGGTCCAAGCTCGGCTTGTTGCTGAGAGTTGCTCGCTGCCAGCCAGTCTGAGCCAGACGCGCGGCTCGGCTGGCCCCGCAAGAGCCTGTTATCTAGCTGCCAGGAGCGTGACACGAGCGATCTCGTGGCGCGCCAAATTGTTCCTTCAAGAAGCTGAGCGCAAAACAGCGTGGAGACCGGTCGCGCTAAGTACTAGCGACGAAGAGCAGAGACGACTTCGACGTTAGGGGGCCATCTGCGGCGAGCGTCTCGGATCGCTGCCTTTGTCGCGCCCAACAACTCACTGCCAGTGCGCCTCGCTGTGGGTACAGCTGAGGGGTCGTACCGGTCTGACGCGCCTCCGCGAATTTCGCGCCTCTTCTTACCTATGTGGTTCGGGCAGCGACGCTCCAGCGACGAACATTGCATGGACTCCGCGAACTGCGCGCAAGCCGAGCGCGTCATGCGAATCAGATCCGCATCGCTCCCCGCCAAGGCGGGCAGGTCGACCGCTAGGCCTGCTTGGTGCGCAGCATGGGGGGCTACGAGCTCGGGATGCGCGTCCTGGTCCAGGGGAGGACTAGGAGGGAAAGATGGGCGGGCAACTAGCCGGCCAGCTTATGGCAGGATGATTCGTGCGTGCATCGTATCGTATCGTACAAGTTAGTTAGCGAGCTACTGCTGCTAGCTACCTAAGAGGCTACCACTCTCTTCTACAGGGCGCTCGCGCTGATCGGGGAGGCACTGGCACCCGCTGCCTCTGTCGCAGCCGCCCCCGTCGCCGTCGCCGTCGCCGTCGTCTCGGCGGCACCTATGCGGTCCGGGTCCAAGTCCGAGTCCTGCCGAGCGTTGTCCTGCGCAAACTCCTCCTGCTCGGCAGCCCTGCGGAGCAAGTGGTGGATGGCGTGCAGGAGGACGGCCCGCTCCTTGGCGATATCTGCGCGCAAGAGTTTGCGCAGCAGCGAGTCCTGGCCGTCCGGTCGCGCCGTGGCGTGCAAGAACTGTTGCTTCTCGGCGCGCTTACGACGCGCAATCAGAGCTTGCGTGCGGAGCTTTGGATCGTGCGAGAAGCGGCACTTGGCTACCCTACAGACCCCACTGGCCAGGAACCGGTTGCACACACGTGGCTGGTCGCGCCGGGTCGTCATCTGCGCCTCATGTCTCGCCGTCTCCCTCTTGGTCCCGGCGCCACCGTGCTTGCCGTCTTGCTCCGCGCCCGTGCCTGCAGAAGCCGTCGCCGTCGCCGTCGCCGCTGCCGCCGAGTCCGAGGCTGCCGTCGCCGCCTTCTCCTGCTCCTTGCGCTCAACGTTCGCCTGCGTCGGGAAGTTGCGCCGCCGCGCAGCACGCCAGGCCGCCACCTCCTCAGGCGTTGTGCCGACGTGGTGTGCTGCCAAGTACTTGGGGTCCAAGTCCGCGAGCGGGTCCTTTTCCTTCTTGCGCCGCTTCGAATCGTGCTGCGCCTCGGACTGCGCCGCCCTCGCTTGCGCCGCCTGGGGCTGCGCCTTTTTGGGCTGTTGCACAGTGTCTGCGGGCTCCGCCTCGGCCTGCACCTTGCTTGGTGGGATGGCCGTCCCTGAGGCCTGCCCACCTCCGCCGCGAGCGCGCCGCCCTCGTGAAGTTCTCCGCCTCTTGTTGCCCTGACCGTGCTGCGGCTGCTTTTGCGGCGCCTCAATGCCCGTGCTCTGTGCATTCTTGTCCATTGTGCCCTGCTTACCTTGATTTGGGTGCTGCTGTTGCTGTTGTTGTTGTTGTTGCTGCTGCTGCTGCTGCTGTTGTTGTTGTTGTTGTTGCTGCTGCTGCTGCTGCTGCTGATGGTAATGCTGGTACCAGTATTGCTGGTGCTGGTTTTGTTGCTGATGCTGGTGCTGGTGCTGATAGTAGTGCTGATAGTAGTGCTGCTGGTGCTGCTGGTGCTGCTGGTGCTGCTGGTATTGCTGGTGCTGGGGCTGGTGAAATTGCGTTGGCGCGTAATGCTGCTGCGACTGCGCAAAAGGCTGCTGTAGCTGCGCATAGGGCTGCTGCGCTCCTCCTTGCGCGCCATGCACGCCATGCGCGCCTTGCCCCTGCGCATACCACGCCGCTGTCGTCTGATGCGCAGGTCCACCGCCCGCCCGCCACCCGTGCGCCCCGCCCTGCTGCTGCATGGCGCCGCCGCGCTCTCGCGCTCGCGCAGGAGGGAGACGGAAAGAGCGAGCGAGAGAGAGGGAGAGAGAGAGCCGCCCGCCGCGCCGCCGCCCGCGCGGCCCGCCGCCGCCGCCCGCGCCGCCGCGCGCACCAGTGCTGGCCCCGGACTTGCCCGCGCTGCCAGTGGGCGAGCCGGCCCCGCCGGGCGACTCGACGCCGGCGGACTTTGCCTTGTCGTGACCACTCCAAGTTACGAACTTGAAAGCTGGTAAGTAACTTAGGCGCTAATTGCGTGCGCAAGAACCGAGTCACGATCAGACCCGGATCCTAGGCGGCGTCGCGCGGCGGCGCGGCGGCGCGGCGGTTGCTGGTCGCGCGGGCTGTTCGCGCGGGGTCGTCGCGCGGGCGGCGGGACGCCATGGCGCTGCCGGCGCTGCCGGTTCCGCCGGCGCCGTCAACGTGGGCAGCTGCGGGCCTGTACGCGGCAGTGCTCGGCACGAGCGTCCTGCAGGTCCTTGCGAACTGGGCGCCTCTCCGCGCAGGACCGACGGTGCGCGGGACGGCGCGCGCGACGCTGGCGCTGCCCTTGGCCGGCGCGGCGATGGCGGTGATTTGGAGCATGCTCTTTGCGTTCATGCGCGAGACCTCGCACAACAAGGGCTGCGGGCCGGGCGAGTCGCCCCTGGAATTGCTGTACTGCGATACGCAGGCATGGCTCGAGACTAGCATTGTGGTAGAGGGCTACGTGGACGTGACAGAAACCGCAGTGGGCTGGGCGTCCTCCTCGCAGCTACTCATGTTCATGCTTCCGAGCTGCGCTTTTTTGCATCTGGAGTGTGCCCGCATGCAGCTCCCACGTTCGCTCACGGTGGCCTACGTGCTCGCTGCGCTGCTCGGCGCCATCAGTTTCTCCCTCCCACTACTCCTTGCGCACTTTCACATTCTGGCTCAGCAGGAGCCCCAGGAGCAGCAGCAAGAGCAGCCACCACGGCCCCGGCAGCTTGTGCCCAAGGTTTCTGTCTCGCTTGTGGCCTGCACCTTACTCGCGCTCGTCGGCGTTCTCTATCTGCCTTACACGTACGCCTACGAGTCGCACCGCCGCACCATTTATGCATGGTCGCTCGCGCTTGTACATGTGTGTCTCGCCATGCCCAGCATTGTAGGCCGTCCAGGCGTCATCGCCGCCACGCACCCGGACGCACCGCGCTACCGCCACCTCATGGGCCTCCTGTACGCACTGCTCGCCGGGGGCAACCTCGTCTACCACGCGCATAACATGCTGCGGGCGTCTTTTGCGTACGCGTCCGCGCACAAGCGTGCCACGGCCTCCTCGCTCCTCCGTCACCTGGCCTTTGACCCCTTCTTGCAATCCTTTTGCCAGTGCGCCGTCTCGATCGATGTCATTATTGCTAGCATCGCCACCATGGCCTACATGATCAGCCACTCTTCCTCCCGCGGGGTCTTCCTCAGCGCGCTTACCCCTGTTATTAGCATCGGCGTCACCTTCCCGCTCTTCCTCGCCTTTCAGCTCGTAGATGAAGAGGCCGCCGCAGCGGCGGCGCTACGCGAGGAGGTGGCGCTGCGCGAGGAAGTGGCGGCCACGGACGCGGCGCTTCGTGAGGCGACGGCGACAGCGCCGGACCTCGCACCGCGAGCTATTGCTCGGCGCGCTCGTCGTGATCGTTAGCGTCGGCCGCGTCACCGTCCCGTTCCACCTCGCGCTTCACCTTTGTTCGTTTGTTTCAGGTCGCGGCGGCGGCAGCACTGCTGCGCCAAGGGCTGGTGTTGGCAGCGGCGGCGCTTTGCGAGGTGGCGGAAGCGGCGACCGCGACGAAACCATCGGGCTTCATTCGACCTGACGCCCAAGTCCGAGCGGGATCCCTGCTTTGGCTCGCCGGACCGCGCCAATACATGGCGAAGCGAACCACCATCCAATTGAAAGCAGCGGGCTTGGACCCGCTTTCCAAGTACATGCGCACCGCTGTGACCAGCCACGCCCCCCTAGCTCGTGCGAGCACCACGGCACTACACTGTTGGAGAACAGTTTGAGCGAGCCGCGTGCGCGCGAAGTGGCGAAGAAAACAACCTCAGGCCGGGCTGGCTGCCAAGTCCTGTGAGGAGAAGCATGAAAATGATCGACATGAAACGAAACAAAGAGGGAGTGATGCTGACCAGGTCGAGGCCCACAAAAGGCTTTGCGAGCTGGTGCCTCGTGGGGCTTTACGGGCCAGTGCCGGCAACATGGGCGCCATTGGGGTGCAGGGCGTGCTCGATTTTATGATACGGCGCACGGAACTCGAAGATGGCGCTCATGAAGGAGATGAACTGCAGGACGAGCAAAAAGCCAGAGACGATAGACCCGTACAGGGTGGCACTGCGCGTAGTCGCTACAATGGCATCCTTGCAGAAGAAGTCGGAGCCCGTGGCATTGAAGGCCGCATCGTCGGCCGCCTCATCGAACTCCGGGTACAGATCGTGCACGGCCTCAAGATCCGCGTAGCTCGCCGCGCAGTCCTTCTTTATGCCAGAGAGCTGCGAGACGAGAAAGGACGACACGTTCTTGTCGTACTCGCCGTAAAGGTAGGTGAGCTCAAACGAGATGCCGCAGCACCCGAGCAGGTCCTGCGTGCGCACCCACTCCTCCGGGTTTTCCTCGGCAAAAGTGACCAGCTGCAGCTCCAGAGTCTCTTGTGCCTCCGCGATGTCCGCGTTCAGCCCCGGCACGGTCTCCTGGCCGTTCGCGTATAGCGCCAGCAGAATTGTCGCGAAGAGCTGCAGCACCATGATAATGCACACGACGCCGGCGAAGATAAAGAGTAGCACGCGCCGCTCCGAGAACGCCGCCCACACGCCCAGGAGCGACACCGCCAGCGCCAGCGCGGAGCACCCGATCACGACCAGCAGCACCCAGTCGGGCACCACCTCGAGCTCCGGGCCGCCCGCGTCCGAGTACAGGAGCACCAGCGCGGCCACTAGCAGGGCGAACGAGATCAGCCCGGTGCCGATGTTGATGATCTTGAGCGCCATCTCCGACACTTGCCCGAGCCGCTCCACGTCGCCCAAGCGCTCCCCCTCGGTGATCTTGGGCATCCTGGCTGGCGGGTTAGGCCTCGTCGGCCGAGACCTGCCCACGCTCTTGGCTGTCTGCGCCCCCTCGCCGCTCCGCTCCGCACCTCGCCTCGCCGCGCTGCGCTGCGCTGCACCGCCCGGCGCTCTCGCCGCGACCTCTCTCTCTCCCGCTCCCCTTTTGCCTTTGCCTTTGCTCAGGGCTTTTCGCCGCCCCCCGCGACCGTCTCGTTGGCCTGGCCTGCTCCTCCACTGCAAGTCTCTGTCAGTGCCGCGCGGCGCGTGTGCAGGCAGGCCCTCGCGCTTCGCTGGTAGCTAGCTAGCTTTTTGGCTAGGAGAGGCTGTAGAAGTTTACACGGCGCGTGCACCGCAGTGCAGTGCAGCCGTCGCCCGGGTCGCCGGCACGCGGCGCGCGGCCTGCAGTGGCCTGCAGTGGGACCACTGCCAGTGGGGCTGCCCTGGCTCGCTCACTGTCATGAGCAGGCCGGGCCAGGCCCGGACTGGCTTCCAAGGCAGCCAGCGCAGACTCGGCCGGTGCGGCGAGCCGCCGCCGGTCAGCGGGGCCGTTCGATCTTCGAGATTTCAAAGTTATTGGTGATGTTGGTGCCAGGCCTCAAACTAAAGTTGTCCTTTGGAGGTTAGTTAGTTAGAAGCAAGCACGACTCGAAATGTCAGCCAGCCAGCCAGCCAGCCAGCCAGTCAGTCAGGCAGGCAGGCAGGCAGGCAGGTCTGCCAGGTCAGTCGAGCTTGACAGAGCCAAAGATGGCGCGGACAAAGACAAAGGCGGAGAGCATGCCAATGACGCCCGTGAGGAGGAAGAAGGAAAAGGAGATGAGTCCCATGTAGGCGAAGTAGATGACGGTGGCGACGAACTTGAGCTCGAGGCGGGTGGAGTAGTAGAGGCAGGAGTATAGGAAAAGGTAGACCGCGGAAGAGCCGGAGGTGAGGAAAGAGCGCCACCACCAGTGGTAGTCCTCAGAGCAAAGCTGGAAGTAGCAGAGCACAATGGTGATCTCGGCGCAGGTGACAATGAGGATGAGCAGCACGAGCGCGAGGAAGCCGAAGACGTAGTAGGGCCTCTTGCCCCAGATACTGGAGAGGAGAAAGAAGAGCTCGATGAAGACGGCGCCAAAGGGGAGGATGCCGCCGACGAGGATGGTGATGGCAGGCTTCATGTAGACGGGCTGCTCTGGAACCTGCCGCGGGATGAGATTGGTGTCGCAGGGGTTCTTGATGGCGTCGCGCTTGAATCCGGCAAAGGAGCCGAGCGCGCAGAGCGGGATGCTGATGCCAAACCAGAGCACCAGAAGCGCGAACATGGTGGTGAACTTGACGGCACCCGAGGAGCCAGCCTGCCAGATGAAGAGGTTGACCACGAAAAAGACCGCGAAGACGATTCCTGGGTAGAGCGTGGCCGTCAGGTAGAGCGACCGGCGCCACTGCTTTCCGCCAAACATCTTGTAGAGGCGCGCCGACACGTAACCGGCCGGGTAGCCCATGAAGACGAAGAAGAGCAGCATAGCCGTCATGAGGCCGCCTCGGTTGGCAGGGCTGAGGAAGCCGAGCAGCGCGAAGACCATGAGCACCAAGGTCATGCAGAGGATCTGCACGCCGCTGCCGCAAAAGACGCTCAGCAGCAGGGGCGAGGTGCTGGGCGGCCGGAAGACGTCGCCGTGTACGAGCTTCCAGCCGAACTCCTCCTGGGCCTCGTCAGCGCCAGGCTCCTCATTATAGCGCGCAATGTCCTTGTGAAGCGTCCGCATCATAATCATGGCCACCATGCCCGTCAGGAAGAGTACAATCATGAGCGAGTTGGAGATGGAAAACCAGTGGATCTTGTCGTTGGGCAGGCCGTTGAGGTAGATGTCCCAGCGCGAGGCCCAAGGCACGTCAGAGGCGTACCACTCCACGTCGTAGGTCCACGTCACCATCTCACCCTCCACCATGATGGTCTGCGCCTTGTCGCTCTGGCAGTCTACGGCCCCGCCCTCGCGCACATGCTTCACGGACCGCGGGGCCACGATGAAGCCCACCACGCGATAGCCCTCGAAGGAGTCTGGGTTCTCATGAATGCGGATCATGAACTTGATATGGTTGTTAATGAGGTACACGTCCTCCTTCTCGCCCGGCAGCTTGTAGCCCAACGGAAAGCCCTCCTCGTACGCCTCCAGCGAGGAGCTTTCATCGTGCAGCTGTACGGCCAACGGCAGGTTGTCGATGATCCAGTGCACGCGGTACTCGTCCTCGATCTTGCTCTGGAAGTTGCGCACGTCAGACAGGGCGTACTCCTTGGTGCAGAGCACCTTGCACGACTCCTCCTGCATCATCAACAGCTCGTACCCGGAGCTCTCGATCGTATCGCCGGCCAGCACCTCGCCCAGGTTCTCTGGTGCGTTATCGATGTGCTCCGGCTTGCACACCGGCAGCGAGTAGTACTCAAACGGCAGCTGCGTCTTGACCGAGATGAGCTTGTTCACCTCCACGTCCACCTTCTCGCCCTGCATGAACTGCTTGGGCGCCACGCCCGGCAGGTAGAAGGCATCGGCCCGCGCCGCCAGCCCGCTCACCGCCACCGCCGCCGCCGCCGCCGCCGCGGCCGCGCTCCGCGTCCACCGCCGCCCCATGCTCCGCCGTCGCGTATCCGCGCTGCCTGCCACGTCAGACGCAAGGGCGTGAGCGAGCGAGTTCCAGGCCTCCTGCTGCCTGCTGCCGGCCGCTGCCTGCCTGCCCGCCCGCCTGCCTGCCTGCCTGCCCGCCGCCGCCGCCGCGCCAAGCCGCGCAGCCGCCGCCGCCCGAGCCCAAGCCGCCGCGCGCCGCCCGCGGCTGCCGCGCGCGAGACTGCCGCCGCGCCGACGCCAGGCCGGGCGGCCGTCATCGACTCCCTGCACCCGGCCGCCGCCGCCGGCCCGCGCCGCGGAGAGGAGAGGCGCCGGAGCCCAACCGCCGCGGCTGGGTTTCGCCGAGGCGCCGCCAAGCCGCCGAGATACCCCGCGTTCGCGGAACGATCCGCGGTGGCGGGCCGCGGCGGGCGCAACCCGGTCCCTGGGGCGGCAGCTACTTACAGTTAGGCCTGAGTTACTGACAGTGAGCTGTGCCTGACGAGTGACTCGGACAGCTGACTGACACTGACAGTGAGATCAGCTTGCGAGGCGCGTACCTTGGAGCTGGCGCCTCTCAGGCCTCTCTGAGGTTCTTTGCCACCCACCAGCGTTGATGCAGAGCCCATCTTTTTTTGCCTCTGTGACGGCGATTTGCAGGGAGCGCACGCGGCCTGACCGCTGAGATCAGCTCTGGCTAACGTTAGTACTTGGAGCTGGGGAAAGTCCATGTTCTGCAGCAGGCGCTTCTCCTGGCAACGCTGATGCCGAGCTTCTTCCTCAGGCTTTATCTTTTTGGCGGTGATGGCGATCACCTTGGCGGAGCGCAACTCGGCGAAGCGCTTCTTTGAGTCTAAGAGCGCCGCGCTCGGAGCCTGCCGGCCAGCGGAGCGCGGCGGCGCGCGCGCGCGGAGCAGAGCGAGGCGGAGCAGAGCAGAGCGCAGCGCAGCGGAGCGCGGCGCGGCGCGGCGAGGCGCGGCGGGAGGCGGGAGGCGGCGCGCGGCGCGCGGCATGGGCGGCATGGCCGCGCACGGCGGCGGCGGGCTGACGCAGAGGGTCGAGGAGGAGGACGAGCAGGTGGAGGAGGAGGCGGTGGTCGTCGTGGCGATGAGGGCCGCGCGCATCGAGAAGGAGGGCAGCGAGAGGGCGCTGAGGAGGCTGGTGAGGCGGCGCGTGGCGAAAGAGGGAGAGGGGGAGGAGCGGGGGCAGGAGCAGGAGGACGGGAGCAAGGCGCTGCTCCAGGCCAAGTGCGTGGCGGCAGGCGAGGTGCGCGTGGCGAGCTACGAGCGCTTGCGCGAGCTGGCGGACCGAATGCTGGGCGACCGTGAGGCGCTGGCGGCGGGAGGCTTCGAGCGCGTGGCGGCGGTGCGCAACGCCAGGGGGTGGGACGTGGTGGTGTGCCGGCGGCGGCGTCAGGGCCGCAGGCGCCAGCGGCCGGCGCCGTTCAAGCTGCTCAAGGTCTCCTTGGAGGAGGACGGAGGCTTGCGCGCGCTGCGCGGGTGCGACTTGAACTGGTCGAGGCGCGTGCTCTGGCTGCTGGACCTGCGCATCGGGCTCAAGACGGCAAACGCGTACATCTCGACCCTGGGCGGCGGCTTCTTCCTGTGCCGTCAGTTGGACCAGGCCGAGCAGATGGCGCTGCGCCAGCTTCGCGTCGCGCACTGGCTGGGCGACCCTGTGCTTGCTGCGCAGTGCCGCATTCACCTTGCCTACAACATCATGCAGCGCGGTCGCCTGAGCCTGGCGCGGTGGTGGATCCTGCGCGAGTGGCGCATTGCGCACGCCTTGGGCCACGACCTGCTGCGGTCCATGCTCAAGTCCGCCTGGCACTACCGCCGCCAGCTTTTGCGCCACCGCAGCACGCTCTCGCAGCGAGCACATAGCCGCGTCCATGATGCTTTTGCGCGCCAGCGATTTGTTCATTAGCTAGCAAGCTAGCCAGCTAGCTAGCTAGCCAGCGAAGCTAGCTCTTCGTTGAGGGAGCGAAGAAAGAGGAAAAGGAGGGAATAGATTCATCAGCATCATCTTTTGTGTCTTCTTCAAGTCATTACAGCACGTCGTCCAGCATGCGGCTGGCGAAGCGGAGGGCCGCGGCGCGAAACGCGGGGCGGTCCTTGTGGCGCAGCAGGTCGCGCGCGTGCGCCAGGTTCGGGCTCGTGGTCGGCGCCACGGACGCGTACGAGTGCAGCCAGGCCTCCAGCTCTCCATCGCCCACCGGGTGCGTGCCATCGCCGGCGCTCGCGGCGCGGCCGCGGGCCGTCAGCGCGCGCGTTCCGTTGCGCTCCTGCGCGGCTCGGTTGCTCTCCAGCTTGTACTGGAGGTGCATGGAGCGCTCGCGCAACCAGGCCGTGTCGGACCCGGCCTTGGACTCCACGCAGACGCCGCCAAGTGCCGGCATGCCGAGCCACCGCCCAAAGGCCTCCAGCTTGGTCATGGCGCCGCGCGCGGCGCGAGCCGTGTCCAGGGGCAGCGCCTTGGCCTCGTGCCGCAGCCGCAGATGCATGCGGAGGTCGTCCATGCGGCTTGCCACGTACGCATGCGCCTGGGGGCCGTCGCCACCCGTCTGCACGTAGCGTTCCAGCCTCTCCGAGTCCGTCTCCGCCTCGTCATACGCATCAAAGAACGGCTGCTCCACGCCCGAGTCCCACGTTGCGTCCGCGTCTGCCTGCTCGAGCGTCTGCAAGTTCACGAGCTCCGCGCTGATCTGTTGCGCGCTCTGGCCCAGCACCTTGCGGCTCAGCCAGAGCGCCATCTCCATCGGTGCGTTCTCGCGCGTCGCCGACGACAGCACGCTCATGTCATCGTTCACGGTCTCGTCGTCCTCGTCGCCACCGTCGTCCTCGTCGTCCTCGTCGTCCTCGTCGCCGTCGCCGCCGCCGCCGCCGCCGGCGTTGCCACCACCACCTCCGCCAGCGCCACCGTCACCGTCACAGCCCGCCTCCGGAGTGCTGCCGTCTGGCCGCGCAGCCGCGTTCCGGGACATCTCGCGCGCCGCAGCGCCGCGGCTCACGTCCATCTCGAAGCTGCGCCAAAAGACCGCGCACACGCGGAGCTCGTGGCCAAAGGCCGGCGCAACCCCGCCCTTGCGCACGCGCCGCCGCTTCGTCGGGCTCTCCTCCGGCCCGCTCGCGCCGCCCGCCTCGCCAGTCCCCTCAGCCAAACTCCCCTCTTCGTGAGGGTTCAAACTGCAGTCCTCCTCGGCGCACGCAACCGCGCTTCGCATCATGGCCTCCGCCAGGCGCTGGAACGGCGCAGGCGCTGCATGGCCGTCACGCCGCGGGTCCCACGAGCGCCTGCACGCGCGCTCCACTCCACGTAGGAGCGCGTCCAGCCCGATGCGGCGCACATCGCCCGAGCACGCCGACCCCGCTTTGCCCTCCACCCGCGCGTACCCGCGCTCCGGGTACACGCGCTCCACCACGTACACAAGGTCGTCCCCGCCGCTTAGCACCGCCTCCTCGCCCTCCAGCGCGCCGAGGAACGGCTGGAAGACGGCGCGGCCCTCGACCGTCTCCATCATCTCCTTTGCCGCGGCTCGCGCCGCGGCGGCGCCCTCCATCTCGAACAGGCACCTGCGCACCCAGCCGGGCCGCATGTTGGCGTCTTCGTCCAGCCGCCACGTCGTGAACCGCCGCGAGTTCGCGTGCTGCGTCGCCACCTCCTGCCGCTGCACGAGCAGCACGCCGTCGCCCGCCATGGATCTCGAGTTCGAAAAGAAAGGGCTTTGGGACCGCCGCCCTTTCTCTCGCCCTCTCTCTCGCGCGCACGGCGCGTGCTCTCCCCGTCTCTTGTCCGCGGCCTGGCTGCCGGCCGCGCCGCGCCGCGCCGCGCCGCGCCGCGCCCGCGCGCTCGCGCCGCGCTCCCGGCCCCGCTCCGCGTTCCGCGGGCTCGAGCCGCCTCGAAGCCTCTCCTTTCCGGGTCTGCCTTCTTCTTCTTCTTCTTGCCAGTCACGTGGTTGGGACGCGGGACCGGAACCGGCTGTCCCATTCAAAATTCGGGGTTGCGCAAGGGAACGGCCTGGCTGGCTCTGATCTGATCAGCCGGCTGGCCGTGGCCGGGCCGGCCGCCGCGGGCGTGGTTGCGGCCTGGCGGGCGGCGCGGGCGGGCGGGCGGGTGCGCCGGGGCGCGGCGCGGCGCGGCGCGGGAAAGGCTCGTGTTCTCCCACTCTGCCTTGCAGCTCTGGGAACGGTATGCGGCGCGCCGTGCTGCGCCGTGCTCAGGCTGCGCCGGGGCGGGGCGGCCGCGCGCGGCGGCTCGCGGCGGCCGTTGCAAGCGGGAGGTTCTGCGTAGCGGTGCCTTTCTCAGGCTTGCAGTGGTCACTGCATGAGGTCTCTTCTTGGTCATGAGGTCTGTTCTTTTCTTTTCTTGTTTCATCAGGTAGTGAGGCCGCGTTGGTCGTGCTGCGGACTGCGGCCTGCTTGCAGGCTCAGACAGCGAGCGGGTTCTCAACGTCAGCCAGGGCGGTCTCCTCGTCGGCCGCAGCGGCGTCGTGCCAGAGCTGGAAGTGACCCGGGCGGTGCTCCATGGCGTAAAAGTCGCGCGGCTGGCCGAGGGCAAGCGTGTAGCTCATGGTGGACGCCCAGCGCAGGCCGAGGAAGTTGTAGTTCCAGATGCCGTCGGCGGGGACGAGGAAGGAGCCGAGGAAGCGGTCAGAGAGCAGGAGCTGGGGCGTGGCGAAGCATGAGGTGGTGTAGCCCTGCGCCATCTCTGCGGAGACGCCCTTGTTGGCCTCCGCCCAGTCGAAGCCGGCGTCCGTGACGCGGAAGGCTGCGAGGGAGCAGGTGCCGGGCGTGAGGGCGACGGTGACGACAACTGCCTGGTCGCGGTCCCAGTGGTCGCCCATGGACGCGGCGAGCTGGACGTCCTCCGGCGGGAGGTGCTTGAAGTGGTTGGGCTGTGTATGGATGACGCCGAGCAAGTGCAGGCCGTCCAGGGCCGGGTGGGAGGCGGGCGTGGGCACGGCCGAGGGCAGCTGCACGGTACGGTGCGAACCGGTCTGCGGCACCATGACGAGCACGCGGACCTCGCGCACCTGGTCGGTGTCGTCGGGCGGCGCGCCAAACATATAGGCGGCGCACTGGGTGCGGAGATCGGCAACGCGCACGAGCTTGGTGAGGAGGTTGCGCGGGAGCACGTAGGTGAGCCCGTGGTCGTCCGGCTCGTCGCCCTCGGTGACGTAGAGGTGCTTGGTGCGCAGGTAGAGGTTGGCGGCGGAGACGGCGCGCTGCTTCCAGTCGTTCTTGGAGCGAAAGGTCTGGTTCTCGTACCCCGAGGTGGTCTGCACAACGATCTCGTCGCCGTGCTTGTTGACGGTGCGCGTGGTGACGGAGGCCATCTTGGCGGTCTCGCGCGTCTGCTTCTCGATCTCGGCCATCTGTTGGCGCTGCTCCGAGGGCGGGGCGATCTCCATGCCCAGAATGATGTCCCGCACCTCGGACTGCGTGAGCGAGTTGACGTTGACGTTATTGCGTTTGCCGTAGTCGTCAAGGATGAGGTCCTTGAGCGCCACCTCGACCTCGAGCCACTGCTCGTCCGTGAGTGTGGGCCACACGTGGTGCGGCTGCGTGGTGACGCTCCGATCAGGGCGCAAGACGATCTTGGTGCGCTCCTGAGAGACGTGCAGCGCGCGCAGGACGAGGATAAGGCGCGAGAAGGCGGTGTACGATGAGATGTTCTTGAGCCAGTCGTCGTAGATGTTGAAGAGCACCATCTTGGGCTCGGTCGCGTTCAGAATGAGCTCGCCGAACTTCTCGATCTTGAGGCACTCCTGAAAGGGCAGCTGCAGCTCGCTGGCGCGAAGCGTGATGTTGGGGAAGTCGAGCATGTGCGTCTCGAGCGCGTCGAGCAAGCCCTTGCGCGTGACGATGATCTGCTTGGGCTGCTCCTCGACGGGGAGCGAGCGGATGAGCGCCGCCGTCTCCTCGGCCGTCTTCCACTTGGCCAGCTGCGAGCGGCGCTTCTGGCCGGCCCACACGCTGGTGTGGATGATTTTGAGAAAGAGCTGGCCGGTGCGCGGGTTGAAGATGAAGACCGCGCCGTTGACCGGCTTGGTGGTCATATTGCCCTCGTTGGTGGTGTGCACCGTCACGCGATACACGTTGGTGTCATCGACGAACCAGATGGTCTGCGCCGAGAAGAGCTCGCCGTAGTTGGTGCTCGACAGGTGCGGCTCGGTGGGCTCCGAGGAGTACAGCTGCAGGCCCTTGCGGATGCGCTCGCGCAGCACGTAGAGCGCCGGGTTGGCCTTCATGATCTTGGTCATGCCCTGCGCCACGAGCGGCTTGAGACCGGGGAACCAGTTGCCGAAGCCGGCGTGGATGTTGTAGCACAGATCGATGCCCACCAGCAGGCCCGTGGGCGACGGGTAGAGCGTCATGTTGTCCGTCGTGTAGTCCAGATACTTGGCACGCACGTAGCGCTCGATGTCGTGCGAGTCGTAGTCGCCCCAGCGCAGCTGCACGTCGATCCAGAACTTGTTCGAGGTCACGCCCGCGCCAAAGTCCTCGCGGTGGTCGTTCATGAGCGTGGGCTTGGAGATCTGCCAGCTCTGCGAGCCGAGAAGGAGGAGGTCGGCGCACGAGACGTTCATCTTGTACGACTTGCGCGGGTGGATGGTTTCCTTCTGCACCGTCTCGATGTCCAGCAGCTCCATCTGCTGGTCCAGAATCTGCGCGATATCCGTCACCACGCTCTCGTGGATCTTCTGCCACAGATGGGCGCGGAAGATCTGGATCAGCGAGATCTTCAGCGTCGGGATCTTGCCGTGCATGAAGATGCCCGTCAGATCCAGCTGCACCTGGAAGCCCACGTACACCGAGGACCGGTTAATGGTGGGCGACCACCACAGCGTGAAGCGGCGGTTGGGAATCTGGTTCAAGCCTGTGCGCTGCGCGTTGGTGAGCTTGTTCTTGAGCACCATGGCGTTCTCGAAGCCGGAGGACTTCTCCCAAAAGAGACCCTCCCACGAGGTGAACCCTGTGCCCTTGAAGAGCGTGTGCTCCAGGATGCCCTCGATGCCGCCCAGCGCCTGGATCACGTCCGTGCGGTAGGCGTTCAGGTTCCACAGCTTGCCGTCGTGTTTGGTGTGCGTCCAGTAAAAGGTCGAGAAGCGCATCACCTGGAACTGCTCAAAGTAGTTGCGTGCGCGCCAGCCCTTATCGTACGCCAGCGTGTGGCGATCCTTGCTAAAGAGCGTGTTGATGCGCGGGACGCCGCGCGCCCACGAGTCCTCCAGGTCCTCCAGCGTCAGCCGACGGTTCTGCGCCGTCGCCTCCTGGCGCTTGAGCGCGTAGTCCGCCCACACGCGCTGAGAGTCCGCGATCTCGCTCTCCCAAGGCACCACGTAGCGGTACAGGTTCGGGATCATGGCGTCCTGCTGGTGGCCCATGCCCATGCGAAAGTGGGTCGTCTCCGCGTCCATGGACTGCTTCGCGTACCGCAGGTCGCTCGCCGCGATGAGCACATTGCCCATGCTCAGCATGCCCAGACCGCCCACCTCCTTGGGCGAGTACATCACCGCCGGCGGGAAGCGCTTCGGGTCCTTGGAGTTCAGGCCCATCTTGATGCGCGTCTGGATCTTGTTCTCGCTCTTCACCAGCAGGTCCAGCAGCTCCGGCGTGCAAATCACCGCCTCGCGGTACAGCACCATGAGGCCGATCAGCGCCGAGTTCCACTTGTTCGCCACCTTGACAAAGGTCGTGCTACCCGAGGACAGCATGATCTGACGCACGCGGTTCTCAAAGGCCTTGACGGCCTCCTCCGTCACGCGAAGGTACGCCATGGCCGTGCGCTCCTTGGTGCGCTCCTGCTGGAGCGCCCACACGCCGTCCTTGAGCGAGGACAGCGAGTTGTCCGGCGTGCGGCATTTGGGCAGGATGCGCACCTCGAAGCCGCACATGTCGAAGAGCACGTTCGGGTTGTCCTTGGAGTACACGCTCACAAAGGCGGTCTCCCACTCAATGGTGGTCACGGAGCGCGGCAGTCGGTTCTTGATGCTCCAGAAGGTCGCGCGCCCCAGGTTCACGTCGTGCTTCATGAGGCGCATGCGCGCGTCGCGCGGCCAGCACTTCTTGTTGTTGTACCCGACCACATTCTCGTTGTTCGGGTCCGGATGGTCCGTCAGGAAGCGCTGGATCAGGTCCCGCGAGTCCTCCTGGTCGAACCGGAAGAACATGAAGATCTGGTCCACGTACCGTGCGTACATGCGGATCGGGTGGCCCGCCTCGGTCTCCACGTCCTTGAAGCGCAAAAAGTCGTTCGGTGCCTCCGGCGGCCCGGCCATGTCCGAGGCCCGGCTCAGGCCCAGGATCAGAATGTCCAGCACGAGGCCGTAGTACTGAAAGACGAACGAGGCGAAGCCCAAACCGCGCACCATGCCATACCCGTTGGTGTGGCTCATGTCCTTGTAGTTGAGCACGATGTTGTTCTTGGCCGTGATGTAGTCGGCGATGTTGTGATCCACGATCAGACGCAGCAGCCGGTTCAGCAGCGTGAGGTCGACCTTGTCGAAGACGTGGTCCAGCCTCGCCTGCAACATCACGCCGCACTCGCCGCCGTCCGTGGACCACACCTGATCCAGGTTGTTCATGCCCTCGCACCACTTGTAGACAAGCAGCGGCGCCGGCTCCGAGTCCGCCGGCTTCACCCACGCGGGGAAGAGGTTGCGCTTGTCCGCCTCGTACCACAGGTACTGATCCAGATAAGCATCCGTCAGCTTCTCCATGCTGTCCACGTGGTACACCGGCTGCAGGTGCGAGAAGTGGTCCTTGAACTCGATGTCCACCTCCTTGAAGGCGCGCTGCGTCAGCAGGTGGCGCTTGATGCGCGCCAGCGCCTCGTGCGGGTTGTCATACGCCTGCTCCACGAGCGCCAGCTCCTCGCGTTCCTTTGAGTTGAGCCGCACGGCGTTGACGTAGCGCTCCTTGAAGCGCTCCAGCGCCAGAATCAGCAGCTTGGTGTCATGCTTGTACGAGAGCGGCGGAAACGGAATGTGCGAGAACTTGCGCGACTCCAGCCAGTGCACCATGGTGGTGTAGATGGCCACCGCCTCCTCGGCTGACACGTATGGCCCATCCTTGAGGTAGTTGTGCTGGCGCTCCTGTTCCGCCTTGAGCCAGAGTCGCGTCATGCGGCCGAGGTTCTTGAGCACCACCGTCTTCTCCAGCGTCGCGCCGCGCCGGATGCGCTCGCGGTTGTAGTGCGTCACGTTTGCCCACCAGTCTGCCTTGGCCTTGACGTACCGCAGAATCATGCTCTCGATCGGCTGCGGCATCCCAGGCACCTTCCAGCTCACGTTCGCCTTGTAGCACCGCCACGCCTCCGACAGGTGCGCGAGGATCTGTTTCGCCTTGTTCCCCGCCATGCCCTCCGGCATCATGTCCAAAATGTCGTGGATCACCGCCGCGCGCAGCTGCAAGTCGTAGTGCGACTCCACGCGCTGCTTCGTCACCGTCATGGCGATGCCCTTGCTGTGCCGGCCCTCCGTGTTGCGCCCCAGCAGGTTGCCCAGCCAGCCCTCCAGGAGGGGGATGATGCCGCGCAGAAAGTGCAGCCACACCTGCCAGTTCGGGGCCCACACACCCACACCCGGCCCACGCTGCACCGGCCCCGTGTTGAACCGGTAGTAAATCACGTGCTTGTACATCTTCGCCTTGCGCAGGCTGTGCATCGCACGGTACTTGTGCCGGTACACGCCCGTCAGCGCGCCCACGTGAGCGAAGATGTACTGCAAGCCGTCCGCCAGCTGGAAGGCGTCCACGCTGCCCAGCCGGTACTGCACCACGCTGTCCACCACAATCTTGATCAGGCGAAGCAGCTCGCGCAGCAGGTGGAAGGCATTGCCGAAGCGCGACCGCTTGCGCTCCTTGGTCGTCAGCGTCTTGGTCGGCTTCAAGTTGAAGTTGTAGTCCAGGTGCAGGTATTCCAGATTCTTTTTGTGGATGAGCAGGCTCAGCATGTTGTGCCCCTGCCGTACCACCTGAAGACCGGCCTCGACCCAGTCGATTTCCGTGCACTGGAAAAACTTGGTGCCCTTGAGGCTGCGCAGCAGATCGCGCCGCGGCGCACGAGGCGCGCGCTCCGCCGCACGCTCCTTGCGCCTACCCAGCACCCGCGTCAGGTGCAGTTTCAGAAGTTTCTGGTAGCTCACCTTGACCTTGGACGGGTACCCGCGCGGCGCGTGCTCCATGTACCAGTGATCCACTAGTTTCACGTCCACGCACCGCCGCGTGTTCCCGGACCGCTTGTTGAAGGGCGCTGGCGCCCAGTATAGCTCCAGTCCGTTGTGCGTCGACTCCGTGTACAAGGGCAACTCTCCCAAGAGCGCCTCCGCGCTGCCCTCCGGCAGTACAAAGGCCTCCTCCTCGCTTTCCTCTTCCCCATTGTCTGCCTCCTCGATCAGACGAGAGCGCAGGTCGCCCTCTGAGGCGTCCACGCTTGACGTGGCGCTGCCGTTGGCGGTGGTCCTGGCCTGCGCCCGGCTGCGAAACGAGGAGATTGGGTGCACGCTCGGGTCGAAGTAGAACGGAGGCAGGTCTGGGTCCTCGGCTCGCACGAGCGCCAGCGCCGGATGGTGATACGGCGCGTGAACGATCTTGCGCGGACGCGAGTTGTACACGTGGGGGAAGGCCACCTTGTACTCGGTGCGAATCTGCCGCCGCACGATGATCTTGTTGATGTCGTTGAACTCGTTCCAGTCCTCGTCCTGGTCCTCCGGGTCCTGGGAGAGCGGCTCGAACTTGGGGCCGCCCGGGATGGCCTGGTTCAGCGACTTGGCTGTCAGCAGCGCCTCCTCCGTGAAGAGGTACCGCCGGTTCTCGTCCTGGCTCTCCGGCAGCAGCTGCGCGGCGAGCCGCTGCAGGTTCGCCATGGTGTCCACCGGCAGCCGCCACTTCTTGTAGGTATCCCCGTTGACAAACTTGGTGCCCAGCAGCGGCTTGTGGTCATACAGCCAATCTGCCACGGCCGCGTCATCCTCTGGGTCCAGGTCCAGCTCGATGGCCTCCAGCGGCTCAACCTCCATCACGTTCTCCATGTAGTCCATCGGGGGCTCCTCGTCGTCAAAAGGCGGGAACCGCATGCGCTTGAAGTGCCGCCGGTCACGCTTCTCGCGCCGCATCATGATCCACATGGTACCCCACTGCGCCAGGTACACGGGCTCGATCACGCGCGGCGTCTCGTTCACGAAGGTGATGGCGCCCGTGATATGGTACAGCACCTGCACATTGCGAACCTGCTCCCACGGCATCGGCAGGTTCTCCAACAGCTTGTACAGCGCGTGCGGCACGTACTTGAGGGCACCAAGGTACACGCTGCGGTCCGTGCGATATTTGCCGGACGTCATGTCGCCGTGATCGCGCACGATCTTGCGCAGGTGCTCCGGCGGAAGCAGCTCCTTGTCCGCCTCCGCATGGCCCGCGCGTTGTTTCGCCCCATGGCGCCTTCCCTGCACCTTGCGCCACGCCGCCGAGAGCTCCTCGGGCGACACGCTGCTCTGCGGCTGCAGCTGCTGCTCCTGTGGCGGCGCAGCTGGCGCGCGTGGCGGCTTTGGCCTCAGACCCGGGGGCGGCGGCGGCGGCGGCGGCGGCGGCGGCGGCGGCGGCGGCGGCGCCGTGCCGCCCGCGCCTGCCACCATCCCTCCCGCCGCGCGCGCGCGAGCGAGCGTCGCAGGCGCCCAGGTCCACCGAGCTCGCCTGCCACGGCAGCGCCTGCCAGTGCCTGCCGTTCAAACGCTGCCGCCGCCGTCTACTCCTGCTTGGACTTCGTCTGCACGAGCTTGAGCCCGGCCGCTCGGCCTGGTTGGCCAAGCTAGCGGGCGTGTCCTCCGCCGTGGCCCCGCCCCGCCCCGCGCCGCGCCGCGCCGCGCCGCGCCGCGACTCGCCCGCGCGCCGTGCGGGCGCGCTGCAGGTTTGAATTTGAATGAATCCAAGAGAGGCTGCGTCGCGACGTGCGAAGCCAAACAAGAAAGCAGGCAAGCAGAGCAAAGGCGCGGCGCGGCGCGGGCGAGGTTGCTTGCTCGCGAGCGCAATGGAGCCCGACGGGCGGTCGCGCGCGCTAGCGCAGGCGTGGCCCGAGGGCGTGGCGAGCGTGCGGTTCGCGCCGCGCGAGAATCGCGTGCTGGCGGCGAGCTGGGACGGCAGCGTGCGGCTCGTGGACGCCGACCTGGACCGCCTCGTGGGCCGCTACCACCACGCGGCAGCCGTGCTAGGCGCCTGCTTCAGCGCGCCGGACGGCAGGGCGGCCGTTAGCGGCGGCCTCGACCGCAGCGTGCTGCTGCACGAGTTTGAGACCGAGAAGCGGGATGCGCTCGGCTCGCACGACGGGCCCGTGCGCTGCTTGGCGCCGCTCCACGAGGTCGGCCTGGTTGCCTCCGGTAGCTGGGACCGCACGGTTCGCGCGTGGGACCCGCGCCAGCAGCGCGCCGCCGCCGTGCTTGCGCAGCCGCACAAAGTCTTCGCCATGGACGCGCATGGGGCGCGCCTGCTCGTGGCGCACGCCGGCCGCACCGTGCACCTCCTCGACCTGCGCAAGCCGGACGCCCCGCTGCAGCAGGAGTGCGCGGGGCTTGGCTTTCAAACGCGCTGCATTCGCTTCCTCCCGGACGGCAATGGCTTCGCGCTTGGCTGCACGGCCGGCCGCGTCGTTGTTGACTACTTGGACGCCTCTGGTGGCGACACGTTCAAGTTCAAGTGTCATCGCACGGCCGACGCCATCTTCCCGGTCAACGCAATCGCCCCGCATCCGGAGCACGGTACCTTTGCGACCGGTGGTGGCGACGGCGAGGTAGCCGTCTGGGACCCGGTCCACCACAAGCGCACGAGCCGCTTCAAGCTCGACGAAACTGTTGCGGACCTAGACTTCAATGCAGAGGGCACGCTCCTCGCGGTCGCCAAGTCCTACACCTATGAGGCAGGGCCCGATCCGACACGTCAGGCCAACAACAGCGTCATCATCCGCCACGTTCAGGAGGCCGACGTTCTGCCCAAGGCCAAGAGGCAGAGGACAGCCGAGTAGAATAGAACGTTATTGTGCACTTTTGGTACTGGCTGGAGCAAACCCGAGTCACTACTGCTGGGGCCAGCCTGTCTGCTCGTCGTAGTACGCGTTCTCGTTCTCGTCGTATGCCTGGTCGCCCTCGTAGCCTTGATAGGCCTGGCCATTGCCGCCGTAAGCGTTGTAGTCATAATTGTACTCGGTCTGCTGCACCTCGCCGCTCGCCGCTGGGTCCGTCTCCCACACACACTCGCCCGTGGCGGCGTTGTATCTGTAGTTTTGTCCGGTAGTCTCGTCGTAATACGTCTCCCAGCCTCCTCCGCCGGCGGCGGCATCGCCGCCAAGGCTCGTCGCAGCGGCGCTGCCGGCGAGCTCCGGGGGCATCTCCCTGTGTTGCAGTCCTCGAATGGCATGAGTAAGTTTCCCCCCCTTTCTTTTCGAAGCTCCCTTTGACCACCGCCACCGCCACTGGCGCCACTGCAGCTGCGGCTACCCAACGACCTTCGAGGCGCCGCCTGTTAGTAAAGAAAAGATCCTCAACGTACCATGTCGTGACTCCCGTAACCTGATCGTACCAGTACGGGTAGCCGGACTCCTCGTCGAAAAGCTCAAGCCAATCCGCACCAAGGGAGCCAGCGCTCGGGTCCGCGGACGCCATGGCACTCTGGGCCGGCGCTGCCTCTTCGGGCGGCGGGCCGCCGTCCTGGAACCAAGTGAACGTGTGCGAGGCCAGGGCGCCCTTGAGATGGATGGCCTCGAAGCAATCGTCGCAGAAGATGTCGTCGCACTCGTCGCAACGGCGCGTGGCCGCGCAGCCGTCACACTCAATGCACGGGAGCAGGCTCTTCTCGCGCTCGCGCTTGGCCACCACAACCGGGTCCTCAATGACGCGGCCGTCCAGCAGCGCCAGCATGCCGTCTCGCTTCGTGTAGCCGTCGGGCGGCGGCGTCGCGAGAATCTCGCCCGAGTACAGGTTGCGGAAGACATAGTCCCCGCTGGCCTCATCAAAGGTCTCTGCCCAGGCGCGGGCCCACCCGCAGAGCTCCTCAAGGTATTCCTTGCGCCGATCGGCGGCCTTTCGGCGCCCGACCTTGCCGCGAAAGAGGCTCTGGATCTTGGACACTTGCTGGGCGTCATTTTCCTGCGCCGCGCGTCGTGCCTGCATCTTGAGCTGGTACATGAGCCGCCCGCGGTGGCCACGATAGACCGCCTGCAGACGCAGCGCGGTGCGCTCCTTGAGGGCCATCTCCTCGGCGTACTCCTCGCGTCGTAGCGCCATGCGTCTGCGCGCGAGGCGTGCCCGGTAGGCGCGTTGCACCATGAGGCACGCGCGTTCCTTGTGGCGGCGAATGCGGAGGCTGGCCACGTCGCGCTGTGCCTTGCGCTTTCGCTGCAGCGCCTGCATGCGGGCGGCGGCCTGGTCCCGCCGGGCCTGGCGCAGCAGGTGGTAGGCCATTTGGCCCCTTTTGCGGCGCCACGCGGTCTGCAGCTTGAGAGCCGCGCAGTTCTCCTCCTCGAGGCGCGCACGCCTTGCAGCCACTCGCTTGCGGCCCAGCCGGGCTCGAAAGGCCGTCTGCATTCTACGCGCGGCGTTGTGCAGAATGCGCTTCTCGCGCAAGACGTCCACCTTGCGCGTGGCTTGCCTGCCCCGAAAGATGCTCTGCAGTTTGGCGGCTGCCAAGTTCTGCTCGCGCAGCTCCGCCTGCTGCTGAAAGTGAGCAAAGCGCCGGCGCCCCTTGGCGCCGCGCCAGCACCGCTGGATGCGAAGGCTCGCCTTGGACATGGCCACAAACTCCTCGTTGTTACGCTCGAAGTCGAAGACGGCAACCCACGTGCGCATGCCGGCCGCCAGCCGCGCGCGCTGCATGCGGCCCAAAATGTGCGTCAGCCGGCCGGCCGCCTGCATCATCTGGTACGCAACGTGCTTGTGCTCCAGGCGGGCCCAGCGGCAGTGTACCTGCCACCGCGCAATCGCTTCCTTGGCGCGCGCCCGGTCGCGGCTCTCGAAGACAGCACGCAGCTTGGCGGCGCCCCATCGTTGTACATACGCTTTGGAGTGGGCGTGCTGCACCGCCGCTGGGTACTCGCGGTGCACGGCCGCCATCTCGCCCTGAACCACAGCCGTCAGCGACTGGACGCTTGCGATGGAGCTGCGAAGCTCCTCGCGAAGCGCCGAGGCGCGCCGCGCTGGCGCCGCGCCTGCGTCTGTCTGTGCGCGTGGTCTCGCACGCTTGCGCGCTCGGGCCTTCTGACGCGAAGGCCTCTTTGACGAAGCCTTGATGGCGTCCGAGACGAGGCCCGTCTGTGGCGGAGGTGGGCTGGCTGGCGTCTCACCCTTGATAAGCGCGTCGAAGTACTGGACCTCGTCCTCGTTCAGCCCCAGCTTGACCTGCGCGTGTGCGCGCGCCTCAAACTCGGCGCGCATTCGCTCCTTCTCGTCGTCAGTCGGCTCGCGTGGCAGCGGATTGGCGATCGGCGTCGCCCGAGCTACCGGCGGCAGCTGGAATACGGGCAGCACGTGCTGGCCCTCCCGTAGCCCGGCTTCCAACGCGTGCTCGCCGGAGGTTGTCAGCGCCGGCAGCAAATTCTGCGCCGCGGCCGCGGCCGCGCGCGCCTCCTGAATCTGGTTGGACTCCAGGCCAGGGATTCCGCGCAGTCCCTCTGCGCCAGCCAGCGCCTCCAGCACGTGCAGGTCGGTAGAGTTCGCCAGCTTCGCCCTCAGCCGCGCGCGGGTCGCCTCGAGCTGCTCGCGCACCGCGCGCTCCTCCTCGACGAGCTCATGGATCTGGTCCACGTCGCCCCTGTACTTGGCGCCCGGCCGCCGTCGTCGCGACGCTCCTGCCGCCGTGCTGCGTCGCGCGCCCGGCCCCCGCCTGGCGCGCGTCTGCCGCCGGGCGTCGCCATGGGCGAGCTCCGGAAGTGCCGCAGCTGTGCGCGCGCCACCCTCACTCACGCTCGTGCCAAACACGAACATGCCCGCGCGCGTGCCGCCCCGCGCACGGCGATCGACGATGGTGGTTGTCGTCGAAGCGCGCGTCCATGCGCGCGCGCAGCACGCAGGCAGGCAGGCAGGCAGGCAGGCAGCAAGCACCTGTGCATGCCCATGTCCGTTGATAGATATCGTACATCGCTGTACGATGGGCCAGGTCATTCTGCTCCTTCAAATGTTGACTGTTCGCGTCATTTTCAGGGCGGTGCCAGGGCAGTGGCCGGAAGCCGGACGAAGGAGCCTTTCCCGCGATGAAAATCACGATGTTGCCCTGCGCTTGCGACATTGGCAACAGGAGAGAACATCTCATGGCTTCAGGTCATTCTGCTCCTTCAATGTTGACTGTATTTTCAGGGCGGTGCCAGGGCAGCGGCCGGAAGCCGGACGAAGGAGCCTTCCCGCGATGAAAATCACGATGTTGCCCTGCGCTTGCGACAATGGCAACAGGAGAGAAAATCTCCTGGCTATACAGCTCAGGCTGTGTTGGGCGGCTGTACTCTTACGACACGCCACGGCGGGGCCAGTCTGAAATCTGCTCGCGAGAAGGCAAAGACATCCTATCCACTTCACCGTGCACTGCAAGCACTGGAGTGGCGGACCTCAACGAGTGGCAAAGCCGTCCCGCCGTCCCTTTTCCCCGCAGGGGCAATGTCGGACTGGAGCGCGGAGCTTGATTTGCCTTGAGGTGCGCGCTGCAGAGGTTGTACAGGCAACGTCTACGAGCTTCTGCGCGCGGTGCGCGCCGCGCAGCAGACCTGCAACCGGAGCAGCGAGAGAGAAAGAGAGAGAGCAGTGGCAGAAGCAGGAGCCGCAGGAGTAGCGGCAGAGGCGCCACGCCACACGCAGCCATGAGCAGCAGCAAGGCGGGTCCGAAGCGCGGCATGGGCCTCAGCGGGCAGACCAAGTCGATCCATGCGAACCTGGACAGCGCGACCTATCGCGTTGAGAGTGAGACGCACACGATCCAGGCGCGCACGCCGGAGGCCAAGAAGCTGCTGGAAGATGGCTACATCATCCTCAAGGACGTGGTGAGCAGGGAGGAGGTGGAGGCGATCCGACAAGAGCTGGCGGCGATTGGCGAGAGCGAGGACTTTGGGCGCAACAACTTCGAGGGCACCAAGACGAAGCGCATCTATTCGCTTCCGGCCAAGACACGGTGCACAGACGTCCTCATCGAACACCCCAAGGTGGTGGAGCTCTTGGACCAGTTCCTGCTGCCGAACTACCTTCTCACCGCGATGCAGGCCATCAACATCTTCCCGGGCGAGTCCCTGCAGCCGTACCACCAGGACGACGGCTTCACGAAGTTCGCAAATCCGCACCCGCCCCTGAGCATCGGCACCGTGTGGGCGCTGAGCGAGTTCACCTCGACCAACGGCGCAACGGAGCTGATTCCCGGGTCGCATCACTGGGCGAAGGAGCCGACGGAGGATCAGATGAAGCTGGCCATCAAGGCGGAAATGACGCCTGGCAGCGTCGTCGTCTTTCTGTCGACGCTCTGGCACGGCGGCGGCCCGAACGTCTCGGACAACGTGCGCGAGGCGGTCACCTTCCAGTACTGCCAGCCCTGGATGCGGCCGCAGGAGAACGTCCTGCTGGGCTTCAATCCCAAGGAGCTGGACACGCTCTCGCCACGCATGCGCTCCCTCATCGGCATGAGCATCCATCCGCCCTTTATCGGTCACTTCAACGGCCAGCATCCAACCAAGTCGCCGTGGGCCACGACCGGGGAGTTCGTGCGCACGTCTGCACCTGCCAAGGACGGCTCGCGCTTGTGAACCCTCACTGGAACCTGCACCTACCAAGGACGGCTCGCGCTTGTAAATCTTCACTGGAAAGTTGCTGGTCAGGATCAGGTGTCTCCTTTTGGCCCGTGTTTCGTGTGCGTCCCAGCCGAACTCGTTCATGCACAGCACCTCCACGTCTTTCGAGGTCGCTGATGATGATAGCAGCATCACTCCGAGGCAAGTCGAGCCAGTTCGACCAGTGGATGGCCGTCTCCTAGCTAGCTAGCTAGCTAGAAGTCGCAGCGGACGGCGCGTCGACCGCGCATCCTGGGTGCTAATAAAATAATTTGGTCCGTGAGCCAATAGACTTTGCTGCGCTGCGCTCGCGGTCTGGCACTCGTGCCGCCCGTGGTGCGGGCCATTGCCCGGGAAACCGAGGTCCATGCGATCTGCTCTTTGGAGAGCCAAGACGCAGACTCACCAGACCCAAAAAGACAATATATTTTGCTTGCATTTTCGCTCGTGCACTGACTCAGCTGCGGTTCCGCTCAGAGCTTGTTCTTTGCGAAAAACTTCTTAAAGTAGCCAAAGATCTGGGAGTGCACCTGGCCGAACTTGGGGAGTTCCTCCATGCGCTTGATCCAGGCCTGCACCGCCGGGTACTCGGTGAAGTCGAAGATGGCGACGTTGTGCGAGGCGCACTGGCCGACGTCCTCATAGATGGCGATGTCAGCGATGCTGGGGGAGTCGCCCGAGAGGAAGGGCGTCTTGCTGAACTGCGCCTCGAGGAGGCGCGCGGCGTTGCGCGCCTTGGCGAGGTTGCCCTTCACGGTGGCCTCGTCGAACTTGAGGTCCGTGCGCACGGCGGGCGCGAAGCACGCAAAGGTGAAGACGCGCGAGTTGTGGTGGTGCCAGTTGAGCCACTGGTTGATGAGCGCGCGGCGCGCCACGTCCTGCGCCGGGTACAGGTCATCCATCTTGTACTTCTCGGCCAAGTAGCACAGGATCGCGTTGGACTCGGCCAGCACCAGACCGTTCTCCTTGTCCTCGAGCGCCGGCACCGTGCCAAAGGGGACCTTGTCCAGGAAAGCCTTGCTGCGCGTGCCCAGCGGCTTCTCCTTGTTGCTGCCAGGCATCGTCTGCACCATCTCGTACTTGATGTCCTTCATGGCCAGCAGCCACATGACCGCGCGCGCCGGCTGGCTGCCCGCGACGCCGTACAGAGTCAGCATCCTGCTCGCCTGCCCGTCTGCCTTCCTGCTTTCGCGCGCGCGCTCGCTGCTGCCTGCCTGCCTGCCTGCCTGCCTGCCTGCCTGCCTGCCCGCGCGCGACGTCGGCGTCTGCTCGGCCCATCCGGAGCGGCGCCCGACCCGGCCGGGATCTTGAAGAAAACGCGGCGGACGGACACAGCGCCCCACGGCGCCACAAAGGTGGTTGCTGCCGAGCGGACTCACGGGCCATGTCGGATACCGCGAGGGCGGGTTGAATCTAAGCCGCAGCCGCAGCTGAGCTGGCCGCAGTGCAACGCTGGCCAGGTCGTTGTATGCCAGAGTATCCGGATCCGCGCGTGCTCGAAAGCCTCTCACTGATGAGTCAGAGGCTCACGACACGACAAGAAGTACATCGGGCTAGTACCTGGCACTGTAGGCCTAGTACCACTCGTGGTACCGTGGTACCAGCCGCAGTCTGGCAGGGTTCGACCGGGCGAAGGTTGCGCGAAGAGGGCTTCCTCTGCCTCGCCAGTTGCCTGCCGCGAGGTCTGTCGTCTGGCGGTGCGTGCTGAAGCGTTCGACGAGCATGCTCGTGGCTACTGCATTTGACCGTGTCCTGAGGCGCGACGGTGGGCGGGCTTCAGGTAGGCTCGGCACGGCGTGGCAGCATGTCGTGCCCTCCCTCACTCACTGACTGTGAGTTACGCGCCCTCCCTCACTGGCTGTGAGTTACTCATGTCCAAATTCACTGTCAAGCTGAGGTGGGACATCTCCTTTGTTGGCCAAGCGTCGCGCCGCGGCCAGGAGCGCCCCCGCGTGCTAAAAGCACGGCTACGAAGTCAGGGGTAGGAAGAGGATGCCATCCATCGCCACGACCGCGACCAGGTGCGCAGCGGATTGCGCCAGCGAGAACAAGTGCGTGGCATTGGCTTGGAACGGCGAGAGCTGCACTCTCTACCACGTACCAAAAATCCAGCAAGTTCGTCTCTTCGGGCAACAGCGACCACCCCGTTGGTCTCCAGGGCTGCCCGTGAGTGAGCACGCTACGCCGAGCGCCAGTGGACAATAGGTTGCGTGGCAAAAGCTTCGCCCAAGCGACACGCGCGCTCGACTGGTTCATGTCGACCTTGGAAAGTGTCAGAATCATGTGTCGAACTTGTTGACCTGGTTTTTTTGCCGACACTGGTATGGGCGGGGTGGAGCTTGTCGAGACCGCGCGACGGTCACAAGCAAATTATCTGCATGACACAGCTTGCCAAGCTATTGACTGCGCTCGTGTTGAAATGGCTTTGCAGTTGTTCGGTGCGTTGGGATTCACGTGTTTGCAGGCGCGACACTTGGCGCGTGTCGGCTCGGGTCTGCCCTGCTCAGCCCTTCCCCGCTAACAAGGGACGGCGTGCGACAGGGCTCGAAGGCGGAAGATCAACAAGCAAGAGCGATGCCTGGATGCCCGACCCGTCGGAAGCCTCACATGACGCGCACAGTTCAGGCGACTTCAGGGAGACTCCGGGCAATCAGCAAGAGTCTCATCGAGACCTGGCCTAGCTTGACCACTAAATGCTTCGCACGCTGCCGAGAAGGCACCCAATGCCTGATCGCGCAGATCCACAAGCTGCTCCCCGACCCGCTCTGCGCCAACAAGGCGCTCACTATTTTGTCTCCTGCACAACTGCGTAAGCCTCGCAACCAATAGTCTGGCACCGCGCCGCCCTGCGCCGCACAACAGTCTCGCAAGTCCGCTCGACCTGAGTTTCCAGCTCTCGGCCCTTTTCACCCTGTTCGTCGCCTGGCCGCCTCGGCCTGCGCGGAGGGAGGGGCTTTGTTGCGTTTCTAAGACCTGTCCATTTTTTGCCAGTTCACAGGATCTGTGTTTCATGACTTGTTTCCCGCTCGAGCAGGCCGGCCGGCCGGCCGACCGCCGTTTCTTGCGTCGAGGCTCGACCATTTTTATGGCAATCGGCGATCGGCCATGCTTCCAAGACTGGAAAAAAGCAGGCAATGGAGCTCCAAGACTTCCGCTTCATTCGCTTGGCTGACGCGTGGCGACACCCTCTTGCGTTCAGGTCGGGCTTGTTTTGGCTGTTTGCCAACCATTCAACGGGTTTCCCTGCGCGACGTCCTTTCCTTGTTGGAACTTTGCACTTTCTAAAGTACCAGCGCCTTGGAAATGCGCAGGTCGGTGCACAAAGTGGAGCTGTCCGTTGTGAGTTAACCTGCCCGCCCCAATTCTGTTCCAGCTAGTTCTCTGTGCGGCCAAAGTTGTGGCTCTGCAATGCGTGCCCGGCTTGGGTTCCCATTTTACCTGCCCTCACGAGCCTTCCCCACAGTCGACAGACTGGGTTGGGAAGTGAGGAAACCGTTCCTCGCGGAAGAAAGAGCCACAGTTCCTTTCGCGGCTTCAAATACGTGCGTGCATTGGAAACAAGCGATTTGATTCACTAGCTCAGTGGTGCCTATTCATGACGCATGGTTTTGTGGATGCGCGCGGCGCGGCCCAAGCAGAGAGCGCGTGGCGCACGATCCGTACTACCTACCCACTCGCAAGAAACACAGGGACGCCACCCAATTTGCGCCGTCCCAGCAACAAGACTTCGCAGGGTTGGGAACCTTGTGGGTAGCAGGGAAAGTACCATGCCGGACGGTATCGTTGAGTTTGGAGAAGCTTATGGAAGCCTCGCAGTAAGGCTGCTAGTCCACTTTAGGCAATGGTTACGGCCATCTCAGCGACCTTCCAAGGAGGAAGATGGCGTGTGGGGCATTGTCGTTGACCTTTGCAACCCGCCGGGCTCAACATCTCAAGCTTTGCGTGTGAAGGCGACAACGAGGTCATCAGAAACGGAATTGGAGAGTGAGCGCTGATGAGCACGATGCAGCGCCTGCTCGCTGCAGTCGGCGTCCTGCTGGCCTCGGCATCCGTCGCGGCCGCCGAGTCTGTCACGATCAATGCTCGGTGCGACGACTACGTCACTGTCGTTCAGTATGCGCGCGATGGCAGCGTGAAGAAGAGTGTCAATTACACGGAACTTGTGCAAAGCTGGTACGATATCATCAGCTTCGAAGCTGAAGATCCTGCCGGTGGCGAGCGCTTCGAGGTAATCTGCGCGAATGGTATCGCAAATGACGAATCGTACTACAATTACTACGACTACTACAACTACAACGTGAATGCCATGGGCGTTTCGGCCCGGATCGAAGTTTGCGGCGAGACATACGTGACAACAGACGCGACAGTGGAGTGGGATCACAATCCGGAACCCATGACATGGGCAGTGAAGCCGTACGCTTCGAGCAACGACCTTGCTTTCTACAACGCCGGGCAAGGCAATTTTGCTTGGGGTAACCACATCGCTGGCGCCCAGTACGTCTCGAGCGTGGAACACTACGCGGAAGATAGCTTCGTGCTCACGCTCGAATTTACGCTAATGCATCGCCCGCTCTGCACCGACGAGACCTGGTCGCCTACCTCAGATCCGACTCCGTTGTCTACTCAAGCGACACCCTCGCCTACGCCGCATCTGACCTCATCGTCTACGCAGATCACGCCCTCGCCCACCTTGGGTACCCTCGTCGAGGAGGATCTCTGCGGTGAGCTCCATTTGCGTCTCTTTGGAGACCAGCTATCCAAGGACACGGGCATCAAGACAGCGCTCCAGTGCGCGCAGATGTGCGCCGACTTCGCCGGCTGCGTCGCCTGGTCGCACAAACTCAACGTCAATCGAATCAAGGAGAGCACCTGCTTCATCTTTGGTCAGTCGTACAAATCCGAGACTGACACAAAGAAGAACTATGTCTACACCTCGGGTAAGCTGGACTGCGCGGAGCAGTCCACGCCCTCGTGCTACCATCAGGGCGCCAAGGTCAAGGGCAGGAAGAAGATCGAGTCCAACGCCGACACCGTGGAAGCCTGTGCGCAAGATTGCGCGGCGAAGGAGAAAAAGTGCGAGGCTTGGGCTTGGAACGGCAAGAAGTGCAAGCTCTACAAGAACTTCAATGATTTCATGCCCACAGGTGAAGCCGAGCACTTCGCCGGCCTCCAGGGCTGCCCAGAGTGAGTGGGGAGTTTGCGCACAACGAAGAAAGAAGATTACAACTTGTTTCATCTGGCTGGAGGCGCAGCGACTGTCACTGCTCGACAGATTTGCGGCAGGCTTCAAGTTTGTCTCGGGTACACGGTCACCTGAGCCAAGACCTCCGAGTCGACACGCGGAGCACCAAATTTGTCGATCTGATACGTGGTTGCAGCAAAAAGGAATTCCGAGTGGAGGTCCGCAGGGCAGCTGCAAAGAACGAAAGCTCGCGAGAGACTATGGCACGGACGCGGACGGCCGTGCCATTCAAGCCTTAGGTGATTCGCGTTGATCAGCGTTTCAGACGACTACGACGCCTACCAAGGTCTCCAGGGCTGCTCCTTGCATACGCTCTTCTTGTGATGAATCCTGCAGATCTGCATCGGAGCCAAGGTTCGCAAGAATCCAAGGTCCGCAAGCGTAGCCAACGTCTGCAAGCGCCGACTGAGATTCGCAAGGTCTCTTTTCACTTTTCACTTACTGTTAGCTAGCTAGCTAGCTAGCAAGGACCTTGGCTGGCCTGGCTGCCGCCGTCCGCCGCGGCCAGCAAGCCGCCCTCCGAGTCGTCGGCCCGGGCCGCAGCCAGAGCAGCAGCCAACAAACTCTCGTGCCTCTGTCTCCGCGCGCGGGCGCCGGCGGGGCGGCGCGGGCCGGCACAGCGCGTAGCCGGCGCGGTTCCGGAGCGGAGCGCAGCACGCACGAGACGCGAGGCGGGCGGGCGTGCGAGAAGGCGAGGATGGCGCTGGTGGCCTCAGGCCCAACGACGGCCATGACCGTCGCGGCGCCTGAGGTGCGCGAGCGACAGGAGCAGCAGCGGCGGCGGCCGCTCTGGCAGCACGTTGTGCCGGAGTGCACGCGCAGCCGGCTGGTGGCTGGCAACGGGTTGACCGGGCTGGCGGTGTCGCTGTGCACAGGCACGGCGAAGGGGCGCGTCCAGGTCTGGGGCGAGGACGACGCGCAGCCCATCGCGGAGCAGAGCATGGGCGCCGGCGTGACAGCGCTGAGCGTGCTGAATTTACGGCACGACGTGCCGAGCATTTTGGCGGGCGACGCGAGCGGGTCCGTTGAGCTCTTCCGCTTGCTGGATCCGCAAGCGCAGCAGGAGGGCGAGGAGGAGGTCCTCTCGAGTCGCGGCAGGTTCAAGCTGTACGAGTCGTGCGCAACGGTGGTGCGCGTGAGCCCGTTCCAGGCGGCGCTGGGCGCAGCGGCCTCTGAGGAGGGCAGGTTGGACCTGCTGCACCTGGACCGCATGCAGGCTGAGCAGGTGGCCTCCCGCGACGCGGCCTGCGTGAACGACGTGGTGTTCTGGAGTCCGGACTCGCTCGTGGCGGCCGGATCCAACCCCGGCGCGCTTCTACGCGTGTGGGACCGGCGCGCGGCGGCTGAGCCACTCAAGGCGTTACCTGGCGCTGAGGGCGCCAACTCGCGGCTCACGTCGCTTGCGGTGCACCCGAGCGTCCCATACCAGCTGGCGTGCGGCGATGCGGGCGGAGGCATCTCGCTCTGGGACCTGCGCTCGCAGCGGTGTATGGGCCGCTTCGTGCGGCACGAGGACACGGTGACGGGCCTGGTCTTCCACCCGGACCGTCCGCAGGTGCTGATCTCCTCATCAGACGACGGCCAGGTGCGCGCGCTGAACGCGCAGTTTCCCAGCCAGAGCCCGACTGAGGCGCTCTATTCCTTCGACGGGCTCGCCTGCATGGACGTGGACGTCTGTGGCGACGAGCTGTCGGGCCCGCTTCTCATGGCCGCAGGTGAGAACGAGACGGTCATGTTGACGCCGCTCTTCGAGCTGTTGCCCGTATGATGGATGATCGCCCGTATTGTTGACAGAACCGCAATTCCGAAGCATGAGCTTGTAGGCCAAACTAACTAACTAACAGTAAGGTAGCTTGCATGATAGGGCACATGGTGTCTCGAGAAAGGAGCACATGCTGCGGTGAACAAGAAACACACAACACACACAGAAGAGACTATGCGCGCAGAGGGCAGCGCGCCGAGCCAACTTGAAAAGCAGACGAACAGGACCAGGCCGCGCGCGCCGAGCCAACTTGAAAAGAAGACAAACAGGACCAGGCCGCGCACGCCTCACAGTCAGTCAAAAAGGCGCCAGCGTCCGAGAAAGAAATTCGAGCCTTGCCGCACCGGCGGCTGCCGCTCGGCATTCTCTTCAACAGGCGAAAGCGCCGCGGCGTCCTCTGCAGGGCCCGCATCGATTGGCACCTCGGTGGTGCGGCCCGTGGCGCGGCCCGTGGCGCGGCCGGTGCTGCGGCCGGTGCTGCGGCCGGTGCTGCGGCCGGTGCTGCGGCCGCTAGGACGGCCCTCAGGCCCCTCCTCGTCGTCCTCCTCGGTTAACGAGTAGGCTGAAGGCACGAAGGAGATGCTCGCCTTCTTGCGCGCGGAGCCCTTGAAGCGCTTGCCGACCGCGAGCAAGCGATGATCATCGACGCGGGAGATGTTGACCACAGTGCCACGTGTGAGCTCGGTCTCGGACAAAGGGCGGCCGCCCTTGGCTCGCGAGATCATGGTGGGCAGGCCATCATGCGGCATGGAGTGCTGCTCTACGAGGAGGGTGCGAACCACCACCCTGGCGCTGGTTGGAATGGTGATCCAGGAAAGCGGGAGGAGGTAGTCGTAGTAGATCCGCAGTGCGGGCCACGAGGCAAAGACAAAGTAGATGGCGCTCTGCACCATGCCGTGCAGCGCCACGTGGTTCTGGACGGACTCCATGCGCTCCTTGGTCTGCTTGACCTCGGACGTGCGCAGGTACTCGTAGGCCTCGTTAAGCTGCCGGATGAAGGTGGCTTTGAGGTGCAACGCCTGCATGGCGATGATGGCGAGAATGACGGCCGTCCCACCCATGCAGGTAATCCAGGTGCCGACGCGCGCCTCCTCGGTGTCGGCGCCGAGCGCCACAAAGGCGAGCGCGCCAAGCACCAGGTGGCCCATGGTGAGGCGCATGGGCGAGCAACGGCTCACGGGAATGTTGCCAAGGGAGTTGGACGAATGCCGGCTCACCAGCAGCGAGATGAGCGCCGGCTGGTACAGGCTGGAGCAAAGGTAGAAGGAGGAACGCCCCAGCCACCAAAACAGCGTTGGAGCCACGTCCACGCCCACGTGCATGGACGTGGGCCACACGATAATGATCACGCTCAGGACGATGACGCAAGGCGACGTGACAAAGAAGTAGATGCAAAGCGTGAAGAGCGTCGTGTGCTCCGTGAGCTTGCGCTGACGCTTGGATTTGGACGCGTTCACCGTCTGCGCCCGCGCGAAGCGCCGCAGCTGCATCCAAAAGGATGGGAAGTAGACCGCCTGCACCACCATGACTAGCGTAAGCAGCACGCCCCAAAGCGCGCGGATCACCGTGCCATTCACCTGGCAGTCCAGGCCCTCCGCGGACACCCAGTGGCTCGCGCCCGTGAAGCCCTCGTCGCACACGCACGCGCTCAGCGAGGTGCCGTCACCGCTCAGGAGCACGCACTGTCCGTGGCCTGAGCACTCTGCCTCCACCCACGGTGTCTCGTACAGCCCGGGGCAGTCGGCCGCCATCTTGCCACCAACGACGGCCAGGACTGTGCAGTGTAGCTATGCCGCTGGCAGCCCGGCGGAGGAGACGACGCGCAGAGTCCAGCGACGACGGAGAGAGCGGAGGCGAGCCACTGCACGCTTCGAGCAGGGGAATACCCTCAGCTCGCTCCGCCGCGCGCAGACCTCGACGTGTCGCCGCCGCTCGCCCCCACGCGCGTCGTCCGCGTCGTCCGCGCCGCGCCCCGCGCTGTGCCCAGTGCCGGCCCCGGTCGAAAGTACGGAGGAGAGCTGAGCGAGCGCTCGACGCACGCCGCCGCCGCCGGCACGGGCGCTCGCGAGCGACGCGGACCGGCCGGGCCGGCCGGCTGGCTGGCAGCGCCCGCTTGCCGCGAGGCCCGCCGCGCGACCCCCCCCTCGCGCGCCGCCGCGCGCGCCGTCGGCCGCGCGCGCCGCCGCGCCGCGCCTCCGCTGCTCCCGTTCGTTCGAAAGTTGGGCTTTGGGATCGCGACTGGCGCGCGCGAGGCGAGTCCGCCGTGAACCGATCTTCCGGCGCGCGCGCGCTGGCGAGCGAGCAGGCGGCGCTGCGCTGCGCTGCGCTGCGCTGGCTGCGCTGGCTGCGCTGCGTGCAGGCGCCGGCGCTTCGCCTGGCCGGGCTGGGCTGGGCTGGGCTGGGCTGGGCTGCTCGTCGCCCGCTTGGCGACGCGAGTCTGCGGCTTGCAGGCCACGCACGTGCCAAGCTGCACGCGCCGCCAGGTTGCTCGTCTGCTCGCGCCTGCGGCCTGCGCAGCACTGCAGCCAACTGGCCAAGCCAAGCTGCGACTTTGCGCACAGAGTCTGGCCGGGCCGGTCGCTGCCGGTGCGAGGACGTGCGACTGGGCCTGGTTGCGACTGGCGGCCAGCGGGCGAGCACGCAACTTGACGCAAGCAAGCTTGCTTGCAAGCGAGCAAGCAATGGCAAGCAAGCAAGCAAGCAAGCAAGCAATGCAGCAGCCAGGCTGCCGCTGCCGCACCGCGCCGGCGGCGGTGCCTGAGCAGGTTGACAACTTGACTTTACGAGCGGCTTACGAGCCTCCTCACGCCAGTTGTTGCCACCCGTCCGCGGCCGCCAGGGCCCTGGCAGCTGGCTGGTGGCAGGCAACAACCCCGCGGTGTTTGGTTTTCACTGTTTTGTTTGCCGCCAGCCTGAGGCCGCCAGTGTTTTCATGTCCCCAGGAAAGCTCGAGAATCAAGCGCCAGCGTGAATCCTGGCCATGGCTGGCTGGCACGTGGGCATTATTGCGGGGAGGCGGATGGCAATGTTCACGCCGCAAGGGCGACTCGGAGGCGAGGGAATGAATCAGGGATCAGAGGCAGATCAAAGGGTTCTGGGCTACTAGTGGTGCAGGCAGGTCAAGGTCGAGGTCAAGGTCCCGGCACTGCGTCAGACCGTGGCGGCGGCGTGGCGCTGCTGCTGCTGCTGCGACGCGGCGCAGAGTGGCTTGAGGTCAGGGCCTCCCGGGCTGCGCGCCTCGTTGCTGAGCGTGGCGTGGCCGTCGTGGGCGTTGGAAAGAGTGGAGCTGTTGACGGGCGAGTGCGCGACGAGCGCGGCCTCGAGCGCCTCGAGCGAGAAGTCGAACTCCTGGCCGTTGGCGGCGGATGGCGTCTGCGAAGGCAGCTGAAAGATGCCGCCAGAGGAGCTGCCGAACTCGTGCTTGGCGGAGCCCAACGCGGGGATGGAGAGGCTATTGGCCTGGCCGGGCTGCAGCTGCTGGCCCTGGCCGGGCGCAGCGAGGAAAAACCCCTGGCCGTCCTGGGGCTGCTGCGAGCCCATGTGCGGACGCGAGCCCTGCTGCTGCTGCTGCTGCTGCTGCTGCTGCTGCTGATGGCTCTGGCGCTGCTGCTGGCCCTGCGGCGTGCGCAAGCCCCACCTGCCAAAAAGAGGGGTGTTACGCGTGGACAAAAGCGGTGCCATGGGCGAGTTAATCTCGAAGCGCGGCGAGAAGAGCTGCGCACCACCCTGCGCCGGCGTGGGCGGCACCATGAAGTTACTGCTGAAGTTGCCGTAGCTGCCGCCGAAGATGGGCGAGGCCATGATGTTGTGCGACAGGTTCATGCCGGCCATCTTCGGCGAGAGCTGGCCCAGCAGCGAGACAGCCTCAGCGGACGCTGGCGTGAGCTTCGCCAGCGACCCGAGCTCAAAGTCGTGCAGGCCGCGAACGGAGGACGGAAAGGTCTCTACCTGCAGGTCCGGACGCTTCGTGATGCCATTCTTGCCCTTGGCGGTGCGACGCTGCTTGGCCGACTTGCCCGCACTGGACTTGGTGCGCTTCGTGCCGGAGCTCTTGGACGCGGACCCACTCTTGCTGCTCTTGCGCGCGCTTGACGACTTGGGCGGGGTCTTGGCCAGGTCCTCCAGCGACGTGAAGGCCGTCTTTGCGGACCCCGGGCCGGGCGACAGCAGCAGCGGCGGCGGCGGCGGCGGAGCAACCTCAGACGCCGACTCCTGCTGCTGCTGCTGCCGCTGCCGCTGCTTTTGCTTCTGCTGCTGCTGCTGTCGCGACTGCGAGTAGGTTGACGTTGCGCCAAGGCTCCCCGCGCTACCGCTACTCGTCCCCCGGAACACGGCAAGCGGGGGCGGCGCCGTGCCCTGCGCCGACCCCTGGCGGTGGCCCCTCAACGTGGCATCAGCGCCATTTGCGGACCCAAGCGGGTTGAGCGGCACGCGTCCTGGCTTCGCGCTACCTGCGCTGGCGACCAGCGCAGGGCTGGCCGCCGCTTGCTGCTCAGGAGCACTCGTCGGCCGGTCGTACTGAGCCGCTGGCAGGTCGGCCTCCTTCTGCTCCATCTCAAGGTCGTCCGCAGCGGTACCCGCGTCCGCCGCCTCGGTTGTGTCATCCTGGGCGGTGCCATCCTCGTCCTTGTCCGCGGACTGACGCGGGATGATCTTGCCATTCTTGGTGATGGTGATATGTTTGAGAAGCGGGTGCTTGGGCATCTCACCGCCCGTCTCCGCGGCGCGCGCCGCCTGCCGTGCCAGGCGCCGCATCGTCGAGTAGTATCGGTTCTTGATGGCGTTATCCGTGCGACCATGCACGTACTTGGCGATCTCTGCCCACTGGTTGCCCAGCTTGGCATGGTACTCGAAGATAATGCGGTCTTCCTCCTTGGTCCAGGTACCCTTCTTCACGTCCGGGTTCAGGTGGTTGTGCCAGCGCTCGCGACACTGCTTGCCGATGCGGCCCGGCAACTCCGCGGCGATCAGGCTCCACGACTTGGCGCCCAGACGCTGCACGGTGGCATGCAACGTGCGGTCCTCCTCGGCGCTCCAAGGCCGCTTCGACAGTGACTTCTCTTCCTTGCCAATGTGCATGAAGGCGAACTTTTTCGCATTCGTGCTGTTGTTGTTCTCATTCGGCGACGGAGAGATCAGCGATGCCTGCTGCAGCTGAGCGCGCCCAGGCCCGTGCGGATGCATGTACGGCAGCCTCGCATGCTCGTAGTAGTGGTGGTGCCCCTTGTGCGCACCGGGGGGCGGCGGCGCAAGCCGCGACGGTGCACCATGGCCGCCCATGGCCGACATCAGGTTCATGCCGCTGCCGCCCAGGTGGTGATGCGAGTGGTGATGTTGCTGATGTTGCTGGTGCTGGTGCGCCTGGTGGAGCTGGTGCTGGTGATGATGCTGGTGCTGGTGCTGGTGCTGGTGAATCTGGGGCGACTGCTGGTGATGGCCGTGATGGCCATGGTAGCTATGAAGCGGCGTGTTGCTCAGGCTGCCAGCGTCCAGGCCCATGTGCTCGGGCGAGTAGATGGACGCCATTGCGAGCTTGGCGGCGGCGTCCTTACTCGGAGTCAGCAGTGGCACCAGGAAGCCACGTGCACCCAGGCCCACTAGCTTGGGGTGCTGCGAGGACAGGCTCGGGGTTGCTGCGGTACCTGACGACGAAGAAGAGCTACTACTGCTGCTACTGCTGCCGGCAGTCGCGATGCTAGCGATGCTGACGCCCTGCGCCTGCTGTCTGCTCTTGTTGTTGTTGTTGTTGGTGGTGGTGGTGGTGGAGGTGGTGGTGGCGGCGGCGGCGGTGGCGGCGGTGGTGCTAGTGATGCTGCTTGTACTGGTACTACTGGTGTTGTTGCTTCTATTGCTTCCGCTCTGCGTGATGCTCCCGCTCACGGCAGAGCCGGCAAGACCAGGTTTGCTGACGGCCGAGGCGGCGGAGCTCGTGCTAATCGAAAGACTCCCGCTGCTCGTACTGCCGGCAGCGGCAGCACCGCTGGTGCTGGCGCTCGCCATCGTGATGGCCCTGGCTCCGCTTCCCGCTGTCGCCGAGAATGGGCGCGGGGCCGCAGCCTGCGGTGAGAGCACTGGCTTACCGGCGGCCTTGAGCGTCGTCATGCTCGTTGCGATGCCCGCGCGTCCCACCAGCCCGCTCCTGCCACACGCAGGCACGCAGGCAGGCCTTTGCTCGCTCGCGTGCTCGCTCGCTCGCCCGCTCGCTCGCCCGCCCGCCCGCGCGCGCGCCGCGAGCTTGGCGACCTGGAGCTCGTACTACTGCTGCTGCGGCCTTGCCTCACCTCGACTCGCCCCACTTGAACTCCACAGGGGCAGTCTGCCTCTGACTGACCCTCCTCCTGCCGGCGCGGTGCTGCGAAATGGCCACCGACAACACGGAGTCGCCACGCACTGGGTCTCCGCCGCGCTTCCCGCTGCGCTGTGCTCGACGAGAGCGCGCGGCAAACTGACCCACCTTGGGCTCGGCGCCTCGCCCCGGGGCCAGTCTGCGAGCCCGCACCGCGCGCGCTTGTTCCAGGCCGCGGTCCCGCGCCGCCGCAGGCCCGCAGGGGCTGGTTGCCCGCCCGCCTGTCACCGCTGCTTGATTGTGATTGGATTGCTCGCTCGTTGATTGCTTGCTTACTTGCTTATGGCATGCTCAGCTTGCACGATCGGCGCCCCACGAGCAGGCTGGATGATGGAGAGCGCGGCTGCCGCTCGAGAGCCCAGGTCACGGTACGCGTCGTGGGAGGGGCGGCCTTGAAACCGTCCTCCGGAGTGGCCCAGCCTGCGTGCGGACGCGCTGCGCTACAGGGAAGGAAACACAGACGCGGCAGCCGGCCGGCCGGGCGGCTGGTTGCAGCAGCAGCCTGGCAGCCCAACGCGGCCGATTCTTCCTTTTGGGACGCCACACCGCCCGTGCTCGGCGTCCGAGGCGCAAGCCCAAGCAACGAGTAGAATTCGGGCGAGACTCACGGACGGCCACGGACGCGATGCGATGCGTTCTTGCCTCGGCACCAGCCTGGTGGCTGGCTATGTGCCTCGTCCCCGCTCGCCAAGGCCTCTCACCGCCAGGCGCTTTGCTTAATTACTTGCAAACCCGGCGCCGCGCTGGGCTCTTCAAGTTGAGCTTGCCTCTAACTTAATTAGCCAGCTAGCTAGAGGCTTACAGTGACTTGGTAGCTCTAAGCTTCATAGCTCGGGCTTGCGCTGCTTTCCTAATCACAACCGCACACCCGGCACGCGTGCCACGCTCAGCTCCTGCTCAGATGAGACTCCAGGGGCCTGGGCGCCGTCCCGTAAGACGCTAAGCAATCTCCCGCCGCGTGCTGGCAGGGAGGCCGCTCGCCTCGCCTCGCCTCGCTTCCCCTCGCTTCGCCTCGCTTCTCAGGCTGTCTCGTTCGCAGACGCGCAGCCCGCCATGATCACCGCTGCACCGCCGAAGGAGAAGGACATGGACGAGGGCAGGGAGGACTCCAGCCTCGCCCTGCGAGGTGCCGGAGCTACCGCCCAGCCGAGCTTTGCGTGCCCCGCTCGCCACTGGGGCGCGGCTTATCGGCCGGGACCGACCACCCCTGGGGGACCTCCGACTCCTCCTCGCCTCAAGCCCGCCAAGGCGCCGTCCGCCAACCCAGCTAGCTATCGACCGAACTTGCCTTTGACCGTTGCACATTGCGCACACCGTGCGGTATCAGAAAATGCAGGGGTACGCAGAGGTGTGCGTGCGGGTTCGCACCAGACCGCGTACGGAGTCCACTTGGATCGGACGATCGCGCACCTGATGTGCGCCGCAGACGGGGTTCGCAAAAGCTTCACGCTCCGCGGCGCGCTCGAATGGACGCAAGAGTGTGGTCAATGAAGCAAGCACCAGTCGCAGAGGAGGAGCGTGTGCGGCTTGGGCGCTGCACGCACCCGCACGCAAGAAACCGCGGCGGATGAGTGAGTCTTCAAAAACTTGGTTCGTGAGAGCTTGAGACGCCACGGTCATGCCGCACGAGGCCGGGCTGCCGCCCTTGCTGGGCGCCGTCGCGGTGGCAAGGTAGGTCGCAGTGAGTCGCATGGGGGATAGAGACGGACACGCCCTCTTACGGCGTTGCATGCGTGCAGGGAAAGAGCAGCGGCGGCAGCCAAGGGCGCAACGCAGCGGGCTGACCGCACATCGCAGCCCGGGGCGGAGCCGGGGGACGAAGACAGCTACGAGGGCTTTCTCGAGGATGCCTTTGCGGAGGTCATGGGCGTGCAAGGGCAAGCAACACTCAGTCGGGAGCACGCTGCGATCGTGGAGCGCGCAGAGCGGCGAAGGGCGCAGGCTGGACCGCGCCGCACACGCCCCAAGCCAGTATCGCGGCGCGAGAGCCTCCCCGCCAAGGAGGAGTGCGCCCCGCACCTCCGAGCCCGTGAGCTGCAGGTTGAGGAGCAGGTCGGCGCCTGGCTCAGCGGGAAACACACCACAGAGCCCTCGACTGCATGTACGGACTGGGTCGACGATGACATCCAGCCCGCACCGGCGAGCCCACCGCGCACAGCAGCCAAGACTGGCCGCAGGAGCCCGCGCCGTGCAATTGTGAAGGTTGTGCCGCGGCCTGCGCAAGGCAGTGACAAGACAGCCGCCGTCTCAAGCGATGGCGATGGCTCTCCGAACCTTGACGACGACGACGACGAGGAGGAGGAGGAGGAGGAGGAGGACAGCCGCCAGACCGCGCGGGAGGAGAAGTTGCTGGCGCTGGAGAACGCGGCGCCGCGCAAAAGCGTCTTCTTTGAGGTGCTGCAGAGTCCTGAGCTGGAGGCCTGCCCGGACCGCGCCAACCGGCACGTCGCCTCACAGCTCATGATGATCCAGCATGCGCGTCAAGCCGGCTTGTACCCGGAACCCGTGGCGGTCTTTCGCTCCGACGACCAGCGGAACTCCCGCAAGTTGAATCTTTCACATCGCGGATTCGGCGACAGCAAGTTGCTAGCTGCCACCACGGTGGCCCTGCGCGAACTGGACCTCGAGGTGCTGGACCTCTCGAGCAACCGTCTCTCAGATGCTGGTGCCGCCGCCATCTTTGCGGACCTCGCCAAGGCCGTGATACCGGACGCTACGGCCGCGCCTCCAGATGCTGAGGAGGATACTGGCCTTGCAATTGTCCTCTCGCGAAATGCATTGGCCTGTGGTGCCGCGGACGCCTTGGCTCAGGTGCTCCGGACGCCAATTTCCATCTGCGAGCTCGACCTCTCTCACAACAAGCTAGACTCGCAGGCGGCCGCCGTACTGGCGGACTCCCTGTCAAGTAACGGAGCGCTGCGCAGCCTCGACCTGTCCTACAACCCGCTTCGTGCGGAAGGGGTCGTGCAGCTCGCGAGCGGCCTGGCGCAGAACTCGGGACTGCGCATTCTCGCGCTGGCTTGGACGCAAATGACGGCCACGGGCGCACTCGCCATTCTCCAAGCCATCCTCGGAAACTCGCGCCTCGAGTTGCAGGCGCTGGATTTGAGCAGGAACGCTGTCGGCCGCGGCATCACTGGCTCGCTCGCACAGCTCCCACCTGCCGTGAGCGGGGACGTCCTTGCGACCCTGATCCGACTGTTGGACCCTACGACACGTGGGGGTGGCGGCTCCTTGCCCCAGACAACGCAGACCGCACGTGCACGGTCTTCGAGAACACAGCGCGAGCCCCCGCTGCTGACATCGCGGCGCGGAGGCGGCGGAAGTGCGGGCGGTGGCGGCCGCTCGCTCGTGCACCTGCATCTCGGCCAGAACCTCCTGTCCGCAGCGGCGTGCCAGCGTATTGCAGAGGCGCTGCGGCAGAATCACACTCTGGCGGGGCTTCATCTGGATGGCAATGCCGCCTATGTGGACGCCATGGGCTTCGTGCACGAGGTACCCGAGGCGGAGCGCACAGCTTACGCAGCCGAGAGGGACGCAAGCGAGGACACGCGTGACCTCATCCATCAGTCGGCACCACTCCCCATGGAGGCGCGCTACGACATGCTGGCTGGGGCGTGGGATGCGCGCGCGACCTGCTGGATCTGCGCGGGCTTTCTACCGAAGCGCTTCGTGCTCTGTGCGGAGAAGGGGAGCACCGTCATGCTCCACACGAACTTCGATGAGCCGCCCTGGGCCGGCTGCCCCATGACGGAGTGCAAGGCGGCCCGCTCGAGCCCAGCCAGCGAGGACAGCACGGAGGAAGAGTCCAATAATGCCCTTGCGACGCGCATCGGTCGCATCGTTGGCAGCGCCTTGCGCCTCGGCGAGCATCTTTTCACCACAGCCGAATACATCGTGCATCGTGTCTGCCCGCCCGGGGAGATTGTCTTCTTCTTCACGGTCGATGGCCAGGTCGTCCTGAGCGATCTGGAGCAGCAGATCTTGTGGTCCAAGGCCGCAGTCTGCAACAAAGTGCCGGTCCCGCCGTTGCCGACTAGCGGAGTTCACGAAGGCAAACTCATGCTCAATGCCGCGCCTATCGAGGCGCGACACACGCTCTCGCACCGGGCGCTCGGTGCAGACAAGGGACTCATTTCCGCCGAATCGAGCTTCCGCATGGCGCACTCCCCATCCACCTGGGCCCTGCGCCGCGACACGGATGAGAGCAGCCTTGGCCTTGGAAGCACAAGCGGACTCGCTGAGGCGCACGGGCGCCAAAACCAGCACCAGCGGCCGGCGGAGGAGCAGCGATTTGATCCGATGCATCTGTACCTGCCAGGCGCGCTCCGAACATTTTGGGCGCGGTGCCCTCCGCGTGTGTTGGTGCAACAAACTCTCGTTGGAGTGGAAACACCACCATCGATGGCAACGGCCGCGTCGACCTTGAGCACGAAGCGCCAGAGCGTGGGCGCAGAGACCTGGCTCGGCGATCGCTTGCGCGCGCACTTCATGGCCCAGTTCGGAGTCAACGCGTCCGCAGAGCTTTTCCAGCTGGACTGGGCCGCAAGCGAGCTGCCAACAGTGATTGCATCGCGGATGGAGCAGGAGCGGACCCGCGCTCTCCTGGAGGACCACTTCGAGGTGCTGAGCAACGTATTCCTGTTCTACGCATCGGGCGACTGCGCCACTTTCGAGCCACGCTCCGCGCTGTTGCTCAGTCTGGACGGTCTGTTGCGCATGCACGAGGACCTGACAGCGGCACCCGAGGGCGCAGAGCTCTGCGACGAGGCGCAAGTGGAGGCCATGTACCACAGTGCTTTGCGCGAGCAGCACGCACGCTTTGAGCAAGAGTGCAAATCGCGAGGCATCAAGGTGGCGCGGCAAAAGTCGTTCAGCACGCTCGGGGCCACGACGGTCCTCGAGGAATCGCACGAGGCGTGGGGTGTATCGAGGCCCAAGTTTCTCGCGGTACTGGTGCGCATGGCACTGGCTAGCTTCGAGGGCCACGAGCCTCGGGAGAGCGTCGCGCTGCAGCTCCTGCTTACGAAGCACGTGCTTCCCCGCGCCAAGCTTTTCGACCGGCGCGCGTTCTTGGAGGCTCGGCTGGCGGACGACGCAGTGCACGTCATCTTCCGGCGCAACATCCCCACACTCCTGCGCATGTACGCAACCAACGCTGGACGCCACCAAGCTGGCTTCGAGATGGCGTGGATGTCCGTCGCGGAGTGGCTGCGTGGACTGGAGCAGGCCGGCGTCATGGCAAACTCGGCAGCAACAATCGCCTTTCGCGCGAAAACGCGGCGCCAGAGCTCGCCCCGGGCACGAGCGCCGCGGCGCAAAAGTATGTCGAATCCAGTTCTGGTGGACTTCGACGAAGCACGCGGTGAGCTGGAGAAACAGCTGGCCACGCTCGTGTTCGCCGCATGCATGCCCATCGCCGCACAGGACGAGCCGACGCACAGTCGATACTACAAGATGGATTTCCCTGCGTACATGTTGGCGATGAGCTCCGTCGTGGCGTTTCCGTGGAAGCCGGCTCAATCAAAGACCACATCATCCAGGGTAACATTCTCCGTGACCCGCGCCGCAGCGCGCGCCGGAGCACCCTGCACTCCAGCGCGAAGGCTCGTCACTCGACGCAGGACCTCCTTCGCCGCCTGAGCAAGATCCTTTGACCATTCTGATGCCTCCACTCGGGCCGACAGTCAGGAAGGAATTCAATCAGCCACGTTTCAAGCCTCCTCTCTCTCGATTTGATCAGACTAAATGCTATGGACCGGCCGGTCGCTCGCCGTGCCCGCTTGCCTCCACGCCTGCCTGTTTGCGTGCGCGGCCTGCCTGCCTGCCTGCCTGCTACCTGCCACCTGCCACCTGCCTCCGTTTGCTCGTGCTCAGGCCGCCGCCCCTCGGTGTTCCGGCGGGCCGCCAACGCCCGGACTGCCGCAGTGACCTTCGGGCCGCGGGCGGAGAGTCAAGCTGCGCGTCGGGCTAACTTGCAGCGGCAAACTGGGCATTTCGGCAGAGGCGGTGTTCTTGCCGCGTCAGTTAGAGCTGCAGCGCGCGCGGCAGCTGCGCTGACAGGTGGTGGAGCGCAAGCGAGCGGGCAGCGCAGCTAGGCGGCAAGGCGAGGCAGGGCGAGCTGGAGGGGGCGGCAAGGCGCCGGCAGACCTCCTTGGGCGTCGCTCGCGGTCGCTCGCGGCGACGCGCGACGGCGCGGGCGGCGCGGGCGCAGCGCGTCGCACCGCGGCGCAGTACGCGCTGGGAGGCTGGGCAGGCTAGGCTGACTGTCTGGTCTGGACGGCGCGCGGCGTGGCATCCGCCGGAGGAGGCCGGCGAAGGCTCGACGCTCCGGGTGGCCTGGAGGATCTCCTTAGCCAAGGCCAAGGCAGGCGTGCGAGCGAGCGAGCGAGCGAGCGAGTGATCGAGCGCTAGTTCGCGCGTCACCGTGCGGGAAGCCAGCTTCGACAGCCTGAAGCCGCGCAAGCATGAACGCGAACGCGAAGCCGTTCGGGCACGAAGCCATGACGCACAACGTGGACACCCACTTTGACGTCCTGGGCGAGGGAGCTCGGGGCATCGCACAGCAACCCGCTCCGCCGCCGCAGCCGCAGCAGCCGCAGCAGCCGCAGCCGCAGCCGCAACAGCAGCAACGTCCGTCGCAGCAGCCACAGCAGGAGCCGCTATCCGTGTGGGGCCTCTCGCTTCCGGGCACTGCGGTGCAGTCGGACGAGTTCGAGCAAGCGCTGGACTTTATCATGCGATGCAAAGACCAGAACGCCAAGGAGGCGGAGCTTTTCCTCAAGGGTACGCTGCGACTCCTGCGACATCGTATGAATCTGGACGAAGACGACGACGACGACGAGGCCGGCGCGACCGGGCGCGAGTTTGATGCCTTCATCGGCGACGAGACGGACGACAAGCAGACAACCTTGGTCCTGCTTGTCCCGGGCCAATCGCACATCATCGGGCACCTGATCGGCAAGTCCGGCGCAGAGATCACCAAGCTTGAGTCGGCCGCCAATGTGTCGATTCGGGTGGAGAGCAAGAGCAAGATGCCATTGGGCTCGTCGGACCGGCGCATCTTTATCGTTGGGTCGGTTGCAAACTCGGTGTACACGCAGCAGCGCATCACTCAGCGCATTCACGAGAAACTGCGCGAGGAGGGTGTGAAGCAAGAGCTTATCAAGATCGTGATTCCGCACGAGGCCGTGCCGCATCTGATCGGCAAGGGCGGCTCGAGCATCAAGCGGCTGCAGGTGCTTTCGCAGGCGCGCATCCAGGTGGAGCAGGAAACCTCGGTGGTGCCGGGCACGATCGGGCGCACCGTGACGATTCAGGGCACGCAATACGAGCGGTCCATGGCGCAGTATCTGGTGTCCAGGCAGATGACGGAGAACCGATCAACGCCCAAGGATTGGCAAGGTGGCCTCCCACAGCCGCAGGCGCGGCACATGAGCGGGCCATTCACGCTCTCTGCGGGCGGGAGCATGATCTTGGACGACTACATCCCGGGCGTGCCGCCCATCCCGGGCATTGGCGCGCCCTTGGCTGGCAGCAAGCAGCTCGGCTCCAAGACGGCCTTTTATAACCCGTCCGCGTCTGAGGCGGGCGGTGGCCTTGGCTCTGGGGGGCACGACTCCGACAGCGGGAGCCAGGAGGTGGACCCGGACCGCGGCTGGTTCAACGGCAAGCCGGACGACGGGACGCCGCTCGCGTCAATGGACCGCGGAGGGGGGAGTGGCGGCGGGCCTAGTGGAGGTGGTGGCGTTGGCAGCGGGTCTGGCGGCGGCGGCGGCGGCGGCGGCTTTGCCGAGAACGGAGCTGACATGACCAGCGAAGCGTTCGCGACCTCCACTCAGCACTACGAGCGGCTCGTGCCGAATGGCGCTGTGGCACATCTGATTGGCCGCAATGGCGCGGTCATCTCGGATATCCAGAAGAAGTCTGGCACGCGCATCAGCTTCTCCAAGAACCCTGGGCCTCGCGCCGCCGAGGTCGGCATGGGCATGGGCCACTACCAGAAGGTGACCATTATTGGGACGCCCTATGCAATTCAGCTGGCGCAGAACCTGATTTCCAAGAAAATCATCGAGCACGTGGGCGAGGACTTTGAATGACTCTGACATTGGCAAGGCCCCGTGCCTCCTCGACTAGCGTGCTGCGGCTGGTGTACAAACGTACACGTCAGCTACGGAGAGATGGAGGGAGAAACGGCGACAGGCTTTACGCCAACGTCTTTTCTTCCCTCGGTAGGATTTCGGCTCCCGCTCTCTCTCTCTCTCTCTCTCTCTCTCTCTCTTTCTTCCTCCCTTGCCTCCCCTTTCTTCCCCCGAACCTCGGAATTCCCTCACAGTTTACAGGACAGGAACGGCCCCCTGCGATGCTGATCGGTACGAAAACATGACTCATCCCATCCTCTCTCGTTTTTGCTTGCTGTTGTTTTGCTCGGGTTGAGGTTGGGTGGTTGGTCACTGGAAGAAAATGAGGTCACTCCTCGCGTGCTCTGTCTGTTCTGTCTGCCTGTCTGTCTGTCTCAGGCTGTCTGTCTCTCTGCGAGTTTGTCTGTAGGTGTGTCGATCCGTTCCTGCTTCTCTCTCTCGTTGTTTACACTAAGTTAGCCTACTTTGCGTGAGTGGTGCCGAGCCCGGCGGGCCGGCGGATCTGCAACAGCAGCGACGGGTTCTTGAGTTTGACGAGGGCGTTCACGTCGGAAAGGCGGGCTTGCATGAGCGCCAGGCGCGACTTCATGGCGTTGTAGCGGTAGGCGATGTGCTGGCGGACGGCCTCCTCGGGCGCGCGAGCAAAGTCGCAGGTGAGCAGCTCGACAAACTTGTACTCCATATTCTTGATGAAGTCGAGGCGCGACGGCCCATCCTCCTGCAGCACGAAGATGGCAAGATGCGTGTTGGGCTCCTTGATACAGCTGTTGAGCATGCGGGTGAGAACACGTGCGTAGTTGTCAAAGTCGATCATGAGCTTCTGCTGCTCCTGCATGAGGCGGAAGCCAGTCTCGTCGACGGTGTGCGCATAGAGGAAGAAGAGGTCGGCCTCGCTGCTGAGCTCGATACGCAGCGACTCGGGCTCGTTTTCCGAGCCCAGCACGAGCACCTTGACCTTGATGGCCTCGAGCGTGCCCACATCCTGCGGGCCGTCCTTGGACTCTTGATAGCGCAGCTCCAAGGGGACCTCGCGGTCGAAGACACACTTCCATCCGCCCTGCACGCTCGGGTCCATCGCCTCGATGGCCGAGAAGTCGAAGTGCGTCAGTCCGAGGCCAGCATCCTGGTGCGCTGCCGCCGACCCCGGCGCAGCACCTCCTCGGGGGCTGGACGCCGCCGCTGATCGTGCGGACGAGGTCAGCGCGCCCACGCCGCTGTGTCCGCGCCGTGCCAGCGCTGCGGCGCTGCTCGCCGTGGACCGCGGCGAGAAGGACGACTCCATGGCGGAGCTCGCGGAGTGAAAAGGCACCTGCCTACAGTCGCCGCGCCGCTACTGGTGCTGCTGGTGCTCTTGGTGCTGCTGCACCTGCTGCTAGTGCTGCTAGTGCTGCTCTCGCCGCTGGCGCCGCCGCCACCGCGCCGCGTCGTGCGATGTCCTGGTGGCCGCCTCCGGTCTGACCGTGATGATGCAAGGATGACCTCTTGCTGTGTCGGTTACGGCGCGCACCCCGTCAACGATGTGAGAGTGAACAGCGCACGACCAGGCTGGCTGGCAATGCCTGGAAGCGCCTGTGGCGAAGGTTGTTGAAGGCTTCAAGTTATTGAAGGGGGGTGTTCCTCGGATGCGTGCTCTCACCCCGGAAGGCTTGTTGGATATCCAGCTGGCTAGCCAGCTGGAGCGAGACACCAACGAGGCGAGCCTCAGTTTCTTCCGGCAGACTGATCGTACGGCCACTCCAATTTAGGTTACCGCTGTGTGTGTATAGGGTGCACTTGTTTCTGCGTTCACTCGCGCGCACTGCTGCTGTTCGCCATCGGTGGTTGGACGCCTGGGTTATCGCGCCCATGGTCACTCTGCGTGCTCCGAAATCTCGGCATGCCAACGCATTCTTCGCGAGGAGGTCCCCCACATACGCTTCCTGGAGCAGGGCAGAGGACGTGTCGTCTCTTGGGCCTTCGATGCGATGCAAGGGGTCTGGAAGAGCCTCGCGAGCTCTGAGTTATCGCGAGGTTCGCTTCGCGGCTGGTGTAGATGCCACTTCCGACACGGCAGGCAGACCGCCGCGAGAACTCGACCTGGACTAGTTTCACGCCTGCGCTGCGTGCGACTGAGCGATCACACTTCTGATAAGTCTGCCGGGCAGACAGACGTGCGCAGCGGGTTTACGGATGGGAAGCAAGATGGTTGATTGCTTTTTGAAAACTCTCAGGCTGCTCCGCGACGTCATCATAGCAAGCACTGGCACAATCGACTGGTGAGTGAAGATCGGTCAGGCAAACGCAACGAAGCTACCCCCACCCGCGCAGGCCGAGGCGGCCGAGCAAGGTGCGGAATGAACCGGTTCTTGTAATGATGCCGAGGGCTGGATGGCCAGGTTAAGCGGGGTGTTGCGAGGCTGCTGAGGCCATGGTGCGGGCTTGCGATCATTCTAAGCTCAGTGGTCGAGGGCCCACGCAGTACACAACGCATTGTACTATCGTACAGGGTACAAAAGAAGATTGGGGCTGGATCGGCCGTCCATTGTGGGTCCCGGACCTTGGCACCCCGGGCCTGAGACGTGAAGGGCAGGTGGCCATGCCACGGCACCTTTATGAGATTCTAGCGGGGACATGAGATCGTACAGGTCGGTGAGGTCTACTCCGTCCCAAGTCTGACTCGGAATGTCGAACGTCACAGGCTGGTCGTGCGTCTAGTCCTCGTTCGAGTTGTCCACCCATTCGCGGCCGCGAGCCTGTCGCATACCGTCCCTCGTCATCTCTCTTTGGGCAGGTCGACACGCCGTATCATTCGATTTCTGATCATTCTCTTCATTCTGGTTCTCATTACAAAGGGCAAGAGGTAAGAGGTGGGCGTGCTTCCTGGCTGCGAGGTTGTCTGCCCGTCATCACAGATGCCACCTTCGAGCGCGAAGGTGCTGGGCGAGCCCGAAGGGTACGCCGAGGTCCGCGCGGCGTGTCCCACGCACACTCGCATCAGGCGGTCTTGGCCGCATCTCGGGTCATGTCGGAGGTCTTGCCGGCGTGCGCGCTCTCGTCGACAACCACGTCGTCAGCGACGGCACCCGCGCCTGTCCTGCCACCGAACCCGCCGTTGTGCTTGTCATCGGCGTTGCCATCGTCCATGACCTGGACGGCGACAGGCATAGCAGTGGCCATGGCGTTGCGGTTCATGCCAGGCCAGTAGGACGTGGTCCTGTAGCCGGCACAGCAGGCCACAATGGAACCGAGGATGTAAAAACCGAGGGGGCCCGCCGGCCACCAGAGAAGCGCAACGATCATGACGCCGAGCAACCAGTTGTATAACAGGAGGTCCTGGTCGAGGTAGTCGAGCTCGAGGGCAAAGGCAATGAGGAAGAAGGTGCCGGAGACGAAGACCATGATGGTCGAGGTTTGCCAGCGTTTGAGGAGCTTCTCGTTCCAGAGGGCGCGACTGAGGAAACGCATCGCGAGAAGGTAGACTGCAACGAGAATCTCTGCGAAGACGAACTTGGCGTCGATGAAGGGAACCCCCCTTGGCTCGTAGAGGCCCATGGATATGATTGTGAAATCGCGGCCGCGATGACCAGAGAAGCCGCGCTGAAAGACGGGTTCGTACATCACCGAAGCATCGTACACGAAGTCTTGCGCAAGGTCGGCTGTGGTGGACGCAATGAATTGACAGGTCGGTTTGTAGGAGGTCTCCTCCATGGCGATGGAGACGGCGAGCGTCATGAGAGCTGCCGAGGCGAGCTCCGCGAGCCACCCATAGCAGCTGCGGCGGCCCCAGATGGAGTGAGAGGCGCCGTACTTGCGTCTGCAGCAGCGCTCGTTGGCGAAGAGACGCTCACAGAGACCTACGTGGCGCCCTGCCGTGTCAATGACGCCGGCGAGCCCAAGAAAGGTCCAGAGCGCCCAGTGGGAGAGCGAGCGCTGCTGCGAGCCAAAGGCGGAGAAGTGCAGCTCGTCGCTTCCGTCGCTGAAGAATATGCGCAGATCCGCATAGATGCCACCAATGAGGAGCAGCGCGATGAGTACATAAAAGATGCCCATGAGCGGCGTGGACAGCGAGGCGCCTGCGTTGGGATCTTGGGTATACTTGTAATTCGAGCACCTGGCGCAGCGAAAGCGGCCTCCCACATTCGAGTAGACGTTTGCCTCCGCGAGCCAGCCCGCACCCTCGTCCACACAGAGCTGCTGCAGGTAGGCACAGTGGGTGCCGGAGGCAGAGGCAATGGTGTCGTACCATGAGACGGCTTGCAGATACATCGAATCTGTGGAGAATTCGCATTCCGACTCTGCATCGCTGGCGTACCACCGCTCACTGTATGCGTCGTTCGGGTCCAGGCTCGCGTCCTGCAGGAGCGCTTCGCTATCCGGAGTGTAGGTCGGCCAGTATACGTTCTCCGGACAGCCCTCGGTGGCGTCGCAGATGTAGCCAACGCCACACGAACTGCACATGTACGGCCCATGCTGCCAGTCCTCTGCGAGGCCACGGAAAAGCGTCCCGCCGCTGGACGGCTGCCCCCACGTGTGAAAGCTGCCGCTGCACATGGCTCGTGCGGTCGCAACGCTTGTCGCCACGGGGCACGTCGCGTTCGAAAGCGGTCTTGCCTGCGCCGCGCCGCCCAGGCCTAGAACCAGCGTCGCGGCCGCCGCCAGCGCGAGCGTGCTGGGCGCCATGCCGCGCCGTGTGCCGTGCCGTGTCGTGCCGTGCCAGGGTCCGAGGCCTCAAGTCAACAGCACCGTGACAGCGAGCGCGCGGTGAGCGCAAGCTTGCCCGCCCGCCCGCCCGCCCGCTCCGCCCGCCCGCTCGCCAGTCGTGGGTGGAGCTCTGCGCGTGCGCGCTTCCTCCGCGCGCGCTGGTTTGCGGACTGGCGCGCCTGCCAGTGCCCTGCCAGTGCTGAGGTCCTGCGCACTGCGCAGCTCCCATTTCCATGCGCAAGCTGGCACGCGCTCGCTCGCTCGGCTACCGCCGGTAGAAGTTAGATAGTAAGAGACTGTAGAGTACAAGGTAGCTTACTACTACGAGGCTACCGTCAGCGGGACTTCAACCATGGCAACTTGAGCCTGTTCAAGTTGAGGAGGCACTCGACAGCCAGACTCACCTTGACTGTCACTGGCAGCCTAAGTGAGGGGAAGCACGGCAACTTGAACCCGTCGCTACCGCTGTCACTGGCAGTGCCGCGGCCGCGGCGCTGGTCGGCCGCTGGTCTTTTGGGCCCGCCAGGGCCAGGCCGCGGCGCTGCCGCCGGTGGGCTACTCTTAGGAGTACCTGCTTATCGCGAGCTGCAACGCCAAGGCCAGCGGTTCCTGGAATGTGCGGTCGCTCTGAGCGCTCGCCACTGCGCTGTCCGGCCTGGCGGCCAGAAAGCCACGAGCCAGCACGTTGGGCCCGCCAGGGCCGTCCAGCTGCCGGGGGGAGCGGTAAGCCAGTTGAACTTGAAGACAATGTGACATGGGCTGACTGTGAGCTGGGCCCGCCAGGGCCGTCCAGCTGCCGCCGGGGGAAGCGGTAAGCCAGTTGAACTTGAAGACAATGTGACAAAATTACTACAGCTTGGGCTCGGCCTCCGAGTCGGCACCGTACATGACTTGCGCGGTTGGCACTTGCTGCTGCGGTGGCTGGTACATGGTGTACATGTACTGGCCGGGCTGGCCGGGCACGGCGACCATCTGCACGGGAAACTGCTGGTTGGGCTGCGAGGTAGTAAAGGGCTGGACACGAAGATGAGGGCGGGCAGACGGGTCGGTTGGCCTGAAGGCAGTGACGGAGGCCACGATGGAGCCAAGCCACCAGGCGATGATGGGAAGGATCGGGTAGCGGATGACGCCGATGGTGAAACTGCCAGCAATCCAGGCGGCGACGACGAGCGTGAGGTCGACCTCAGACTCGATCCAGAGGGCGACAGCCATGAATGCGATGGCGGTGAGACAAACGACGCACCAGGCGGCATCGTCGGTGATGGCGCCGATCCTGCGCAGAGAGCGCAGAAAGAGGCGCATGCCGAGCATGTAGGCGAGCACCACGGCCTCTGCGGCAAAGTAGGCGGTGGAGTAGGTGATGTAGATGGGCTGAAAGACGCTGGTGTCGTTCTTGATGGCGTAGGAATAGCCCGGGTACGGGCTAAAGTCGTTGTCGAAGACAGGCGTGTAGAGCTCAGTGGCCGAGGCGGTCAGGTTGGTGAGATCGGCGGTGGTGGATGAAATGAAGTCGCAAATGGGCTCCGTGGAACTGTCGCGAAGGATGATGGAGACCGCGAGGGACATGAGGATGAGCGCGCAGAACTCGGCGCAGGAGATGCGGTAGGTGACGCCCTCCTCCTTGGACCTGCACACCTCGACAAGTTCCTTGGCGCAGTTGTTCTGGCCGCAGCCGAGGGACTCGTAGAGGGTGTTGCGGCAGCCATAGTCGTCCACGTAGCCGGTCACCTGCAGAATGAAGAGCTGAAACCACTTGCGGACAGACTTGGGACCCCGACCCTTGACAGCCGCTGCCTCCGGGTCGCTCTTGGCGGCCTCGTCGTCGCTGTCAGACGCTCGATAGTACACGGCGAGGTCAAGCGCGACGCCAAAGGCGAAGATGACGCTGACCACGGCATAAAGGATGAGCATCTGAGTCTCGAGTAGCCCCTGGTAGTCGTAGTTCATGATGGAAGGCGCCACGATGCCGTAGTTTTCGCACTTGGAGCACTGAAAGAAGCCGCCCTGGAGACCATTGGTATGGGCCTGGAAGAGCCACCCGAGGTCATACTCGACGCAGATGCGCTGCATAGCTTCGCAGGTGAGCAGGTTGTGCTTGCCGGAAAAGTCATCGCCGATCTCCTCCAGGTTGGGGCAGAGCTCGTAGAGCGCGCCGGCGACCTCGTCGCTCACGAGCTCGTAGTAGGCATCGTCGGGCTCGGCGTCCCAGAAGTCGTCCGTGAAGGTGGTGTCGTCCGCATACCAGAGCTTCTCCTCGATGAGGCTGCCACCGGGCCAGAGCACATTGCTGGGGCAGCCTGCCGCGCCGCCGTCGCAAACGTAGCCGACGCCGCAGTCGCTGCAGTGGTACGGTCCGAAGCGTAGGTCCTCGTCGAGGCCGTCAAAGCGGCCCCAGAGCTGCAAGTCGCCTGTGCACAGCGCGCGCGCCTCGGCCACGCTGCCAACGATCGGGCAGTCCTCTGTCGCCAGCGGGCGCGCGTGCGCCGTCCCCACCACGGCGAGGAGCGTCGCCACTGCGGCGAAGGACTCGGATGCCATCCTGTGGAGCTTGAGCTGGGACAATGGGCGGGGGCCGGCCGCGCGCGCGAGTCGAGGGAGCGAACGCGCAGGCACGTAGTACGGTACTACGCAAAGGCCGAAGTTGGGGCTCTGCGAAGCTGGCTGGGCTGCCGGCGTCTGCCAGCATTGCCAGCGCCGTGCGGTGCACGTGTGGCGCGGCGCTCCGAGTCGCGCCAGGGCACTGGCAGGGCGTGCTCACAAGACCCACAAGAGCTGCTGAGCTCCCCGGCTCCCCCGCTCGACCGCAGTGCCAGTGAAGAGAGAAGTACAAACTGCCGGAAAGTAGGTACTGCCAGTGGTGGGGATACCGTACCGTACCGTGCCAGGCTGCCACTGCCTATGCAATTGCAATGCGGCATGGCAATGCGTCATGGCAATGCGGCGCGGCATGCACAGTGGCTCCCGTTGATTGGACGAAAGTCACGGTGTGGACAGCGAAAAACTATGTTGTTCAAGATGGACACAGACGGTTGACAGCGGCGTCAAACGAGGCGGCGTAGCTCGGTCAAGACGGCGTCGAAGGAGGGACGGAGTGCGGGCTCGTGGTTCAGGCACTGGTGCATGACCTTTTCGAGCGGGCGGTATTCCTGGGGCGCAAAGTAGCTGCGCGGAGGGAATTTCTCCTGGAGAACGAGGTCCTCGATCTGCGCGAGCGTGTAGTGCTTGTAGAAGGGCTGCTCACGTGCAAGCATCTCGTAGAGCAGGGCGCCAAAGGACCAGACGTCGATGCTACCGTTGTAGAGCTGGCCGCGGAAGACCTCGGGGCTGCGGTACTGCGGCGATGTGACGCAGGTGCGCGTGCGGCCGACGTCCGGGTCAAGGCGCTTGGCGACCTCGAAGTTGGCGACCTTGGCGACGAGCGTATTGCCCGAGGTGTGCATCGCCGGGTCGAGGGAGGTCCAGGCAGCCGCGAGCGGGAAGGGGTCCTGCTGCGCGGGCGTGGCGTCTCCGAGCGAGCTGGCGCGGAACGGCACGAGCGGGGCCGGCGCGTTGGGCGGCTGCTGAGGGGCGGCGTTGGTGGCGGCGGGGCCGGCGTCTTCTGTCTCGCTCGGGTCGTCGAAGCTGCCGGGAGGCGGCGCGTCGGCGGAGGAGGTCATGGCGCGAAAGATGTTGCCGAGCGAGCGGCTGAGGCGGAAGTGCTTCCGCATGGCGGAGGTCCAATTGCCGCTGGAGGGATAGTCGGCGCAGACCATGGCGATGTTGGCAGAGGCGAGATCGCGGTGCACGATGCCGTTCTCATGTAGGAAATGGACGGCTTCGGCAATGTCAATGGCGTACTTGCGTACCTCGATGTAGCTGAGGCGGCCGCGGCCGGAGGCGCGGTGCGCGACGAGGTCACCTAGGGAATCGACGCTAAACTCGAAGATGGCGCGGCGCTCGAGTGAGGAGCCGTGCACGAGGACCTCCTGGTAGCCGTGAAAGCGGCGAATGCAGGGGTGATCTGTGCGCTGGAGGATTTCGAGCTCGTTGTTGAGCGCGGCATTGTGGTCCGGCAGGCAGGTGGGCGCACGGCAGCGGAGGGCCTTGACGAGCACGATCCCGTGCTCTGCGTTGACGGCGCGGTACAGGCGGCGGCCAAAGACGCCGCTCTGACCCAGATTGTCGATGAGCGTCACCTCGGACTTGAGCTGTCGAACGCGCGGTGGCACGCGCACCTCGCCGATGTTCTCATTCATGAAGCTGTTGGCAATGGCCAGCCTGCTGGACGAAAGATGCAGCAGGACGCCGGCGGGTTCCACGGCGGCGTCGGGCCCCAGGTCGACGTCCTCCGCGATGGCGGCGGAGGTGGCGAGCGCCGCGGCGGCGTCGCGCTGCGCCGCGACCGCGCTCGAGGGCTGCGAGCGCTTGCGCGAGCCGCGCCGCGACCGCGGTGGGGCGGGCGCGGGCGGCAGCGGCGGGCTGGCCGTGAAGACATCCAGGTGCTTGCAGCCGCCCGTCTCGCGAAACACCTCGCACGAGCAGCTCGGCCCTTTCCACGAGCGCCTTCGCGCCACGGACGGGCAGAGCAGGCCGGCGCACCACATGGCCAACGCCGAGAGCGCCGCGAGAGGGGGGGGGCGGGGGGCGGGGAGAAAGCAAGGAGCGCGAGTCCAGAGCGCCTAGAGCAGCCTGCGATCGCGGCGCGCCACCCGCGGCGCGCGGCGCGCGCGGCGCGCGCAAGGAATCACGTCTGTCTGCGCGCAGTGGCTGGCCAGCCAGAGCAGACTCGGAGGCCAGGCGCGCGAGGATGGACGGATCCCGCACCCGAACGCGAGCCGCCCTTCGCGCTTACACAGGCCAGCCCGGCTCGGCTCGGCGAGGCGAGGCGAGGCCCGGACGGCCCGGCCCCGCCCGGCCGGCGAGCCCCGCTCCGCGCGCGATCCCCAAAGGCCGCGCCCTTGCCTGCTCGCGGCGCCGCGCTCCTGCTCGCGGGCAGCGCGTGCCTCTCGCGCGCGCGGCCCGCGTGACTCTGTTCATCTCCGAGTCAGTCAAGTTCTAGTTTCAACTTGAACTTGCCAAGTGAAGTTGTTGTGGCTGCCAGCCTGCCACTGACAGTGGTGACTGTGAGTCAGCCCATTGTCAGTCTGTCACCGTGACTGCCAATGACAGTGAGGTTCAAATCGGGCCGTCAGTCAGTGGCAGCCATCCCAGGCCCAGCTCCGAGTCTGCAATGCATGCATTTGACCGTGTGGTCTTTGGAGCTCGTCAGGACCGGGCGAATGCTGATGTAGGTGCCGAATTCACGGCGGCGAAACATGCTGAGTGTGCGAGTGCGTGTGGTCACTTCGGGACGTGACTCACCCTGCTGGTGCTCGCAATGCTGGTGCTGCTGCTGGTGCTGCTGCTGGTGCTGCTGACGCTTCTGTGCCCCACCATCTTGGACTGACTCCGGGGCAGTTATTGTTGTAGTAGGTGTTGTTGTGGTGGTGGTTGTGGTGGATCTGCATCTGCATCTGTGGCTGTGTGGCTGCGGCTGTACGGCCTCGTCGGCGAGCCCGTCCTCCTTCTGCGGTGGCGAGCATGAACTTCAGCTCGGCCTTGCCCTTCGTGGGCTCTCTGCGTGCTTGGTATGAGGCCCGCTCCCCATCCTTGAAGTTGGTAGTGCGGGTTTATTAGTACGAGAAGAAAAGCATCGACGAATGTCTCCGGCGCATGTCCTCGCCGTATCGCAAGAGTCACTCATCATAGGACGCTGAGCTGATGTGAGTGAGCTGAGCTGCGCCGCCGCCGCGCCGCCGCCGCCGACGCAAAGATGGGTGGGCAAACACGGTGCCGGTGTGAGCCTGTGAGGCGAGCCTGTGAGGTGACGGTATGAGTGAACTCACCAGTGAAAAAAAGTTGGAGGCTGCAGTGCGGCGGTCGTCTCTCTCACTGTCTGTGTCAGGCTGAAGTGCGCTGTTAGCGGCGGCGGCAGGCGGCCTGCCAGTGCTGAGTGCTCAGACCAGCTGGGCCGCATACAGCGGCTCGGCGGACCCGGCGAACAGCGGCGGCGCGCTGCAGCTGCGGAGGCCGTCGCTGTGGCGGGCCGAGACAGCTTCCGCGTCGAGAGCAACCGCGCGGCTCTATTTATATTATAGGACTCGGCGCGGCTGCCTCTTGGTGAGGCAGAGCTCGTCTGGGGCCGCGCGTGCGAACGCCGCAAGCTCGACTCGCTTGCGCAAATTTCCGTGCAAGTTCTCCAGTCCAGGGAACCCGCTTGACGCGCGCTCCGAGTCGAGGCCGAGGCTCGGGAGCGGAGAGCGTCCGAGAGCCTTCAAGTTGCGTGCTTTTGCACCTTTTTGTAGCCTCGCCTTTGATGAGTGTGCTGGCGCAGTGTCGATGGTGTTCAAGCCGCGATGACACGGCAGCGGAGCGGACTCGGACCCAGAGAGAAAAGTCTTCTCTGGATGGTGGGTGCGGTGCGTGTGGCCCGCCCACCAGGCTGCCACCGCCCGCCGCCCGGCCACCGCCACCGCCAACGCCGAAGGTCAGCCAGCAGCCCTGCGCTGATCATTGAGAGTGAGCTCGAGCAAGATGGCCGCTGACTTGGGCGCTCTCGCGGGCAGACGATCACATTGCTTGGCGGCTACCGGCCGCGCCGAGGCGGCACACCGGACGCGCGCAAATGCAGTGCAGTGCTGGCAGCTCTGCCTCAAGATCTTTCTCCCAAAGTAGGCTGGTGATGAGAAAACCGGCAGTGGCTTCGCGTCGGGCTCAGGCGATCATTAACGTGTGACATGACATGATGCACGCTTGTCGAGCTTGCGAGCGAACGCAGGCGCACTGTGCGTGCTGGACTCGAGAATCATGGCAAGCGAGGAGCCGGGCCCGTCGCGACGGCGGGCGACGCGAGGCGACGCGAGGCGACGCGAGGCGACGCAACGCGTTACGCGGAGAAGTTCGGATGCACGGCCAAGAAAGAAAGAGCCAACCCCGATCGCGCCCCGCCTTGCCAGTGACCGCCAACAGACATGCGGCGGTCGAGGATGCTGAAGACAAGTGTTGAACCCCAAACACGAGCGGTTCGAGCAGCTTTGGGGTCGCGGCAGAGAAAAACTAAAAAAAGGTTCATCGCGGGTTGCGCGCGTATGTCTACAACGAACCAGCCAGCCAGTGCAGGCATCACGGCCAGCCACCACGGCCAGCGTCCAGCACGGCTCGGACGAGTTGCTCACAGTCAGGCCGTAGATTTTAGGCTCTGGCACTTCGCCCCTGCCCAGAACCAGGCTCTTTGAGACGAGCCGGCCGGCGAACGGTGTCGGCAGAGTTGGTGGCGGCGCCGGACCAGTCAAGCCGCCTTGGTCCGGCGCTCCGGTCCGCCGGGTCCGGGCCCCCGGGGCCGAGGCCAAGCCAAGAAAAAGACGTGTACTTGTGGCAGTGCGGCCCGGGCCAGGGGTGGCGCGTGCTGATTTTGTCACGGTGGCACGGCGTACGAACAAGCGACGCGGGCAGGCACGAGCGCCGATGGCGAGCGGCCGTGGGCCGTGGCCTGCGACTTTCATTCCTTCTAAGTTTGGCCAGGCCGCGCCAGGCCAGCTTGACGCGCGGCGCGCGGCGCGCGGCGCGCAACCCGCCTGGCTGCGCGCAACCCCCGCGGGGGCCGCGGGGGTACTTTGGCGTGGACTCGCCTTGTCGCAGGCACAAGCAGCGCGAAGCTAGGGCTAGCTCGCTCGAGTGCACTTGTGAACGAACATGCACAGTGAGTCAAATCGGAGAGCTGTCGGCGCAGCTGCACGGACATTGGACCGTCGTAGCGGCGTAGTGCCGTGCCTGTCCACCTGCATTGACAGCAGCGGGGCGCCTGCAGCTGCAGCAGCCCAGCGCCCGGATAGGATGGATAGCTGCCCCCCCTCGCTGGCCGGCCGGCCAGCCAGCCGCAAGGCCAGCGCCAGGGCAGGTGAGACCATCTGCCTGGCTGGCAGCCGCAGGATCGCGCGCAACCCCGTTTCACACCAAGCAAAGCAAAGTCGACCCGGCTGCTTTCGCGGGTCCGCGGGCTGTCGACAAAACGCTTCCGTTGCGGAGTGTTTTCGCGCGCGGAAGCAAGGCAGCCTCGGAGCCTAGCTTCTGAAAGGAAGCACGGAGCTTCCACGGAAGTGCGGAACTTCCGCACCGCGTGCCGGCCGCTGACCATGGCGTCTCCAGTCCGAACGACAGCACCCGAGTGTGTAGTTCTCGGCAATAGGCCGGCCACGAGAAGTCTTGCCTTGCTGGAAAACACACGATCTCGGCTTGGAAGCGGCCAAGCAGAGGCATCCACCACTTGCCAGATTGCCATCGGGCCGGATGCCTTGCCATTGTCCCTCTACTTGTCCCCGTCAACAAAACACAGTAAAATAGCATGAGTACGTGGTATCAAGACCCTAGCTGGACCATCAGTGGCTGGCGCTAGGACCATAACAAACCTCCCACGTTCCTAGTTTCTGGCTGAAGGCGCCTGCCTGTTTTGCCTTCACATCAAACTTCGCGCGCGCGGCGCGTGGACCCGCTTGTCTTGGGATGACGATGCTTGAATGGATCCCGCCCATCTCTGCAGCTGCCAACTGGTCTTGGAGCGCGCCGCGCGCGCTTCTTCGGCGTTGGCCTACGCGCCATGGCGATGACGGTCACGGGGCGCCTCGCGGAGCCGCGGCGGTCAGCGCGCGCCACGGGCCGTGTCTGAAAGGCCCGGACCCACGCACTCATTCAAGTTCAGCAGGGCTCCGCAGTGACGCTGGACCCCTCGAGACCCAGCTAGCTTTTCACGAATCCATCGGAGGGGATCACTCTCGCGCTCTCGCTCTCGCTCGTCGTCGAGAGTCCTGCTCCGAGAGTCCTGCTCCGAGTCCGGGTCCGAGGCCGGTTCGCCGTCAGAGGCCCGCACGCAGTTTCGCGCAGGGGCTACGCACGCCGCCACATCGTGGTTATCACCTCGGGGTCCTGTCCGGGGTGCTGTTGCGTGCACCGGGGGCTTCGCACGCGTGCGCCGCAGGCCTGCACGGCGCTGCACTGCCTGCGTGCCTGCGTGCCTTGCCTGCGTGCCTGCGTGCCTGCGTGCCCGCCTGCCCGCCGACCTGCCTGCAGGCGCCCGCGCGTCACCGCCGCTTTGCGGGCCGCGCGCGCGCGCTTGAGTCGGCTGCTCGCCCACTCGGGCTCGCAGCCACTGCTGGCGTCGACGCTGCGGCGCGCGCGCGGCCGATCCCTGCAGTAAAATCCAGGCGCACGCACACTACGCTCTCTCCAGCCGCCGCCTCAGTCGCCACGCTGACTGGCTGGCGGCGCAGCGCAGCCTGCCTGCCTGCCTGCCTGCCTGCCTGCCTGCCTGCCTGCCTGCCTGCCTGCCTGCCTGCCTGCCTGCCTGCCTGCCTGCCTGCCTGCCTGCCTGCCTGCCTGCCTGCAGCGCCGCGCCCCGGTCCCTTGCGCTTCGCTTCGCTTCGAGCCCGAGCCGAGGCCGCCTTCGCGGCGACTTGAGTCGGACCCCGGGACTCGATGGAGAAACAGCGGGGCGAGGCTTGCACGGCCACGCCTGCGAGTGCGAGCTACTAGCTAGCCAGGCCTGCTTCGAGTTCTTCCGCTGTCTTTCCGGTTGCCGCGGCCAGCGAGCAGGCAAGCCATGGCTAGCTTGCTAGCTAGCTAGCACGCCACGCCGGCCACGCCATGCGAGCGCGCGCCCGCCCGCGCCTTCGCGCCTTCCAGTGCCGCCGCCCGGTAGCCAGCCGGCCAGCCAGCCAGCCAGCCTAGCCCGCCGAGGCCGCGGCGCCGCGCGCCTGGCCGACTGAGACTCTCGGCACCGAGCGAGCGAGTGCTCCGGCGGCCACTGACACCCCGGGCAGCCAGGCCAGGCCACTGGCAGTGCAGCGCAGCCTGGGCGCCGCGGTCCCGCTTGGTCGACGCGGCGCGGTGCTGCGCGGTGCAGTGCTGCGCGGTGCCAGCCTGACCAGGGCCTCCAGCCGGCGGCTGATCAGGGCTTCGGAGTCCGGACCCAGGCGCGGCCGCCGCTGAGCGAGCAGGCAACCAAGCGCGGCGGCCAGCGGCGCGCACGCGCGCGCCTCGCGAGGCTCGCGGCAAGCTGGCCAAGCGAGCTGCAGCGGCGGCGGTGGCGGCGGCGGCGGCGGCGGCGGCGGCGGCGGCGGCATGGTAGTTGAGCCGCCTGGCCGCCGGAAGCGGCGCACGGCAGCTGGGAGTTCGAGTGAAATTTTTTGCCAAGGCCTGCGCGCCTGGGTCCGGTGGTTTCCACCTCGGCACGGGCACAGCGCCCCGCTGCTGTCCGGGACGCGGAGGCGGAGTCCCCGCTGCGTGCTCGCGCAGCTGACCGAGGGGGGGGCGGGCTCAGAGGCGCGGAGGGCGCTTCGGCGCGGTTACAAGCTGGTAGGGGGGGGCGTGCGGGGGGCAGTGGGCGAGGAGGGAGGGGGATCCCGCGTTGGCCCGCAGCGCGCACATGCAACTTCAAGTTCAATGAGGCAGCGGCAATCAGACAACTCCCATTGCTCGACCCGGCTCGTCGCGGCTCGTCGCGGCGCGGCAAAGCGGCAGCACGCAGGCCTGGGCAGGAACTCAGGCTCAAGCTCAAGGTCGAGCGCGGCGCAGGCCGGCGCAGCAAAGCCGAGTCGCAAGACGCGCCGCCGCCCGCCGCCGTCGCGCTCTTCTCCTCCTCGAGCTAGTAGCTCTACTCGAGGCTAGCCTCGCTGCTCTCGTCTCGTCTCGTCTCGTCTCGTCTCGGGTGGACTAGCACAGGCTCGCAGCAGCGCAGGACCACGATGCTGTCTCCGGCAGCCTCGCCCTCCCTCATGGAGGTGGCCAAGGCGCGCGCGCGGTACGTGCGCAAGCAGCCGTCCACGTCGGTGGGCTCGGACCCGGCGCTCGCCACCTCGGCGGCGTCCACCTCGTGCAGCGTCGGCAGCGAACCCGCGGCGATGCGCCGGCGGCCGGTCGCCCACGTGGTGGATGGAAAGCAGCACCATGAGCAGCCAAACGTGGCGCGCGCCCGGGTGTGCTCCGAGGTACGGGACCTCGACCTGGACCTTGAGCAGGCCGATAGCTGCTGCGGCAGCAGCGTGAGCAGCGGCGCCAGCACCAACATCGCCAGCCCGCACCGCGGCAGCGCCTGCAGCGCCGCCGACCTCCTGCCGGTCAGGCCGCAGGTCAGCTCGCCTGTCAACCTCAAGGGCCGCAGCGCCCTGGCTTACGCGCTCGCCGCCTCGGGCTCGCCCCCGAGCTGCGCCCGCCAGCTCAACAGCGACGGCCCGGAGGAGGTCTCGAGGTCGTCGCCGCGCGCCGCCTCCCTCACCTCGCGCTCGCTCGACTTCTCGCTCCACTCCGCGCCCTCGCGCACGCACTCGTCGCGCTCCTTCGCCTCGGCCGAGGGCGAGGACGCCATGCTCATGCGGCGCCTGCTCGCCGACGAGGACAATGTCGTCGACGTGCACTTCAAGCGCTGCGCTCATTGCCGCTGCGTCTTCTCCGGGGCCGAGGATGCTGATGACGGCAGCTCCACGCGCCACCACTTCTGCAGCGGCGAGTGCTACATTACCGCCTACGCCATGCTGCGCTCGCGCCGTCAGGCCGAGCGCCAGCGTCGCCTCGAGGAGCGCCAGCGCATGCAGTTCGCCCGGGACGCCTCCACGGCCGCCATCGCTGTGCGCCGGAGCCCCACCGCCTCGCTGCGACGCTGAAGCCGCCTCCGATGCTCTTTCTGTCACATCATGTCCCGCTCCGTGTACTCTCCCCCTATTCTTCTTCTTCTTCTTCTTCTTCTTCTTCTTCAAGTCCGAGCCGTGCCTACTGTATGTACTTCATCCCTCTCAGCGGCCTCGGCGACTCCGGCTCGCTCCTTCGCGAGCATCAGCGAGTCCTGTTCTTTTCCTTTGCACATTCCTCCCTTATCAAGCCCGCACACCCCCGCCAAGCCAAGCGAAAGCACGCAAACACAGACCACAGGCGGCTTCTTCGAAGTTAGTACCTAGGCGCGGGAGGGAGAATGCCCTCCCGCTGCCCCGAAGAGACCGCGTGTGCTTCTCGTTCCATCGGCCGCCTGATGCTGCTGGGCTGCGCTATGCTATCCTAATTTCACCTCTCCTGATGATCATGTCCCATTTTTTCTCTGTTCTGCTCTTCTATTCTTCATTCACTCTGTGCAGTGCAACTCACAGTTTGCTTTGTAATGTCGGCCGCGTTGCCGTCCACCATGGCCAGCCTGTCGCGGCCGTCCAAGGTCGCAATGACCACCGCTGCCGCGCTGGCCGCTGCGGCTGCCGTCCCGTTACTGGGGGGTAGCTCACAGATTCAAGGGGGGCGTCAGTGACGAGACCCGGCCCGGACCCGCGGCCCTGCCTCGGCTCAGGCTGGTGGCCGTCCGTCCAGTGTCCACAGCTGGCCCCAGCCTGGCCGGCGCGGCGGCGCTCTCGCTCGCACTGGCCCTCGCACGCTTGTGCGTCAAGACTTGCCCTCAAGAGACGCAAGAGAACCGCAAAGCGCGAGCCTCAAGGCAGGGCCATGGCGTTCGCGCTCGACGTCGCGTCGACAGCCCTCGATCGCAGTTCAAGTGTGAAGATCGCAGCGAGCGCGCAGCGCTGTAGCGGCTGCGAACCGCCACCGCCGTGGCCCCACGCGCGTGAGAGACTCTTGACAATGAGCGCGTCAAGCCTCGGCCTGCGGAGCTTCGAGCGCTTTCAGCACCTCCGAGTCCTGCTGGCTGATGGCGCGCCGGGCCCCGGGGGGCGGGGGAAAAGCACCTGCCCAACTTGCCAGAGCCGCAGCCGTGTTTTGCTCACCAGTTAAATAACTAACGTACGGCACTGCAGGCAGGCTGCAGCCACCCTCGATCCGCCAACCCCCGCCGCCGGCCACCACCAACCAGTTGGCAACCACCCAGTGCGATGATCTCGGAGTGGGTCGGTGGTCGCCGCCCGGCTGGCCCTGTAAAGAGCCACTGGCATGCTCAGGATGGCTGGCAGTGGCCTGGCTTTTCAGGCTGACAGTGAGTGAACACTCCGTTGGGCTGGGCTGAATGAAGCCCTTACCTGAACGCAAGGCAACGCGTGAGCAGCCGCAGGCTCGCAGCTGTGGCTGCAAAACTAAGCTTCCGAGTCTGCGCCAGCGCCGACTCACCGAGGCTAGAGCTCGCTCTAGCTAGAGCTAGCGCCGCTGAGGACCGGCCACGGGCCACGGAGAGGAATCCTTGGAACCTCAGGCACTGCTGGAACTTTTAGGACCGCGCGCAAGACGGGGTTCTGGCGTTCGCGCTTCTACACACCCTCTTAGAAGAGTTCGTCAGACTGGGGAAGGCGGCGATCACAAACCCGCCAAAGATCGAGTTCGTGGCCGGCGGCAGGCCGGCGGCTGGGCGCGACGGCGGGGCGGGCCGAGTTGGGTGCCGGCCTGAGGGTGTTCACAGTCCTTGTCGATTCGCATCAGAGCAAGCAAGCATGCCTCCGAATCCGCCGCCTCAGCAGCAGTCCATGGCGGCGACGGCCGCAGCGTTCGCTGCCGCCGCAGGCGCGGCTTTGGCCGTGACACTCCTGCGGCGCACGCGCAAGGGCGGCGCCAAGGCCGCGGCCGGTAGCACGGAGAGCGTGGACGCACAGCTGGCGCAGCTATACCGCGAGACGCCGGATATCCCCGAGGCCGGCGACTCGCTGGATATCCGCCTGGATGAGAGCCGCTACGTGGATCTGCTGGGCCGTCTCCTGGGCGAGGCGGAGAAGCTCCAGAACTTCCCGCCCGAGTTCATCCCGCGCGAGGACCTCGTCGTCAAGCACGTCTTGGAGGTGCTGGAGCCGCACAGCACGGCCAAGGGCGGCCCGCTCGAGCTCGAGAAGGTCTCCTTCACCGAGGGCCGCAGCAACCTCATCATCCGCTACAACGCCAGCGACAGCGCCGCGCCCACCATCGGGCTCATTGGATCCCACATGGACGTTGTGCCGGCCGTCAAGGAGAACTGGAAGCGCGACCCCTTCCACCTCACCGTGGAGGGCGACGAGCTCTTCGGTCGCGGCACCACCGACTGTCTTGGCCACGTCGCGCTGCTCACGCTGTTCTTCGAGGGCCTCGCCAAGCGCCGCCCCTCACTCAGCGCCAACATCGTCGCCGTCTTCATCTGCAGCGAGGAGGCCACCGACAAGCCCGGCATTGGCGTCGACGGCCTCGAAGCCAAGGGCTATCTCAAGGCGCTCAAGAACGGCACCTCGCTCTGGATCGACGCCAGCGACTCCGAACCCTGCATCGGCACGGCCGGCGCCTTGCAGTGGCACCTCAAAGCCACCGGCAAACGCTTCCACTCCGGCTTTCCCAATCTCGCCGTGAATCCCATCGAGCTCCTCGTCGAGGCATCCAAGTACCTCCAGGACCGCTTCTACGAGAAGTACGCGCCGCACCCGGAGGAGGCGCGCTTCGGCTACCTCAACCCGTCCACCATCAAGCCCACGCAGGTGTCCGTCGCCAAGGGCGGCCTCAACCAGATCCCGCCCACCGCCACCTTTTCCGGCGACATTCGCCTCACGCCCTTTTACTCCTGCACCGAGGTCGTCGACACCCTCGAGGCCTGGGTCAAGGAGCTCAACGACACCCGCTTCGCCGCGCTCGCCACACGTGGTCCGGTCTCCAAGTACGAGCTCCCGGATGAGGGCATCCTCGGCAAGCTCGAGCTCCAGTGGGCGCACGACACCAGCGAGCCGCTCATGGAGGGCATCGCCTGCGACATCGCCTCGCCCGGCTTCCTCGCCATTTGCGACTCCATCAAGACTGTGCGCGGCTCCGTCAAGCCCTACTCCATTTGCGGCTCGCTCCCGCTCGTGCGTTCCATGCAGCGCGCCGGCTTCGACCTCCAGATTACTGGCTTTGGCCGCTCCGATGCCTATCACGCCGAAAACGAGTACTGCCTTCTCTCCGACATGGTCAACGCATGCAAGATCCTCTCCCTCTACTGCTCCAAGCTCGATGCCTATTATGCCGGCAAGAAGGAGACCAAGGCCAAAAGCGCCAACTGAGTGTCCACACAAGCAAGTATATCCCAATCACACCTCTATGCTTACTCGTATCCGCCTACCACGCGGGGGTCCCTCGGTGACGCCCGGCACAGGGGGCACTAAAGCGTATTAAGAGGGTACTTTACTCCCGATTTGCTCCAAAAAAGTGGCCTAGAGTCTGGCGAAGTTAGTTCCGCATTCGATCAAAAACGCAGCGATGGGGCCGAGCTTGAAGAGGCCCACTCGAAGCGACCCAAGGCTCCTGCCCCCTATTCATTTTGGCCGAAGGCGTGGTGGTTAGGATGAGATGAGCTCGGCAGTTCGCCCAGAGCGGCTTTGGGGGGAGCTCGCGCGCGACTTCGTCGCGGAGCGCGCTGGAGCCGCAGGCGCTGCGGCGCGCGGCTGCAGGCGGCCCTGGCGGGTGCCTTGTGCCTGCTCTCAGCTCGCACGCCCCTGCCGCAGCGCTTGGACGTGGAGTCGGGCCCGCACTGCGACATCATGGCATCGGCGAGGCCTAACCACCGCGTGGAGGACGACAGCGACAGCGACAGCGACAGCGAGTTCGTGCCCCTGGACAAGCGGGACACAGGGGACGAAGACGAAGAAGGAGAGGAGCTTGGCGACGAGGATGCTCGTGCTGAGGCCGCTGCGCAGCAAGACTTCGAAGACATACTTGCGTTGGTCGACGAACCGACGCGTGGTGCGAGTGCATGTTCGAGGTCGGCCTCATTCAGCACAAGACCGTTCCGGGGCTCGCAGTCTCGCCGGATGGAGTCGCTCGCGTCCGGCTTCCAGGCGCGGAGTGCGACGCATCGTCAGTACTATGCAGCGTCGAGATCAAGACGCGCGTCGCGCCTGGAGGCGCGGTAGACGCACGTATCGTGAGCACCCAGATGAACACGTGGGGGACGAGACTTGGTGGAAGGCCATACCTGCCGAGCACCGCGCGCAAGTCTTGCACCAAGCTGTGGTCCTCCAAATCGATCACGTGCTCTACGTTGCTGCCAGCACGAGTTCGTGTTTGTACGCCTGCCTCGTTGAAGTGCCTCCGGACGCCCGGCTCGCCATGGAGCGCGCTCTGAAACCGTGGGCGGACAAGCTCACGACATGGGCGCACCAGAGCATCGACAGCGGGTGCGCCGCCCAAGCCACCTGCCATCTTCGGCGAGGAGGAGGGGGCGGTGCTGAGCTCGCACTTCCGGCTGTGGCGCGCCATGCGCAAGCTTGTCGCTCTGAAGGGGCCCATGCGGCCCGTGCATGTCATCAAGTGCTTACCGCAGGAGCTATACAACGTCGCAAAGGGCGGCGTCGACGGAAGCACACAGTACGTGGAGCAGATCACCAACACGCAGTGCATGAATCTGAGCTGCGACCAGAACATCGCGTTGCGCACGTACAAGCAGCTCGTTGTCAACGCCATCGTGGTCTACCGCTACTTACAGGCTGCGAGGAAGAGCAACCTCGAAGACAGCGACGGGCTAAAGGCCCTCCGCGACAAGGTGAACCGCTCTGAAGCGCTCAGCACTGTCTCGTTCCGCCTCACTGTCGACATGGTCCGTCACGTCTACAGGAGCAGGCAGCTCGATACGGCGCAGGTGGAGTTCAACATGCAGCCAAGCATGCCCAAGCCCACTGGGCTCACCAGGGAAGCGGCGAGGGACCTCGTGACCGCCGGTAAGCGCAAGCGAACCCCCGAGTTGCAGAAGTTCTTCAACCACGGCCAAGCCCGCGACATCCGCCTCGATGCCGCACTGCAACATGACTCAGAGGCAGCGGGAAAGGCATCCTTCAACGCCAACAACAAGAGGATTCCCGCCAAGCGGCTCTGCGTCATCTGCGGCAAGCAAACGCACCGTCGTTGCACCATCTGCGGTGTGCCTCTGCACGTGTTCATGAGAAAGAATGAACGCACAACCTGCTTTTCCAAGTGGCACACGCGCGTGCGCGTCGAGCCTCACGAAGGCTTCAAGAAGCGCAAGACAAACGTCAACGGAACACCTTCGCCCATTTGCCTCGATCATGTCGATTCGAGCAGCGCCAGTGCCTCGTCCGGTACCCCTACAGCGCAGAGCAGGAACGACCACGTAGCCCAAGCCAGCTACACCGACACCCCATCAAGCCATAGTTCAAGATCCTCTCGCAGCAGCCTCAGCACGAGTCCATCGTGCCCTTGATGCAGCCCAAGTTGGCCTCAGCATCCGCACAGGCCAGTCGGAAGTGACCAACACTTTACGCTTCCATACAAACCCAGTAGTTGAAAGTTCCAAAAATGATTAGAATCATGATAGCAACAGGTCAGTCGAGCGCAAGCAGGAGAGCCGATTTACTAGGGATAATATGGCTATCCTGATTAAACTCCGTCTAGGGCGATGGGATTGGGATAGGTTTCTATTCTCATTCGCAAAAGGTGATCGCAAGATCATGAAGGCATTGCCGCGACTTACAGTGTGAGGTGCCTCACAAGCGCCAGGCGTCTTTGTGCTGCGAGCTCGAGAACAACAAGCACCACGACAACGACTGCCGGCCACCATTTTGCTGCGAGGTCGAAACCAAAGCATGGTCGTTTCTGAGAACATCGCAAGATCTTACATCCACGACACCAACGAGTGCCAGGCGCCATCTTGTTGCAAGGCCGAACACGAAGCATGGAATTCCCTGAGAACATCGAGAGATTTTACATTGATCTTCGAGGTCGTCCGCCTCGCTTTCTTTGAACATCGTAAGATTTCACAACCGACATCGAAGAGGCTGATGTCTCGACAATCAGCCACGTCGGCACACCTTGCTACACACCGCCGTGCCCCTCAGGCTCAGAGGCTCGACAATCAGCCACGTCGGCACACCTTGCTACACACCGCCGTGCCCCTCAGGCTCAGAGGCTCTCTCTCTTTCTCTCTCTCCTGTGCACACATGATAACACACAGCATTTGCACTGCATCAACCACCCACCGCTCTACGTCTGTGTGTTTTGGAGTTGCTGCTGCTGCTGCTGCTGCTGCTGCTGCTGCTGCTGCTGACGCACCAAAGTGGACTCGCTTTCCGCCAGACCGCAAATGGTCTGGTCTGGGTGCAAGCCTTGCGAAATTCCCTTGTTGATGCGCTCCTGGCGGCGCTTCATAAAGTCCTCGAAGCCAGGTGTACCACGCAAGACAGCAAGGCTGATTGGGTTGCCCTCCAGGTGCACGCGGTTCACGACAGTCCTGGCGAAAAGCTCGCCTGGCACGCAGGCAAGGCGGTTGTTGCGCGCCTTGAAGCAGGCGAGGCGACTCATCTCGCCGACCGCGACGGGGAGCTCCTCAACCTGGTTGTCGTCAATGTCGAGCTCTTCGAGCATCTGCAGCGCTTCGAAGCCGAAGGACGCCGAAAAGCCCGTGATGCGGTTATGCGACAGGTTTGCGGCCGTGAGGCTGGGCGGCAACGCGAGGCTCGGGTGGCCCACCATGCCCTCGAAGCAGTTGTACGAGAGGTCGAGCTGCTTGAGCTTCTCCCGCGGCAACACGGCCGCCACCGTGTGCAGCTTGTTGTGATCCGCCACAAGCGTGCGCAGCTCGCGCAAGTGCACCATCTCCATGGGCAGCTCCTGCAGCGCGTTGGCGCTCAGGCGCAGGCTCTGCAGCTTGGCCAGCGACCCGATCTGCGACGTGAGCTCCTCCAGCCCGTTCCCGCTCAGGTCCAGGCTGCGCAGGCGTTCCCCAAGCAGCCAGACCTGCGCCGGCACCCTCTGCAGCTTGCACTGCGCCAGCACGAGCCGGCCTGTCTTGCCGCCCTGCTCGATTGCCGCCGCCGGGTCCTGTGCGCGCCGCCGCTCCGGCGCCGACGTCGACGTCCCCATCCCGCCTGCCCGCCTGCCCGCCCGCCCGCCCGCCCGCCCGCCCGCCCGCCCGCCCGCCTGCCTGCCTGCCGCGCCCCGCCTCGCCCCGCCGCGCCGCCGCGCTGCAGTCAGTTCCTGCTTTGCGCGGCGCTCCGAGTCGCTCGAGCCTGCAGTGCGGCAAAGCGGCGGAGCGTCGGCACAGCCAGACACTCCGACGGCGATACTGGCTCTGCGCAGTGTCCCGCGCCGGCGCGCCCTGAGCGGCGGAGCGGCGGCACGGCCGGACACTCCGCAGGCGAGAGTGGTGCTGCGCAGTGCCCCGCGCCGGCGCGCCGTGTGCCTCGCGGCCGGCCGCGCCCTGCGCGCGGGGTGGCCGAGGGCGTCCCTGTGGCGCGCGTGAGTGGCATCGCAAAGCGACCCGCGTAGACTCGTGTCTACGTCAGGATCGTCCCACGGCTTTTGTCTCAAGCGCGAGAACTCGGACCGTCGTCTGGCAGGCCGCCCGCGTGAACTTCTCGTGCCTGCGCGGCGGCCGCGAGGCGCGGCGCGCGGGCGGCAAACCTGACTCGAGCATCGCTGGCGGCGCGCGGCGGACGAGGCCTCGGGCGCGTCGGGCGTGGTCGCCACCGCGGGCGGGGCGGGGCTCTCTCGCGGCGAGGACTCGGCTCGGAGGGGCGCATTGCGGCGCGGCGGCGCGAGGAAAAGGTCGGTCATCGCCAACCTTGGTCGTGTCGCGGTTGTCCTGAGGCTCCTGACGCGCGCGCGGCGGTCGCGGCAGAGCTCGAGCGCGCGCGGCGTGGGAGGACAGGCGGGGCGGGCGGCGAGAGCGAGAAGCGGCGCCCGAGCGGGGAAGGCAGGCAGGCAGGCAGGCGGGCGAAGAAGAAGCGGCGGCGAGGAAGGAGGAGGAGGAAGGAGAAGAAGACGTGGACGATGCTCACGATGCGGGCGACCTTGGCGGCGCGGCTGCGGGTGCGCGGCGCCGGCGCGGCGATGGCGGCCCGCGGGCTGTCCGGCCAGACGCGCAGGTCCGGCGCTGCGGATCAGCTCACGTACGAGTTCTGCAGCGACCTGGACCTTGTCAAGCCGGAATCCTTCGAGTCGCGCAAGGCGTTCCAGATCCTGGACGCGAACGGCAAGCTGCGTGAGGGCGCCAAGGAGCCCGAAGTGAGCGCCGAGCGCTGCGAGAAGCTCTACGAGAACATGGTGCGCCTGCAAGTCATGGACGGCGTGCTGTATGAGGCGCAGCGCCAGGGCCGCATCTCCTTCTACATGCAGACCAACGGCGAGGAGGCCATCAACATCGGGTCGGCCGCGGCGCTCAAGCCCGAGGACGTCGTCTTTGCGCAGTACCGCGAGGCTGGCGTGCTCATGTGGCGCGGCTTCACGCTGCAGAACTTCGCGGACCAGTGCTTCAGCAACGCCGATGACCCGGGCAAGGGCCGCCAAATGCCCATTCACTACGGCTCTGCCGAGCTCAACTTCCACACCATCAGCAGCCCGCTCACCACGCAGGTGCCGCAGGCCGCCGGCGCCGCCTACGCCATGCGCGGCGCGGGCGAGGACGGCCCTGTCGTCGCCACCTACTTTGGAGAGGGCGCCGCGAGCGAAGGCGATTTCCACGCCGCGCTCAACTTCGCCGCCACTCTCGAATGCCCCGTGCTCTTCCTCTGCCGCAACAACCAGTACGCCATCAGCACGCCGGTGCAGGATCAGTTCCGCGGCGATGGCATCGTCAGCCGCGCCGAGGGCTATGGCATGGCCTCGCTCCGCGTCGACGGCAACGACGTCCTTGCCGTGCATGAAGCCGTCTCTGAGGCGCGCTCCTACGCGCGCAAGAACAACCGCCCGGTCCTCGTCGAGATGATGTCCTACCGCATTGGCCACCACTCCACCTCGGACGACTCCACCGCCTACCGCCCGATCGACGAGATCGAGAGCTGGAAGGCCGCCGGCCACCCCATCAACCGCTTCCGCGCCTACATGGAGGCGCGTGGACTCTGGAACGAGGACAAGGAGACTGCGCTGCGCACCGACACCCGCAAGGCCGTCCTCCAGGCCATGGTGCGCGCCGAGGACAAGCCCAAGCCCGAGGCCCTCGACAACCTCTTCGCCGACGTTTACGCCGAGATGCCGCCGCACCTGCTCGAGCAGCAGCGCGAGCTTACAGACCACATCAAGAAGTACCCCTCTCATTACGCGGTCTTTCACTGATTGTGATTGTACCAACCAGCCAACCATCACCACCACCAACAAGAACAACAACAACCACAATAATCGCCTAGAACCAAAACGAAACCTGCTTGCTGTTTTTTATTTTTTCTCTTCCCTTTTTCCTGGCCGTGTGCAAGCTCTGGCACCAGTGGGCCATGCCGCCTTTGAACTACAGTGTCAATGCTGCTTGCCTGTTGTTGCGCAATCATCACATCCATCCTTTTGCTTTTACATGAGTGTCAATCCAAATCTACCGCTCCACGCCGTACTCCTTGCGGTAGGCTTCCACGGAGGCAACCACGTCGTCACCAAAGGAGGCGCCGGACTCGCGCAGAAAGGCGAGGAGGTCATCAAGGCAGACGATGGAATGCACGTCAAAGCCGAATTCCTTCTTGACGGCCTGAATCGCGCTCAGCGGGCCGTCCTTGGCGCGCTCCTGGCGGTCAAGCGCAATGACCACGCCGCTGATGGTAGCCTCCTCGGCAGAGAGAATGTCGATGCATTCGCGGATGGCCGTGCCGGCGGTGATGACGTCGTCCACGACGAGCGCGCGCTTGCCGCGCACCGGCGCGCCGACCAGGAGGCCGCCCTCGCCGTGGTCCTTCTTCTCCTTGCGGTTGTAGGCGACAGGGACGTCGCGGCCAAACTTGCGGTAGAGCGCGGTGGCAATCACGCTCGCGAGCGGGATGCCCTTGTACGCCGGCCCGAAGAGCACGTCAAACTCGACCTTGGAGCGCTGGATGGCCTCGGCGTAAAAGTCACCGAGACCGTCGAGCGCCGACCCGGTGTTGAAGAGACCGGCGTTGAAAAAGTACGGGCTCTCACGGCCCGACTTGAGCGTGAACTTGCCGAACTTGAGCACCTCGCAGCGCAGCGCCAGCTGAAAGAACTCCGTCTGATACTCCGCCAGGCCGGTCTTGGCGCGCTTCGCGGCGCCGCCCTCGGCCTCCGCCCCCGCCGCCGCCGCGGCAGAGCGCACGCCGTTCAGCAGCACGCGAAAGTTCTCCGCGGCCGCCTTGGGGTCCTCGGCACGCGAGATGCCGCGCGAAATCGGCACGAGCAGACCCATGCCGTCCTCGCGGAGCCCGGCCTCGGCCGCCTTTTGCAGGTCGCCGCCCTGGAAGCCAACGCCCGGCGCCAGGATCCACAGCGAGGGCGCAGCCGCGCGCGAGCGCCGCAGCGCCTCCACGTCCGTGGCACCCACGACGAGGCCCACGTTGTTCTTGGAGTTCCACTTCTCGCACAGCTTCGCCACGCGCTCGTACAGCAGGCCACCCTCCGCGAGCGCCAGAGTCTCCAGGTCCTCCGAGCTCGGGTTCGACGTCTTGCACAGCACAAAGGCACCGCGCGACGCATCCTCGCCGACGAACGGCACGATCGAGTCCTCGCCCATGTACGGGCTCAGGGTCACGCACTGCGCCTTGTACGCTCCATAGGCAGCCTCCGCGTACGCCGTGGCCGTGCTGGAGATGTCGCCGCGCTTCACGTCGAGAACCACCGGGATGCCCTCCGGCACCGCCGCCACCAGGCGCTCCAGCGCCTTGACGCCCGGTGCGCCGAGCGCCTCGAAGAAGGCCGCGTTCGGCTTGTACGCCGCGGCCGCCTCCTGCGTCGCGTCCACCAGCTCCTTGCACAGCAGAAACGCCGCCTCCGCGTCGTCCTCCACGCCGCGCGCCTCCTTGAACTTGGCCACGTCCTGCGCGTGCGGATCCAGCCCCACGCAGACCAGCGAGTCCACCTTCTTGACGCGCGCCTCCAGCGCCTCGAAGAAGCTCGTCATCGTCTTGATCGCGCGACGCTTCGTTGCCTCCTGCTTCTCGCCGCTTGCTCTCTCGCTCCCTCGCTCCCCCGCTCGAGCCTCGCGCCGCCGCCCGTCCTTGCCTCCGCCGCGAGTGGTTAGGTGCTTGCCTGCCTGCCTGCCTGCGCGCCTGCCGAACAGCGAGCGGTGGGCGAGCAGCAGGCCTCTCTCCAACTATCACTGGCCACGGCAGCGCAGCGTCCACACGATCCAAGTGTGCGAAGTTGTACGAGCCTGAGCTGAGCCGAGCCGAACCGAGCTCGCCTGCCTGCCTGCGCCCCGTGCGAGCAAATGAGCAGATTTAAGAGAGAGAGAGTGAACCGTGCCCAGCGGGACCCAGCGAGGCCCAGCGACCGCGATCGGTATTTTGTCTTGTCGCGGCCGCACGTTGCGACGCAGTCCCACTTATGGCACAAGTGCGGCAAGTATTTTTGCTGCGTGTTCTCGTCAGTGGTCGCAGCTGGGCGCTCAACGTCGTCGACCTGGCACGGCAAGCGAGATCCGGTCGCACCAGGCGTCGTCATAATTGAGCTTGAGCAGCAACGGCAGCATCGTGAGTCACGACAGCGTCTTGACCGCGATATCGAACTTAGGCCCCAAGGAGTTGGCTGGCCCGGGCCTTGACAAAAGTGGTGGTACTACCATACCATACGTGGTTGTCGGCCGATAGGCTTGACGAGGCCGGGCAGGCAGACTCCCTCTTGACGCGCGCGCGGCGCGGCGCGGCGCGGCGCGGCGCGGCGTGACGCGGCGCGGCGCGATGAGGACGGTGCGGCCGCGCGCGACGCGGCAGGCGGCACGGCGGCACGGGCCCTGGGCGGGCCCGGCGCACGCGCAGCAGCGGCGGCGCGGGCTGCCGACGTACGGCGCGGGCACGGGCGGGTGCGGGTCGAGCGGGCCGGCGACGGCGGAGGACAACGTGAGGCTGGGCCGGCTCGTGCAGGCCTACAAGAGCCACGGCCACCTGCTGGCGGACGTGGAGCCGCTGCGGTTCGCTCTGACGGACCCGCTGCGCGCGCCCTACCATGTGCAGGACGTGCCGGTGCTGCAACCGGAGCACTACGGGCTGCGGTGCGACCGGGAGATGCTGGGCAAGACCTTCTGGATCGGCGACGAGCTCGAGCCGCTGCTGCAAGGGCCGGAGCACCGGTTGGCCGACATTCTCGCGTCGCTGCGCAAGGTGTACACCGGTACGATTGGATCTCAGTTCGCGCACGTGCTGCGGCCGGACGAGCTCGACTGGCTCGACCGGCGCGTCATCGAGCACGCCATGATGGACCCGGACGCCGCAGAGCAGCGCGAAATCCTTACGCGTGTATCGAACGCGACCCTCTTTGAAGAATTCTGCGGGTCACGTCTCTCGGGCGCCAAGCGGTTCTCGCTGGAGGGCTGCGAGGCGCTCATTCCGGGACTCGAGGCGCTCTTCCAGGAGAGCTCCAAGCGCGGCGTGCGCGCAATCGAGATGGGCATGACGCACCGTGGCCGTCTTAATGTGCTCAAGAACGTGCTGCACGTGCCCCTGCCAGCTGTCATCCATCGCTTCCAGCCGTACCTGCCGGACGACGATGAGCACCCGAACAACTCCGATGACGTGCGCTACCACCTCGGCACCTCGGTCGTCCGTATGTACGGCTACGGCCGCGATGCGCGTGAGCTGCGCATCTCGCTGGCTGCCAACCCGTCGCACCTTGAGAGCGTCAACAGCGTCGTACTCGGCAAAACACGTGCGCGCCAGTTTCTCACGCGCGGCCGCATCATCGAGGACGACAGCGGCGTCAACCTCGTGGGTCGCGCTCGCAAGCGCGGCTCCGTCGACTACAGCCCCAGTGATGACGCCAAGCGCGAGTCCATGGCCGTTCTGCTGCATGGCGACGCCTCCTTCTACCAGGGCTCGGTGCGCGAGGTGCTCGGCTTTAGCAACCTCCGTGACTACACCACGGGCGGCACGGTGCACGTCATCCTCAACAACCAGATCGGCTTCACCACGCTTCCCAAGGAGTCCCACTCTTCCGTGTACTGCTCCGACGTCGCGCTTTCCATCGGCGCCCCTGTGTTTCACGTCAACGGCGACGACCCGGAGGCCGTCGTGCGCGTCTTTCGCACCGCCGCCGAGTATCGCCAGCGCTTCGGCCGCGATTGTATCGTCAACCTTTGGGGCTACCGCCGGCATGGCCACAACGAGCAGGATGACCCGGGCCTCACGCAGCCCATCATGTACCGGCGCATCAATGCGCTGCCGCGCCTCATGGACAAGTACTCCAAGAAGCTCGCTGCGGCCGGCGTCATCGACGCCGCTGGCATCAGTGCCGAGCGCGAGGGCATTGTCAACTCGTTCAAGGACAGCTTCGACCACTTTTGGCAGGACTCTTCCAAGGACCAGCGCGCCGAGATCGCCTCCCTCTGGAACGAGCTTGGCATGCTCTCCGCCGAGCGCGCGCGTAGCAACCAGCTCGCACGCCAGCAGCTTCTACAGACTTCCATCACCGGCGTGCACGCCGAGCTCCTGCGCTCCTACGGCCGCGCCGTCTTCACGCTGCCGCCAGAGCGCCGCTTCAAGGTCCACCCCAAGGTGCGCGAAATCTTCGAACAGCGTCTGGCTTCCATCGACGCAGGTTCCGGCAAAGCCATTCGCTGGGCCACAGCCGAGGCGCTCGCCTTTGCCTCGCTGCTCGAGGACGGCTTCCACATTCGCCTCAGCGGCCAGGACGTCGAGCGCGGCACCTTTAACCAGCGCCACGCCGTCATTTGCGACCAGGAGCGCTCTTTGCGCAGCAACGAGGTCATCTACAAGCCCTGGACCAACCTACAGCTCATGGGCTGGCACCAGGAGGATATTCGCCAGGACCTTGTCAAGCGCGCCAACTCGCGCACGCCTGATTGGGACGGGCATGTTCGGCCCATCCCGATGGCTGCCGCCTGCGACGACGGCAGCACCAGCCACAGCATCGAGGACGGCGACGAGGACGCAGGGGAAGACGATGATTGCTTTGACGACGCGCCCGGCGCCGTCGCCGCCGGCATCTACCACTTTCCTTCCGAGCGGGAGGTCGTGGAGACCATCCCGGACCGAAAGGACGTCTACGCCGGCCTCTACCGCTTCGGCTCGGGCGACATCCGCGAGCGCCCCGCCAAGGCGTCCAACTCTGGCCCAGCCGTCGAGCGCCGCCTCGTCTCGGCCGGCCAGAGCAAGGCTGACAACCTCGCAGACCGGGACCCCGCCGCGGCGGGCCTGGCGCGGAGGCCCAGCGTACCCTTTGATGCGGCCACGCGCCGCGCAGCAGCCGCGGCCGCCGCCGCCGCGGCCGCCGCCGCGGCCGGCAGCGGCGAGGAGCGCTACGTGCTGGATGAGCACGAGCAGGAGATGCGTGACCTGATCGAGCGCGAGCTCAGCTCCATCCGCAAGGGCCTCTCGCGCCGCGCCTACGACCTGCGCAACCTGCGTCGTGTGCTGCGCTGGCGCGAACCGCACCAGGCGCCCAGCCTCGGTGAGATGGAGATCTGCAACAGTCCGCTGAGCGAAGAGGCCGTCCTCGGCTTTGAGCACGGCTATAGCCTGTACTCGCCCAACATCATGACGATCTGGGAGGCGCAGTTCGGCGACTTCAGCAACTGCGCGCAGGTCATCCTCGACACCTTCATTGCCAATGGCGAGGAGAAGTGGGTGCGCTCCTCCGGCATCGTCATGCTGCTCCCGCACGGCTACGAGGGCCAGGGCCCAGACCATAGCTCGGCGCGCGTTGAGCGCTTCCTGCAGCTGTGCGCCGAGGACGCCACGCCCGAGATGCGCCCCGCCAGCCTTGGCGCGCAGGACGAGATGAGCAGTCTTGCCAAGGCTAACATGCACGTCCTCAACCCCAGCACGCCCGCGCAGTACTTCCACGCGCTGCGCCGCCAGATGATGCTGCCGGTGCGCAAGCCGCTCGTCATCTTCACGCCAAAATACCTGCTGCACCACCGCCCGTGCTCCTCCAGCCTCGACGAGATGGGTCGCAACACGCGCTTCCGCACCGTGTTGCAAGACCCGCTCCATGATGGCCACAGCACGCACCGCACCGTCCGCCGCGTGCTCCTGTGCACGGGCAAGGTTTACTACCACCTTGTGCAGAAGCGCGCTGCGCTCGGCCTGCAGCAGCAGGTCGCCATCGTGCGCGTGGAGCAGCTCTGCCCCTTTCCATTTCACTCACTGCGCCACTCGCTCTCCAAGTTTCTCTGCAATGCCGACCTCGACCACCCGGTCGAGCTTTGCTGGGTCCAGGAGGAGCCCAAGAACATGGGCGCGTGGTTCTACGTCCAGGAGCGTCTGCGCTGGGTCCTCGTCAACACGCCCTTGACGGACCAGAACGCCGCCACGCTGCTCGGCGACCCTCGCGCAACGCCCATCTCCTACGTCGGCCGTCCGGTTGCTGCCTCGCCTGCGACTGGATCCTTTGAGCTGCACCGCAAGGAGATGAACGACATCGTCGCTCGCGCGCTCCACTTTGATGACAGTCAGTCGGACACCGTTGTGCATTCATGAAGGACTGGAGGGGCGTTTGGCGACGAGGACGAGAGCCGCTCGACCATGGCGCATCGAGCGCGGAGGGACCTTAGCTTTACAACCCCGCCGGACTCTACTTCGTGCGCGCGCATTCACTCTGAAAGCTTGTACAGTATTCTGCCTTTTTGTGTGAAGTAATTTTGCAAGAGGTCATGAAGAGTTTGATTCGGTGCCCTCGTTTGCACCAAGCTCAGCCTGGGGCGCCGCTCACGATCATGCAACGCAAATCCAAATCGCGCAGCGGCGGCACGAGGCTGCACGCGCGCGGCGGCGGGCGGGCGGGTGCGCGGCGGTGCGGCGCAGCTCGCTGGGCTGTGGCGGCTCCGCGGGCACGCGCGGCAGCATGGCGGACCTCGACACAGCGACCGGCACGATGGGCCCCACCAAGGTGGCACAGGAGGTGGAGGTCGACGACGACGACGACAACGACGAGGGGCTGGTGCAACAGGATCAGCCGAGCGGCGAGAACCAGGACCAGGTACCGCAGGCGCAGCAGGCGCAGCAGGCGCAGCAGGCGCAGCAGCAGCAGTGGCGGCAGCAGGACGGAGAAGAAGAAGAGCCGACTCGGTATCCTGAGGTCGTCGAGCAGGCACTCAAGGGGTGCTTTGGCGGCGAGAGCAGCAGCGAGCGCAGCCCTGCTGGCTTTGTACGGCGGAGATCATCGCAGCAGAGCTCAGGGCTGCTTGGGGACGCAGGCCACGGAGACCATGAGTTTGAGGCGCTGGACGATGCGGACTTCGATCCGGTCGCATTCGTGAACGAGCGCTTCCCGGACGAGAAGAGCTTCGCGCTGCTGGACCCCTTTTTGTCACGACTGCGGTCACAAGTGCAGACGCTGGATGTGGCCGTCTTCGAGGCCGTCAAGACGCAGTCGACGCAGGCAGAGCGGTCTATCGGGGATATCGTGGAGGCTAAGGAGTCCATCCGGCAGCTGCAGACCAAGGTGTTGGAGATCAAGGGCAAGGCGGAGCAGTCCGAAGTGATGGTGCAGGAGATTTGCAGGGACATCAAGAAGCTGGACAATGCGAAGCGGCACCTGACGAACACCATCACCTCGCTAAAGAAGTTCCACATGCTCGTGACAGCTGTCGACCAGCTCGACTTTATGGTGGAGTCCCGCCAGTATCGCGAGACCGCAAACCTCCTACAGGCCATCTCGCAGCTGCTGACTGACTTTGAGCAGCACAAGGGCATTGCTCAGGTGGCCAAGCTGCGCGACTCGGTGGCGCGCACGCGGCAGGGGCTCACGGAGCAAATCTTCCACGACTTTCAGGCTCTCTCCGACGTGAGTGCCGACTACTCGCGCGAGGGCAACGGCTACGGCGGCAGCGGCGGTGGCGCCGGGGGCCTGACTGACAACGTCGGTCGCGGCGGCGGCGGCTACGCCGACGGTAACGGCCGCTACGAGGACCCGGCCGGCGCGAGCGCTGGCGCGCACACATACGACGACCCGTTCGCGCCAGCGCTGCCTACCAGCGCGGATGCGCTCTTCTACAGCTCGGACGCGCACACACCGGAGTCTCTCGCCGGTGCGTGCGCCGTGGTGGACGCTCTTGGGCCGAGCATCCGCCGCCAGCTGATCGAGCAAATCTGCCAAGGCTGGCTTCGGCCCTATGACCGCATCTTCGGGCCGGGTGAAGAGCACAGCGGCCTGGAGTTCACCGAGCGCCGCTACGCGTGGCTGCGTCGCCTGCTGCGCCACAACGAGGAGCACTACGACCAGATCTTCCCGCACGCCTGGTGCGTCAACAAGCACCTACTCGTGGCGTTCGTACAGCGCACCGAGCAGCACCTGCGCGCCGTGCTGCGCGCCATCGACCCACCCGAGAGCGCCGACGTGAGCGTGCTCGTGCGCGCACTCCGCAAGACGCTCGACTTTGAGCACGAGATGGCCATCCGTTTCGAGTACGAGCGCGCCGCCGACGCCGCGGCGGATGCCGCCTTGGCCGAGGCGGAGCCCACTGCGGAGTCCGTGCGGCGCAAGTACGCCAAGGCCGCCCAGGCTGCCGCCCAGGAGAGCGCGGCTGCCACAGAGACAGATGCGCTTCGCGTGGTGCGCAAGCAGGCGCTCGCCGAGGCAGGCGAGTTGCCGGCCATCTCTGGCGTCATCTCCAGCACCTTCGGCCCCTACCTCATCGCCTACGTGCGAGCCGTCGCTTCCAAGATGCGCGAGGAGCTGCAGCGCGTCGTGCGCGAGGAGGACGTGGACCAGGACGGTTCGCTCCCGTACTTTACCAGCGCCTCGCAGATGTTCGCGCTGATCAAGAGCGGCATCAACCAGTGCATCCAGTTCACCACCGGCCAGGCCTTTTACGACCTGCACCTCGAGTTCAAAAGCATCATGCACGAGTACGCACAGACCATCGAGTCAAAGCTGCCACCGCTCACCGGGCGCGCACTCACGCCCGCCGCAGCGCGTACCACCTGCCACGTGCTCAACTCTGCTGAGTACTGCGCAGAGACCGTGGAGCAGCTCGAGGCGCTCATTCAGAGCAAGATTGACGAGGCCTTTCGGGACAAGGTCTCGCTCGAGGACGAGTGCGACAAGTTCTACGCTACCATTGACCGCGCCGGCAAGGCGCTCGTCGGCGGCGTCAGCGCTGCCATTGAGCCGGACCTTGTCGCCGCCGGCCGTATCAACTGGGCCGGCGTTACCGAGGTCGGCGACCAGTCCAAGTACGTGTCCACGCTCGAGGCGGCGCTCCAAGACTTTGTGCCGCTCCTGCGCGGGCTGCTCTCGGCCGTCTACTTTCGCCGCTTCTGCGACAGCTTCGCGGCCGCCTTTATCGCGCGCTACCGTGACCATGTGTCGCGTTGTCGCCGTGTTGGCGAGATGGCCGCGCAGCAACTGCTGCTTGACGCGCAGGCCGTCAAGTCACTCCTCATGAACGTGCCGGCGCTCGCCGAGGCCGCTGCACCTGCTGACTCCGAGGACGGCCCGCTGTCGTTCGCCACGTACAACAAGCTGGTCGCGCCCAAGATGCAGCGTCTCGAGGCCATCCTGAAGCTCGTTGGCATGAACCTGGCGCCCTCGCTCCTCATCGAGAACTTCAAGCTTCTGCTCGCTGACGGCACGCTGGACGACCTTCGCCTGGTGCTCGACATGAAGGGCTTCAAGGGCCCGGACCAGGCCGCCGCGCTCAAGGAAGCCGAAAAGGCCGGCATTCCCAAGGCTGCGCCAGCGCAGGCCGCCGCCTCCGGCGCGCCACGCGCCTCGCAGGGCTCGCCGCACACCCCGACTGGCGCCGCCCAGGCCGACCGTGGTGCGCAGGGCCGCGCGTCGCCCGCGGCTTCCGCCTTTGCATCAGCCTCGGCCGCCTTTCAGAACGAGGAGGCCTCCTTCTCCCAGGTCTTCTCCAAGATGACCGACATGGGTAAGGAACACCTTGACAAGGTCACCGCTGCGGCGGCCAGCTCCTCGAGCGGCCGCTCGTTTGGGTCCTTCGGCGCCAACCTCTCCTCCTCGCTCCAGCAGTCCTACCAGCGCGCTGTCAAGAAGGCCGGCCGCTAGCTAACCAGATCAAGTCTGCGCTGCCCGCCAGCCCTGCCATGCATGAAATCCCTCGTGTCTTCTTCTTTCCGCTATCGAGGTATCAACTACCTGCCTCACCGTTTCAATCAAGGGAGGTCCAAGAGCCCCGCCGACTTGCACCTCGACACGGGCCGAGCCTTTGGGCACGGCATCGTCGAGCCCGCACAAGCGTCCATCATCACCGTAACCTTGTTGCGCGACAGCACGTGCTCCAGCGCAAGGCGTGACTTGACCTCTGCTGCCTGCGACCAGGTGCTTCCGCGACGCGGGCCGTGCGCCAGGTGCATCACGCGGACCTGCTCCTCGAGCGGGAACGTGCTCAGGCCGTCGTGCTGGTACGGTCGGGCCCGCGCAATTTTGCGCAGCGGAACTACGAGCTTGAGGTCGTTCACGTCCGCGAGAAGCTTGCCGAAAGGGTCCGGGCCCGGCATCTCACTCTCCGAGCCCGGAGCAACGTCTCTTGTATCCGTCAGCGGTGGTTCCAGCGTCAGACGAGTCCCACTCGACCTGCGCGTGACCCAACTGACTTCCGGCGGCCCGCCGGCGTCTTTTTGTTCGGCCTCATGCTGCGTGCAGCAGGCAGTTGCTCTGCGCTCGCCGCAACGCGGAAACTGTGCGGAAGACGGCCGCCTCGTGTAGCTGTGTCTTCGCTCCATGGCGCGCACATGCATCATCCCTGCGCCCAAGTCATGTTCGGCCATGGCGGAGTCGCGGCGCAAGTGTCTTGAAAGGCGCTTGGGTCTCGCACCCCATAGGTCCTTGGTCGACTGCAGTGCTCCGAGCTTGCCGAAGCGGGCGCCGCCTAGCTTCATGCTGGCGTGTGAGTCCGCGCGTCGTGAAGTGCGAGAACCCGCGCTGTGCGGCCGGCATCTCGAGGTCGACAGCATCGTCTCCTGCCACCTGGAATTGCCTCCCATCCCGGTGTGACGTGGACTCGCCGCGTCTGCCTCTAGGGTCCGTCCAGGGCGATCAACTCCACGTGGCGACGTGCGTGTTGCCGGGTCCCCCCTCTGCTTTGGCGATGTCTCGATCTCTTTAGAGTCTGCCATCGCTGGGGTCGAGTCTGCTGGCCGGTCCTTCTTCTCGGAATGAAGACGTTCTTCATGCTGAGCGTTGCTACGATCCTCCGAAGGAGCGGTCGAGCTCGTGTGCTTGGTCAGGAGCGAGGTGAGCGCGGCGATGGCCGCTGCGCGCTTCGCAGCCGCCCTGGCACGGTCCAGGAGGAGCTTACGCCGACGATCACGCGCAATGTGTTCGCGCTCGAGCGGGCAGTACATGCGACGTGCATCGAGTGGATCGTCGCCGACCCGCACGGCCGACCACTTGCCACTGGAGACCTGCTCCTCGTAGGCTCCTCGAGATACAATCTCGCCGTCCTCTCTGAAGATGAGTGTGCCATTGCGGGTGGGCTTGAGCATGCGCTGCACGAGCTGCAGCAAAAACTCGTAGTACAGGTTCTCGTCCACATCATCCGTCCACAGGTCGACGATCTGAAACCAAGACTGACTGAAGCGTGAGAAGTTGAGGTGCTTGCAGCCCTGTGAGTCCATCTCCCAGTCCCGCTCCGCGAGCTCTACGCCCACAACAGGATCAAAATGGCCGATCACGGCCACCTGCAGCTTCTGATTGAGCAACATGTACTCGTCGTGGTCAAGCCTGCCGGAGTAATCTGAGTCTGCTGCGAGCCAGACCATGGTCAGCAACGCACGGATGCGCTTGCTGAAGCGGATAGACTCTCGCAAAAGCAGCATGCGGTCCGAGCTGAAGTGCTCGTAGTCCTCGCGCTCCTCGCTGGACAGCCCGGCCTTGGCCTTGGCCTGCTCCTGCTCGGAGCCCAGGTATAGCTTGCGCAGGTCGCTCAGGAGATCGGGCTGCTGGTTCACCGTGAAGGTCCTTAGCGACTTGGACCGGGCCACGAGCCGCGGCGTTGTCTTGCTGGAGCGGGCCAGGCCGGGCCGGCACGTACGCACTGCCGCATCGTCCGCGCTGTCCGTCTTCTTGGGCTGTACCTCAATTTGCTCTGCGACACTCGCCAAGGTGCCGCACCTCGCAAGCTGCGCAGGTCTGACGGTCTTTGCGCCGAGGAAGCTTGACACGCTGACGCCCATGACGGATGAGCTGGTACTCGTCAGCGTGGAGTGCGCCCGCCTTGCCGGCACCTCGTGCACAGCCTGGCCTCCATCGTTCTCGCTGGTCGCGTGCAGCATGCGCCGTGCGAGCGCAATCCCGTAAGGGGCTTTGGCGATGCACTCTGTCTTGCAGCGTGGCGCGCCCGCGCCGATTCAGTTCACTCGTAGCTACTAGTAGTAGAAAGTTGCGTCGATTGACTGGCATCGCCGCCACTGCTGCTGCTCTTGTTGTTATGTAAAAATGCTGCTGCTGCTGCTGCTGAAAGCAGTGAAAGCTGAAAGCTGAAAGCTGCTGTGAGCCATGTTGTTGTAACGCAAGCATGCGTCGCTCGCGCGCGAGTGCGCGCCGGGTCGGGCGGGCGCAAAGCAGATCCTGGCGCTCGACGGCTCCGGGCTGCCCCATCCGCGCAAGGGCCGGCCCTCGGAGAAGAAACACCGTGGGGGCGGAGGGATTGCTGCCAGCGCCCCCCCCCCCCGCAGCCGCCCGCGCGCTGGCTGCGCGCCGTGCGCTCGCCCGCGGAGGCCGGTCTGATCACGGCCATGGAGACCAAGGGCCTCACCGGTGTCAACGTGTTTGCCAACGGGCTCGCTTGCACGACGAGGAGAACCGTGTCGCTGGTGCTGGCGCTTGTGACCACCGCGGCATGGGCCTCGCTCTGCAGGACAAATGACAGCCCGGCGGCGTTCATGATGATGGGGTTGCGGCCCGGGAACCACCCCCATGTCGATCACCACGCGGACTGGGTGGAGACGGACAGCGAGGACCTCGTGAGCCTCGTGGATGTGGTCATGGGCAGCGCGCCGGCGCGCTACGAGATGAGCCGGGGCAACACGCTGCCGCTGACGGCATTGCCGCATGCTATGACGCACTGGAGCGTGCAGACCACGAGCGACATGCGCACGGCGTGGTTCTTCGACCCGGCGAGCATCTCCTTCGCCGGAATGCGCTGTACCCATCAGCCCTCGCCGTGGATAAAGGACTACGGCCAGTTCCTCCTGGCGGTGGGCGTCAAGACCCTGGGCTCGCCCATTTACAGCCGCGAGAGAGGCTCCGAGATGCTCCCGCACCTCGTGAACGCGTCCCTGCTCAACATGTGCTCCGCGGAGGACTGCGTGCGGTTCGAATTTGCGCCGACAACGCATGGCGGCGCGCTGCGCGCGACCTTCCCGCGCGGCCTGGGCGCGCACCGCCAGAGCGTCTCGCTGCGTGTTCCCGTGGCTAATGTATCTGCCACGCCCTCCTTGTCGGGCCACGGCGCGACACTCGTTGCCAAGACCTCGGTCAACTCTGGCGGCATCGTGGCGCCCGCGGCGTATGGGCACCACGTAGTTGCGCGGCTCGAATTTGACCCTTCGGGCGCGATGCCGGAGGACCTAGAGCTTGAGGTTTCGTGCGAGGGCGAGCACGGCGACTGCGAGGTGGTCGCCTCGTGGACCAATCCGGCAGAGGAGTGGGACGTGGTGGCCTACGTTCGTCTGGGAACGTCCTTTATTAGCGAAGCGCAGGCCGTGGTGGCCCTGGAGGCCGAGACGGCGCAGGCGTCGCTGGAAGAGCTGGCGGCTCGCGCCAAGCGGGCTTGGAATGCGCTCCTGGGCCGCGTGCGCGTGTCCGGGTCCTCCTCCGCGGCGCCCGGCGCTGTGGCCGCGGATCGCGCCAAGCGCATGCTGTACACGAACCTGTACCGCGCTCTCCTCTTTCCACGGTTCTTCGCGGAGCAGGACGCGCAAAACAAGACGGTGCACTACTCGCCGTTTGCGCGGGGCGGTATTGTGCGCGAGGGCGCTGTCATGGTGGATAGCGGCTTTTGGGACTCTTATCGCGCCGTTTACCCGATGCTTCACCTCGTGTATCCCGATATCGCGTCGCGCGCGCTGACGGCGTACGTGAACAGCCTGGCGGAGACTGGCGGCCGCATTGTGCAATGGGCGTCACCGGGCCCGCGCAACTCGATGGTGGGCACCATGAGCGACGTGAGCCTGGCGGAAGGCATTGTGAATGGCGCGCTGCGCGGCGAGGACGCCGCGAGAGCGTACCAAAGCATGCTGAAGAACGCCTTCAATGGCACTGGCGCCAACTCGCGAGGGCGGGACCTCAAACCGTACGCATCGCGCGGCTATGTGCCGCACCGCACGGCTCTGACGCTCAATTTCAAGCTGGCGGACTACGCTATTTCGCGCGCCGCGCTGGCCATGAACGATACAGCGACGGCGGCCGTACTGGAGGCACGGTCACAAGACTGGCTGTCGTCGTTTGACAATTCGACCCTCTTCTTTCGCGCGCCGGACTCCGACGGCACACGCAGCAAGTCCTTCGACCCGTTCTGGTGGGACTCCAACGATTTCACGGAGGGCGCCGCTTGGCAGTACCGGTTCTACGTGCCGCACGACGCGGCGAGACTGCAACAGGTGCATGCAGAGCTGAACGGGCATGGGAGCCTGTGCAAGGCGCTCAAGGAGCTGCTCACGACGCGCGGGACCTTCCACCGGTCCTACGTCATCCACGAGTCCGCGGAGCTCGCCATCACCTGCACGGGACAGTACCTGCACAGCAACCAGCCAGCACACCACATCTTGTATATGTTTGCGCACAGCGAGTGCCCAATGGAGGGCCAACGGTGGATTTCGCACACGCTTGAGAACCAGTACACGGAGGCTGGGTACGCGGGTGACGAGGACAACGGCGAGATGGCGAGCTGGTACATTCTGTCGTCGCTCGGCCTGTACGCGCTCGTGCCTAGCAGCGGCCATTACCAGGTGGGCGCGGGTCCGATCTTTGAGAAGGTCGAGATTCGGCGGCCAGCGGAGCTCGGCGGCACGCTGCGCGTCTCGCGCAGCGGCGCTGGGCCCTTTCAGCAGGTGCGCTTCGCATCGCGCACGTACGCGCTGGACAGCGGGCCGGTGCGCCTGCCCTATGTGAGTCTCTTGCAGGGCGGCGAGGTCGTCTTCTCATGATCAGAAATGGAACGTTCAAGCGATTTTTAATTTTTCATGGTGGTACCCAGACGCTGACCGTCCTTCGCGGCGGCAAAGGCTGCGGTACGTTGAAGGCAAGGTGATGTATGGACGACAGACAATCTTCATTCTCAGGTTCCCTCTTCCTCTCTTTCAATGTGTTCATCAGCGCATCTGACCGTTGTTCTGCAGTAGCTGGTGTTGCTGTTGTTGTTGTTGCTGTTGCTGCTGCTGCTGCTGCTGCTGATGGTAGTGCATCAGCTCGATATTCCGATTTTGTTCGCGGAGAAGGGCGAGCTCCAGCAGATGCTGATTGGACTGCAGGATGCGGAGCTCCTCGAGATCCTGGCGCTTCTTCTCGTTGAACGCGGAGATGAGCAAGATCACCATCTCGGCCTGTGCCGGGCTGTTGACGGCAAGCTCGCGGGCGAGCTCCTCGGAGAACTGACCGACAATCCCCCCAGCCCCGGAGAGATTAGCCGCCTGGCCCTTGGCACTGTATGGGTTGGAGTCCGCTGGACCAGTGCCGCCCTTTGCTCCCGAGGCAGCGCCAGCACCGGGCGCGCCCGCGGAATTTGCACTGCTGCCCCTCGCGGAAGAGGTTGTGGACGAGGAGCTGGCCTGCTTTTGCTGCTGTTGCTTGGCCGAGTCCGAGAGCGCCTCTTGTTGCTGCATGAAGTGCATCTGCTGCTGATGCTGCTGCATCTGTTGTTGTTGCTGCTGTTGTTGTTGATGCTGGAGCAGCTGCTGGAGCAGCTGCTGTTGGCGCTGCGGATCGAGGGACGGTCCTGATCCACTGCGGCCGTTGGATGCGGAAGACTGGCTTAGGACGCGACTCAAACTCTGCTGCAGCTGCGCGAGCTGATCATCATTTCCAGACGCAGCGGAACCACCCGCAGCGGGGGGCTGGGGCTGGGTCGGCGCCGCCCCCCCCCGTGGAGGCGGACTCGGTAATCTCGCGGATTCTCTGCTCGATCTGGTGCTTGATCGCCTGGTACTGCCTCTGCGAGAGAAACGCATCCTCGGACGAGCCCCCCTTTTCTAGATTGCGCATGTGCTCCTGCATCAGATAGAAGAGCTGACCCTCGAGCTCATTGACGGCCTGCTGCTGCGCGGGCGGCAGCTGGTTGCGTTGTTGTTGTTGTTGTTGCTGCTGCTGCTGCTGTTGCTGCTGCGGTTGTTGCCGCTGCTGCTGTTGCTGTTGCTGCATGGACTGCGTGACTTGCTGCAACTGCGTGTGAAACTCCCGGTGAAGGTTTGCAAGCTGCTCCTGCTCGTGCTGCGGGACTTGGTTGGACTTGAGAATATTCTCAATGGTTGTCAGGCGATGCTGCAGGTCCATTTGCAGTTTGACCTGCTGCTCCTGCTCCTGCTGTTGTTGTTGTTGCTGTTGCTGCTGCTGCTGCTGCTCCTGTTGCTGTTTTTGCTGCTGCTGTTGCTGCTGTTGGATGGACTCGAGCTGAAGCTGCTGATTCTGGTGCTGCTCGTCGGCCGAACGGCTGTTCTGGAGCAGCTGGAGCATGTCCTTACGGGTGCGCTCGAGAAACTCGTAAAGCGCCTTCTTGATGGGCGGTAGCGTCGCGTAGCGAATGTTGTCATCCCGGATATGCTCGAAGTTGGTCATGAGCTGGCGAAAGGTGCGCTGCACCTCCATGGCTGAGAGCGCATCGGGCGAAAGGCCGCTAAAGCACTCATTCTTTTGTAGGCTGTCGGAGATGTTCTGCCAAACCTTCTTGTCGAGGTAAGGCTTCTGCTGGCAGGTCTCCTTGGCGAGGAGCAGCTGTCGCTCCTCGCTCCAGATGTCGGCGGGCGCCAGGCCAAGCGCACCGGCGTTGGCGCGTTTGCTGGCAACGTCGTCAAGGTCGCCGGGCACCTCGGGCGCCTTGCGCTTGCGGCCGCCGGGCCCGTCCGCGTCGGCAAGGCCCACGAGGCCGCCATTGCGCTCACCTGAGGCCTGCTGGATGAGCGCGTATGCACGCTCTGCAGGACTGAGCGCCGCCATGCGTGCCGGCATCATCTTGTCCGTGGCCTCGCCGACCTTGGCGCCTGCCAGAGCGGAGATTCCCTCGAGCTTGGGCAGCTGCAAAACGGCTGCGGCCGTGGCGGCTGCGATCTCGCTGGCCTCCTTGGCTGCGTCCGCCTTTCTGGACTTTGCCGTCGCGCGCGGCTTCTTGGCCTTGGCGGACGCCGGCTTGCGCTTTCCTCCGCGCAGCGGCGGAGTCCCAGCAGGGTCCACCGCCGCGTCCTCCCCCTCGTTGTCCTCGCTGCTCTTCACAGGTTTGGGCGCCGCGGGCGAAGGCGGCGCCTTGGCCTTGGGCGCCGCGGCTGCAACAGTAGCGGGGGCCTTCTTGCTTCCAGGCGCAGACGGGCCCTCGCCGTCCGCCGCGGCGTCCTCTTTGGATGCGCCGCGCGTCAGCCGCTTGGAGGCCATCTCGCCGCCCATGGCCTTGTCGGCGCCGTTCGCCTCGGGCTCCTTGGGCTTGTCGTCCGCGTCCGGCGCGGGCGCCTCCGCGGGCGTCGCGGGCGTCGCTGGCTTCGCGTCCTTGACGGGCTCCTTCTTCTCGGCGCTCTCGTCCGTCTTCTTGGCCACTTCCTGGCGCTCCTCCTCCGTCAGCTCCTTCTTGGCCTCGGTCTCCTCCTCCTTGGCCTTGTTCGCCTCCTTATCCTCGCTGGCGCCCTTTGGCTCCTCCTGCGCCTTCTTCGCCTCGTCCGCCTTGGGCGCCGCGCCCTTGTCCACGGCGTCCTCGGCCTTGTCGGCCCCCTTGCCGGAGTCGTCCCCCGCCATGACGCGCAGAGGTACCCGTCCTGCGCGGAGGCCTCAGCCCGCCCTCGCTGCGTCCCCTGCGCAGGCCGCGCAGCGCAGCGCGCTCACGCGCGCACGCGCGCGCACGCTCTCTCGCGCGCCCGGAGGGCCGGCAGGAGGGATACTCGGGTTGGATGGATGGATGGATGGAATGGATGGATGGATGGATGGATGGATGGAGAAAAGCAAAGCCCACGAGCGGCCGCGCCCGCCCGGCCGCGCGCAGCCGCCAGCGCCAGCGCCAGCGCTAGCGCCAGCGCCGCCGCCAACGCCGCCGCCGCCGCCACGCCGCCAACGCCGCTCCGCCGCCGACGCCGCCGCGCTCGGGTCACGGTCTGCCTGCCTGCCTGCCTGCCTGCTTGCTGCGCGCTAACTATCTCCCTCTCAGGCTGAGTCTGAGTCAGCGTCTGTCTTGTTGCCTGTCAGTGCCGCTGTCTGCCGCCACTTGCCGCGCGACCGCGAGTGAGGGGGTTCGCTCGCGGTCGCACTGCAGGCCGCGTGGCCCGGCGGCCGGTCACGGTCGCTCGCCCTTGGCACTGCTGCCACTGGCACTGAGCGCTAAAGGGTAGCTAAGTTAGAGCTAGCTTAGCAAGCTCGGCACGCTCGGTCAGCGATCGACAGTGGCAGACCTGTCGACGGCCTTGGCCTGGGCCCCGAGATGGTAGAGTTTGCAGGTAGTAACCGCCCGCGGGAAAGTCCTCCGCACTGGCATCGCATCGCAGCTCAGCCCGACGGGTGATGAGCGGGCCGGAGCGGCAGCTGAAAAGAAACGCACGCATGGCATGTCATGTCACGTGCCATGTGTCGTGATTTCTTTCCTCGATTCATGGGATGGCTGACTGGCATTGACTTACGTCGCTCTTTCCTTTTTTCTTATCTTTCTCCCAGCTGGCTGCACATCTAAGATTTACAGCGACGGCGGCGAGTGCACTGGCACTGGCATGGCCAGCGCCCCGGGCGGTGCAGCGCCTGCAGTGCACTGCAGGCGCCTGCAGGCGGATCACCGGACCACGGGCGGGATCAGGCGCGCTTGGCGCGGGCCGGAGCATTTTGGCTAAGGAGGTACTCGGTGCGCTGCTGGCGCTCCTCGGGCGAGCGGTGAATCACGACTGCAAGGAGGACCCTGATGCGGCGCTGGTGGTTCTTCTGCCTGCACAGGTGGAGAGCGAGCAGCACGCGGTCTTCCTCCGGAGTCCAGGGGCCGGTGCTGGGTGCCGCGGGCGACGGCTGGGCCTCTGTTTTGGCGGGTGGCGAGGCAGGCTTCTCGCTGGGCTTGTTGCTGGTGGACACCTCGCTGTCCTGTTCGCTGGGCTTGATGCTGGTGGACACCTCGGCACCCTTTTCGGTGGCGGTGGCAGTGCTCTTCAAAAAGATGTTGTTGTCCTCGTCGTCGTCGTCGTCGTCGTCATCGTCGTCATCGTCCGCGTTGAACATGGCGGCGTCGCTCTCGTCGTCGTCGCTGCCGTCGGCGGCCTTGCGCGACTTGGTGGGCGACGCCGACCTTTGAGACTTGCTTGGCTTGGCCGTCTTGGAAGGCTTGGCAACGCGGCCACCCTTGGCGCCCGAAGAGGTGCTTGCAGGTGATCTGCGACCGGACGCGGTGGACTCGACGTCGGCGCGAGGCTTGGCGCCAGCAACAGCGCCAGTGCCAGCGTCGGCGCGATTTGCAGGGGCTGCCGCAAAAAAGTTGAGCGTGGTCTGCTTGTAGCCCTGTGGATGGGCCGCGGGCGCCTTGGGGGCGAGCGTCGCTGTGAGTGTCTGCTGCAAGAGCGACTTCTTCTTCTTGGGCACGAACTCCATGTGGCGCGTGAGCGGGCGCTTGCGCGGGTTGCGCCTGATCTTAAACATGCTGGTCTGCGCCCTCTTGGTGGTCTTGCTGAACATCTCGAGGCTCTCCGTCTTGTTGCGGACGCTCATGGGCTTACGCGTATTGGACGTGAGCACGTTCGTGACGGGAACCGCGTTGGGAATTGCGTAGCGCGTGAGATCCAGACAGGCGCCCGCCTTCAGCGAGTCCGCGATCCACGCTTCGCGCACGTGCATGAAGGCCTGGAAGCGCGGGTCGCCGACCGCGTCCTGCGCCAGGCCTTCGGCCGCGATGATGACGTCGAGCGTCTCGAGCTGTGTGCGCTTGGGCGGCAGCATGGGCTCCTCGCCCGGCGGCGTCATCTCGCTGGGCGACTGCACGATGGCCTCCAGTTCCTGCAGGCGCGCCGCGAGCGCCTCGCGGTCGCCCAGGCCATCGGGCAGCACCACGCGAACCTGCTTGAGCATGGCGACCGCTGTCGCCGCGGCTTCCTCGGCCGCAGGCCGGCCGGAGGGAAGGCGCGCGGAAAGACCGCCGCCGCCGCCGCCGCCGCCGCCGCCGCCGCCGGCCGAGCTGCGCGCGCAGACGAGAGGATGATGACTGCCACCGGGCCGTCGTTAGCCTCTTGAAAGTCGCCGGCGGGGCGCCGCCCGCCGCGGCAGGCGCCCCGCATTCCCGCCGGGGCGCAGAGCAGCAAAGCGCGGCGCGCAGCGGGGTTGTCAGGCCAGTGGCAGTGGCGGAGCTCAGGGCAGGGCATTGCCAGACGTCGACGGGCGCGGTCAACTGGGGAGGCTGGAGGCTACCAGCCATACCTAACCAAGTTACTGTTAGTGTCGTCAGTTCGTGCTCGTTGACGCGTGCAGGATTGCATGCGGTCCGTGCGATGCGATCACGGTTACGGTCGGAGGGCCTGGTGGGTGAGTGGCTCGGTCCCGCAACGTGCAAGAAAGGTGAGGCGCAAACGCGAGCGAGGAGGCGCAGTTCTGGCGCAGTGAGAGCTCGCTCGGTACCAAGGCTAGGCCTGGAGCCTTTTAATTACTGCTTAGTTCGATCGCTACGAGCTGGAGAGCTAGCTAAAGCTAGAGCTCTCTCTGTTGCTGACGTGCCGTCACGTTGACGCACGGCCCATCCGGGCCCTGCCTCGCTCTAGCTAGAGCTCCTAGCTAGCTAGCTAGCTCGAGCGAGAGAGAGAGAGCCGGAGCTAGCTCGCTGGCTGACCGCTTTTGAAAAGCGCTTTCGCGTTCGCTTGCTTGCCCGGCCAGCAGAAGAAGCTACGTCGATGTTGGCCCATCTTGCGCTACGCGGGGCGGATTCAACCTAATCCTTATCCTTACTGCTCATGACACGCGGTGCCAAGCTTCCAAACCTCAGTTAGCCTAGGCATAGCCCGCACCCTGCCGCCCGCGCCCCGGCGCCCTTTGCCGTTACAGAATTGCGCAGCGAGCCTCCGCAACGGATCTACGCTTGCGACGATGGCTGCAGTGGGAAGTAAGGCGCGCTCCGACGGGCGCACCCCCCCCCCGGACCCTCATCCACTCCTTGGTCCCCCGCTTGCACCTGGGTCGACTCGAGACGGCACGGCTCGCATCGTCCGCGAGGTAGTAGCAGACCTTGGACCGCCCGCCCGGCCGCGAGCACCTGCGCTGTGGCGGGTCCGCCATGGCGGACGGCGAGTGCGCGTACCGTGAGGATGTGGACACGGGCTGGCTCGTGCTGAACGGCATGGTCGTGCTGACGATGTAGGTTGTGAGAGCAGTCGCGCTCGCCGGGCGGCGAAGAGCCTCGGCAAAGGGCACCGAGTCTAACACGGTAAACGCAGGCAAGCCGGTTTTGCGCTCGTGGAGGCAGGCAGCGTGCGTACGCTCAACTCCGGCAACATCCTCTTCAAAAACTTTTCGGACCTCTCGGTTGGTGGCATCGCGTATTGGATGACAGGCTACGCCTTCTCTTATGGAGAGTCGCAGATGGGACTCATCGGCTCGTCGGAGTTCTTTCCAGACGGCAGCGCCGTGGACCTGGCGCAGTGGTTCTTTCAATTTTCCTTCGCGGCTACAGCAGCGACGATCGACTCGGGGGCTGTCGTGGAGCGCATGAAGCTGCCCGTGTACATCGGGCTCTCCTTCATGATGACCGCATGGACCTACCCAGTGGTGTGCCACTGGGCCTGGGGCGGCGGCTGGCTCGCAGAGCTCGGCTACAAGGACTTCGCCGGCACGGGCGTCGTGCACTTGTTGGGCGGGACGTCCGCGTTCTGGTGCACCAAGTTGCTCGGCCCACGCATCGGCTTTTTGGGGCGCGAAGTCCCGCCGGAATTCGGCTTCTCGGACGACGAGCTGCGCATCACGTACACGGTGTTCAAGGGCGACGCAGGGAAGATCGTCTTTGGCGCTCTTGTCCTCATGTTCGGCTGGTACGGCTTTAACTGCGGCAGTTCGCTGCAGATCTCCGGAGATGGACAGGTCGTGGTTGGCCGTGTCGCCTTCACCACGACGCTCGGCGCGTGCTTCGGGTCCTTCGTCGGCAGCGCCTACTCCATCTACCGCAAGCAGTACGCGCACCCGACACTGTGCAGCATGGGTATGCTTGCGGGCCTGGTGTCCATCACGGGCGCACCGGACACCTTGTCGGGGTTCGGCGCGGCAGCGGCGGGTGCGCTGGGAGCCGTTCTCTGCGTTGTGGGTCATGACAAGCTCGCCGATTGGGGCATCGACGACCCGGTCGGCGTGGTCGGCGTGCACTTCGTCGCTGGCGTTTGGGGCACCATGGTGCCTGCGCTCTTTCAGACCGGCCTGCCTTGCGGGGGTGAGGCCAGCACCTTGGGGCTCTTTTACGGAGGCGGCTTCCATCTGCTCGGTATCCAGCTCATCGGGATCATCGCCATCATCGTCTGGGCCAGCCTCAATACGCTCTTCTTCTATACAGTCATGGAGCGCGTCTGCGGCGTCGAGATGCGCGTGTCGCCGCTGCAGGAGCTCGTCGGTAATGATGTCGTCGAGCACGGCGAGGACGCCTTCGCGCAGCTCAAGGCGCTGCGCGAATTCCAGCTCGTCCTCAAAAGCATGGCCCGAACGGCAAACCAGCAAAATCCGCCCAAGGCTCGCGTTGCGATCCGCCCGGCGGCCATTACGCCTGTACAGCGCTCGTCCAGGACCACTAAGCCAGGCACCGCTCGTACTGCTCGTGGCAGCATCGTCGAGGAGATTCCCAACTTTCCGGCCGTCGTCTCCGACATTTGGGGCGAAAGCAGCGAGGAAGATAACGATGAACAGGATGACCATGAAGAAGGCGGGAGCTCCGGCAGCACTGATGCTGATGAGCAAGACGAGACCGCCAGGCAGGTCGCGAGCTCCAAGCCCAGTGCCAGATTAAGCGCCAGATCGAGCGCGACGAGTTCGCCGCAATCTGGAGCCGCCTCCTTTTCGCACCCTCGTCAGGTCCGCTTTGGGTCAAATCCCACCGGCGGGTCGAGTACTGGCACCGCCTCGCGACCGAGCATAGGCTTACCGCCAACCACCATGACCAAAGCGGGAACTCCTGCTGCCTCCCCCGAAACTCGCGAAGGCGCCAGCCCTCCGAGTCAGGTCCTCTTCGAGACGTCTGACTCATGACAACGTCTTGACGTCGCTGTGCGTCAACCACCTCCTCGCGTCGCTGACACCAGGCAGCCAGGCAGGCAGGCAGGCAGGCAGGCAGGCAGGCAGGCAGGCTGGAGCCTCTTCGCCCGCCTGGTTACAAGACTATCGGTTCATCAATTCCTTCCTCGCAATCAGCTCCTTGTCAGCCCCTTGCAGTGCTGCCAGGCAGCCAGTGACAGGTGGCTCCTGTGCGCCAAAGCGTGCTCCCGAGCCGCTGAGCATGGGCGAGATGTGCCTCACAATCTGCCCGCGCGGGCGCGGGAACTCGGGAGACGGACAGTCGTGCAAGTGCGGCTTGCGCCTGGACGCAAGAGCAGAATGGCGCGAAAAGCCCTTGTGCCCCCTTCGCGCCCTTGTCAGAGGCGCTCTGCCCACTGGCAGAGCGCCCTTCGCGAAGCGAGAACACACGCGGGCGGAAACAGCCCGGATCGCCCCGCGTTCTCGAAGTTCGAAGGGGCAAGGCCTGGTCGTTGGGCGAGATGAACGCAAATCCTGAATCGGAGCGTGGACGAGACCTAGAGCAAGAGGCAAGCGCCAGCGCCGGCGCGGCAAGCGAGCGGGCGCGGGCGCGGGCAAGCGAGCGGGAGCGGAGCAGCAGCGCAGCGCAGCGCAGCGCAGCGCAGCGCAGCGCAGCGCAGCGCGGCGCGGCGCAGCGCGACGCGGCACGGCGCGGCGCGGAGCGGCGATTACCGAGTCGGCGGGCAGGGCCGGCCGGGTCCTGCAGGCAGGCCTGGGCGAGGGAGCATGGAGACGCAGCAGGTGCAGGGGGCGCAGCAGCCCGCGCAGCCGCGCATGATGTTCGTGACGATCGTTTTGCCGCACGGAGGTGCGGAGGCGGCGGCACGGGGCCAAGAGGGCGCACCACCGGCGCCGCGAGCGGCGCTGGACAAGCTGGCGAGGAGCAAGGTGGGCGACGAGGGGTGCCCCGTGTCGAGCGCGGCGGCTGAGGACCCTGCCGAATGCCCGACGTGCAGTGTGTGCTTGAGTTCGTTCGAGAAGGACGAGGAACTCGTGCAGCTGCCGTGCAAGCATGTTTTCCACGATCAATGCGTGACGACATGGCTTGAGCGCCATAACTCATGCCCGAACTGCCGCAAGGCCATCCCAGTGGAGAGTAGCGCGAGCGTGGCGGACGCACAGCAGCCGCACGAGCAGCAGCAGCAGCAGCAGCAGCAGCCACAGCAGCAGCAGCCACAGCAGTCGCAGCCGCAGCAACAGGGTCAGGCTGCCGGTTCGCCGCCGGACGCGCAAGCTGCCGCGGCCGCTAGGGCCATGGCCGAGGCGCTCATGCAGCAGTACATGGCGTCCTTCTCGGAAGCCATGGCGGGGCTTTTCGAACAGCAGCTGCAGCAGCAGCAGCAGCCTGCTGAAGAAGCGCAGGCACAGGCGCGAGCGCACGTGCAACAGCAGCAGCAGCAGCAGCAGCAGCAGCAGGATGACCAGCAGGTCTCCTCCGTGGAGCGACCAGCGACTAGCGCTGCGCCTGCCTTGGGCCTGTCTAGGGACAGTAGCTTTGCCGAGGGTCTGCGCCGCGCCTTTGCCGCGCGGCCCGCGACGACAGCGAATCGCGCTCGCACCACACCGGCATCAGGCATGCGCCGTCGCGCGGCCTCACAGGCGAGCGAGGGCATCTCAAGTCAGAGCAGCTTTGCGGAAGGCCTGCGTCGCGCCTTCGCGTCGCGCCCGTCGACTACGGCGGCCGCGGCCACACCCTCGGACGCTGCGAGCGCTGCGGACGGCATCTCCAGGCAGAGCAGCTTCGCCGAGGGTCTGCGGCGCGCCTTTGGCGGGCCGCGTCCCTCGCGTGAGACTGTTGCGCATCGGCGCAGCGCCGCCACAGCCGCAGCCCAGCACCAGCACCAGCACCAGCCACCAGCGGCCGCGGCTGCCTCAGGGCCGTACTTTCACTGGCTTCAGCCGCTCGCGCAGTCCTTTGACATGACGACACCTGCGGCACGCGCGGCGACCTCGGCCGCTGCGGCAGCCGCCTCCTCCTCTTCCTCCTCGTCCTTCTCCTCGTCCGCGTCTTCTTCCACGTCCTCTTCCGCAGCTGTTCGGAGCCGGGCTTTTCCGTCGTCACCTGCGAGACCCGACGCGAAGCGCCGGCGGACGGGAAGCCTGGCGAGCAGCGGCGCAGAGGACCCAGCGTCGTCGTCGTCGTCGTCGTCGTCGTCGTCGTCGCGCGCAGAGCTGATGGCGTGTTCCGTGCCGACTTTAAAGCGCCTGCTGCAGCGCTTTGGCGTGGACTATTCGCGCTGCGTGGAGAAGGCTGAGCTTGTAGACCTACTCCTGCACCAGCGCCAGACTTAGTTATGAGAGCGAGCGACACAGCTAGGGCCCAGGCAGCCATCAGCGGCCTGCTATAGCCGCCTGCCGCCGTCCTCAGCTCGAGCCAAGCTCGAATTGTAGATAACTTGAAACTGAACTGTGATTATGTATCACGTTACTTCAGCATCAAAGAACCAAACGAACGGCGCGCGTCCCTCGCGACCACGGCGGCCTGCTCGTCTCCGGCGGCCTGCCAGTGCGAGCCTCACATCAACTCAACTCGTTCGAGCCAAGCTCGAATTCAGGCAACTGAACTGTGATGATGTATCAACACGTTACTTCAGCATCAAAGAACCAAACGAACGGCGCGCGTCCCTCGCGACCACGGCGGCCTGCTCGTCTCGCCGCTCGCGCCGGCGCGCCGGCGCGCTCGCTGCCACCGCTCGCGCTGCGCCGCGCGGCGCGCTCTTGACTCACTGTGTGGCAGGCTGGCAGCGGCCGCCGTGACCACCACTGACTCTGCAGTCAGTGAACGCCGCCGCCGTGGTCTCACAACTTACCACGACGCGCTCCGACATTCCGACGGCAATCACAACACGCAACCGCAAGGCGAGAGCTCTGAGCTCTCGCCGGCCAGGGACGCCGTCCGGACTGGCTGGCCGACAGACAACAGCAGCCGCCTGCGCAAGTGCTGTGAGTGAGTGATGCCCGCGCAGCCGCTGTGCTGAGCTGCTGCTCTCACGCTCAGCAGCAGCCTGCAGTAGTGCCAAACTCGAAGCTGCCGCCGGGGCAGTCTCAGCTTCGACTCAAGCGGCCTCCCGGACAACCCCCGAAGCGGCCGCCGCCAGGCCTTGGATGCGCCTCGATTCTCGCCGCCACTCGCTCGGGCAGCCCCCGCAGCCGGGCCGCAGGGACTGCCAGTGACTTACTTGCCAGTGCCTGATGGCGGCACTGGGATGCCCATTGTCCGCACACTGGAGGAATCCCCAAACAAGCGCGGGAAACCCGGAGAAAGGCAGGGAAGGCAGGCAGACACTGCCGCTTGCCACTGGCCACTGTGGGTGGGCCTGCCTCCTGCGGTGCCGGTCGGCCCAAGCTGGCTCGCCTCCCGGCCACGCCGCGGGCTCAGGCTCCGAGTCCGGCGGCTGCACAACTTGAAGGCCACGGCGGCCGCCGCCAGGCCCTCGTCGCGCGAGCGCACGTGGCCCCTGGCCAGTGGCTTGGCGCGCTCGGCACGGCTCGGCCGGCCGGCGGGAGGACGGTGGATTGACTGGAGACAAGCAGGCGCGCGGCTGCGCTGGGCGCGCCGGGGAGAACGCCGTCCGCCGCAGCCCGCCGCAGGACGCCCGCGCGGCCACGGTGCACGCCCACTCGTGCGGCGGCCCTGGCACTGGCAGCGCACGGCGGCGAGCCCGCGCGCGCGCGGCGCGGTCACGGCACTGGCAGCTACCAGGCTGCACCTCCCGCGCGGCCGCGTCGCGCGGGCCGGCGCGCGCGCGGGCGCAGCGAGCTTGGCAAGCCGCGGGTCGCGGCGGGGACCGCGGGCCGCAGCGCAGCCGCAGCCTGGCGGTCCACTCGGCCGCCTGCCTCAGCAGCCGCACCGGCACGGCACTGGCAGTGGGCGCCGGCGGAAAGAAAGAAAAGCAGGAACTTGGAGACGAGGCACTTGAAGCCCTGCCAGCCAGGCAAGCGCGCAAGCGCGGAAAAGCGGTCTGCGCTCGAAAGCGGAGTCACGCTCGAGTCGACGGGCAGGCACTGGCAGCAGTGCAGGCAGGCAGGCTGAGCAAAAGCGAAACTATCAGGAGAGCGGCGTGCGCGGCGGCGGCGGCGGCGGCGGCGGCGGCGGCGGCGGCGGCAGCGGCGGCGGCGGCGG